>CAESWR010000057.1:1094180-1106599 GCA_903171835.1 Mullus surmuletus | reverse complement strand
CTCTGGCCTCGCTTGATCTCCGGGTGTGTTTGACACCTCGGCTGTCACAGCGTACAGGTGCTCCCCGCATGCATTTGCATTAATGCACCTCCAACGCGAGTGGGAGCAAATCAATACTGAAGTGTGCGATGCTCCGACGACAAGAACCGCGGCCGGGATTCTGCCGGGGCCCCCGCTGCTTTACAAGCGAGGGAGCTTTACCTCGCTGCCTGCTAATACTGATTCCAATTCATCACGGCGCGAGTAAACAAAATTAGGCCCGGCGCGAGATAGGCAGCGCTTCCTTCAGAAAATATAAGTGTGACTGATTCAAAACAGAGAGGAACCGTCACGGCGTAACGAGGACGAGCCGAGCAGTGCCGTTTGCTTGTTTGCAGTCAGAGCGAGCTGCTTTTCGGGAGGAAATACAAATCCGACAAACCAAAGTTTCATGTCCGTGATATTCTCTGGTACGGTTCGTTACGGTTCAGTTAGTTCGAGGCGAAGAGGAGGCGAATGTGCCAGACGAGCACAAATAAAAAACATGTGAACTCGCCTCGGCTCGGCAACTTTCTCCCTCTTTGTCTTCCTTTTTGAGAGCTGGTTCGTCTAAAGCTTGATTGGTTCTGACAAATGTGCTTGGTGTGCCGACGGTCTCGCCCACTCCCGTGCAGCCGTTAGAGAGGAAGCTCGACATATAATGTACCATTAATGCACCAACATGCAGTCCAAAAACCCAAGGCCAATATTTGGGGGGGGCACATAAAGGATTTTCCTGAAGTGTCACGAGAAAAAAGGGGGACACATCTGCAGCCTCTTCAGCTACAATCGTTGCCATGGCAAAGGCGAAATACTTGAACCGCGGATTTCGGCGGCTGCTGCTCTCGTCTCTTTCGCTCCAGTAAAACTTTAAGCATATTATGTTTCCTGGTCTGCTCCGAGGGGAAAATACAGATTTCCCTCCGTTAAGTCTTTGTGAAGTTTCTATAGCAAAGCAATTCAGGGCTTTATAAGGTTTATAAGGTCGGCTATTTGTGATGTCAAACGGGGACACCGTTGAATTCGGAGCTACTAACAAATAAACTGTTTTGTCATGTTTGGTTAAGCTGCGGAGTTTACAACAAATAATCCGGTTACTCGCATGTGAGCGCAGACGGCACAGATTGACTGCATCGCTCCAATGAAATTTGCCCTTTACAGTCGTCAGCTCAAACAGCTCAAAAAAAGCGAAATCTCATCACATTCTTTGGGAAAATAACATTACCACCTAACAGATTCTGGTTGTCACTCAGTCTCAGGGGTCTAAAGGCCGAGGAAAAGACAGAGCATTCATGCATTTGAAAAAAAAAAAAGAAAAAAAGTGCTGAGGTCATCCAAAGCTCCTTAAAGCAAACTTCACAGTGGGGTGAAACGCTGAGACTTTTCGGGTCTGGGGCGAAATGTATGTTGCAAGAAAAAAAAAGGCAGGTTTGTTGACAAAATAGTGCAGGACGCCCGAGCCAAGGGTGTCCGTGATGGCAAACGGGTTCACAAATGAGGTCACAAGTGGATTTTAAGCGGCACTATGTAAATGACCTTCCCTATAGGATTCCAATGAGCACTAATCTGCCCGTATGACCCAGTCTCACCCCCTCACCCCCCTCCCCTATTAACAAAGAGCCCCTGTCAGCGGGTTCTCCTCTGCCGGGAGAGAAAGGAGGGAGACGGAAAACAGACACACGCAAACATTCTGAAGAGAAGAATTCGAGATGCATAAATGAATGAGCCTGTTTTTTTCCTTCCCGGCTCCCTCTTCTCTGCGCTGAAATTTTAATAAAGAGTCAACTCTTTCAAATAAATAAGCAGATGAGTTTAACACAAAACAAAAATTACAGACTTGTATAATTGATGCAAATTATGCCTCCGACGCTCTCTGGAGATAGGAGGGGGCGCATAAATTAACATTTGCAGAGGAAACCAGGGAGTTAAACACTGCTAAATAATCACGATTGGGTTTCAAACAGTCATTGTGTTGGAGTCCTCTGCACTCGCTGTGACCCGCTAAGCATTTGTTATCTCAAACTCATCATATTTCACTGGTTGTTGTTCTTATTTAAAAAGGAGGGGGTGCTGTTATACAAACAGAAAGGGGGGGGGGTTGCAGACTTAAAGCTGGCACCTGCCCTGGGATATCGAGGTCAGCGGATTTACTGATTTTACTGGGGTGAATAAAGGCAACAGGAAAAAAAGTGGGGCGGTAGCTGTGTGAAAAATGTGTGAAAGACGGGTGAATGCATCGAATGTCGTCTCTTACCTTAACGTTTTTCATCACAGAAGCAACCCAAAAGAGAAAGAAAGGAGAGATAAGGTTAGGAATGGATTCATGCTCAGTAATATCCACAAAATATGGATTACAAGAGGCAGCAACCAGTTTCAAACCAATCAGATGCATGGAAATATTTAAGTCATTCAGAAGTGCTAAAAACTGTTGTGAAAGAAAATGTATTATCGCCAATTAAAATGTGTATTTGTGTGTGTATATAGTTATTGGTACCAGTATTGGGTATCAGCCAAAAGAGATCATCCCAAAGAAAGATAGCAAAAATCCTATCCACAATGCTTGAGTTGAACACATTAAAATATGTGTCTTAACATTTAGTCCTGCTCTCTCCTCTCAACCGGTTACACTGTCACTGTGATGCCCAGCAGGACCCCTGCCCCCCCCCCTCCCACACACACACGCTGGATAAACAGCACATTAAAGATAACTTCCTCCATGTGTAGAAACGGGAGCTTAGCATCCCGGGGTGGCATAAGCAACAGATGATTCCACTCGACCTCTGACACTTCAGTGCAGGGATACGTGACACGCAGTTAGGAGCGCATTAGCAGCTGAGAGCCTGCAGGCATTCCAAAGTTAGCTGAGTCAGGATATTCCTATAGGACATGCCTGCAGGGTTTAATGACCAGGAGTAAGGGGGGGGGGGGGGNNGGGGGTCTTCATCTATAGTAACACATTCCTCCAAGGGCTTGCGATTTGACAGAAGAGCAGTTTGGCAGGAGCTTATAGAACATCCAAACCTGCTACGGCTGCTACACCTTCAATCACCCTTTCAATACGTAGTGACCTATTTCTTTAGCTTTGGCTCGTACGGGGGCTTTCCAATCCTGAGGTGTGACGCGCTGGAATGGAAAGCAAATGTAGAGGGAATTACAGCGCCTGGGCTTAACGCCACGTCTTATTTTGCGAAACGCAATTTTCACGTGAAAGCGATTTGCGCCCACACTGGAGTTTCCAGGTTGTTTCGGTGAGAGAAAGACCTGCAATCACACGAACAGAAGTACATAGTTCTGCGCTGGTTGTTAACAACGGAGCGGGACGGGAATAACCTGGCAACACAACACACATCAGATGAAAACAAAAGTGAAGGAGACGCCACAGATGGCAGAACTTTGTGAAATTGTAACCATTTGTAGCCACCTTTTATTAAGAAAACACAGGAATGATTACTTCATTTCCTACTCGGGAACGAAAAAAAGGAATATTGTATTTTATGGTGTGCAATATGTCAAATGTTTAATATTCACACACCCTGGGGACTGTCTTAGGTAAAACTTTGGAAAAACACCCAGATGTATGCGCTGAGACACCTTGGCATTGCTAACCTCGCCGCCGGAGCCGATCCACAACATTACGATGCCCACAGCGGGCGCGTCACAGATTCCTTTCCCCGGGCTTATTGTCCGCAGGATCACAAGCAAGAGAGACCCTGAGGAGCGCTCCAACATGTTTCCTTGGTAACCTTTTACCGAGAAAAAAAAAGAAAGAGAAAAAGAACCCTCTCCACACACACACTTCCAATAGCTTGGAAAAGAGGAAGGATGCCAGACTTGACATCCCATAATGAGCCGGCTGTGAATGTGGTTCAGTAGGGGGCTTCACTCAAGGCCACGGGGACTGTCAACATAAATACCCCCGGCTTCACGCTCCCCTTTCACCGCGAAGAGAATACCAAGTGGAGAAGTTGTCAGTGGGGACGGCCAAAGACGCAGATTCATGGCACCATCAAAAACACTGGGCTTTTTTTGACATTGTAGCTACAGAAATAATAGTGTTGTGTCACGGTGTAGGTCGGTCCGTAGGTGTGAGAAGTGAAACATTCCAGCGCGGCAGAATGGAGTGTGTCACATCTCTGCTGGTGTTTTACATCCCCGGGCCGATTCCCTCTCCTGAGCCAGGGTGCTGACTCAAGAGGAAGCGTCCTTGGCAAGGGCTTGTGAGCAAGGCCTTTAATCACTAACTGGACTGCGGAGCCAAGCGGAGGCGGAGAGGCTGGACCCGATCGGTATCTTCGCACTTCCAGGTGAAGAAGGGGGGGGGGGGAAAAGGGAAAAAAACCCCACTGCTTGCTGGTTATTCATTAGAAGATACTTTTTTCCCTCACAATGCAAAGAACAGACAAAAAACAAGGCTCATTTTCCATCTCCTAAGTCGCTTTGTAGTGGAGCTCCTGTTGAGAAAGTACCCATCATGCCCCCACTCATCTCATCAGACTGTTTTTGACAGCCCCCTGAGCCCTGTAGATATCCGGGAGATTACATAAGATGGATTCAGGGGCCCCCCGCGGCCCGCGAGGAGACCGAGCGGTGCCTAAACTGCCTGTCTGCTTTCTCAAGCGGCAGCCGCGGTGATGTGCATCTAGTGCAAAGGCCCGTTTCACAGCAGGCGCGACACGGAAGCGATGAGAGAGCCATTACGGAGCAGCGAGAGAAAAACCCTGCCGCTTCCTCGGATGGGAACGGGAAAACAAAAGGATGTGTGTGTCCCAGCCGGGCCCACCCAAACATGGGGCTTGTGACACGCTTCAGAGCTGATGAATGGGAAAACAGTTTGTTAATTAATTTTATCATCAGTTGGAGCACGCCGATGCAGACTGATTCAGTATGCAAATCAGTTAGTGCCTTTATGAATTCTTAACTAGATAAGCGTCGCGAAAAACAACAGTGGAACATTTGACAAAAAAAAAGAAAACGCACAGAGATATGTGCTGTCACCCCCTCTTCCTCACTTTTTGCAAGGTAAACATTTTTGCAGCTACCTTGCAGCAAATTCCACCTTCCATCAGTGTTTTTATAGCACAGGGGGCAGATGAATGTTCTTATTCCCGTAATAGCATTTACACAAATGCTAAACTATATTCCTGCAAGAGCCTAATGCATTATATTTGTGGTAGTAAAAATGCAAAGTGCTGTATAAACATTGTCTGTAACTGCCTGCGTCGATGGTAAATGCTTCCCTACGCAGACTAAAAGCAATTTGTACACTGTTATTTTTCAGCCTGTTGAAGCAAGAGCACGCAAATCTTTCGTTACGTGCATTACGATTTGAAAAACTAATCGGAGAGTGTCCACAAAAACACACCCTGGGTCTCTGCAAGCGAGCAGAAAGCGGCCATCGTTGCTAAACAGAGGATTCGCAGGGAAAAAAAAGAGAAAAAAAAAGAGCAACACAGTGTAGTCCTGAGGGAACTTTAATTGAGTTTAGGCGGTAAGACACCACGCAAGTCTACCACTTAAAAACACATCAGCTGCCACTAAAGAAAGCAAAGGCTGTAGGAAGGTGGTGGTGGTGGTGGTGGTGGGGGGGTACGTTTTCTATTTTCATGTGTTCACGGCGTTTTGTATCGACAGCATCACTTGTGCGGCGAGAATTACAGCCGTGTCGGAGTCATGGGCCTCGGAGGACATCATGTGAAGTACATAACAAAAGGCTTTGCGGTCTCTTCAGACACGAAGAGGGTTCATCATCAATATCCTGATTAGGATTAGGGCAGGAGCTTTGTGCTAATCAACAATAAGAGCACTTGAGCGTTTTGTACTCTGTTGTGATTTCGGGAAGTGATGATGGCGGGAAAACGACGAGGGGGGGGGGGGGGTTGATTTCTAGACAAACAAGTCTAAAGAAATAAGGAGGGACCGCGCTCAAATAGACAGCTGATTGGGGTGACGGCGCTATGGAGGTACAAGAGCAGCAGCATGTTTACAGACGCGTCTTCCTCCGCTGTTCTCCTCATCATTTCCACACAAAGCCTGAACCAGAACCATCCAAAGCAGATTGTAAAATATGAGAGTCCGCTTTACATGACAATTGATATAAGCCTTGCTGCGGGATTCCTGCATGACAATGAAGACCGTCTCCACACATAATCGCTACCCTCCACTTCCACTGCCGCATTGTACTCCACTTCCCAAACAGGGCTAAGTATAGCTGCCAATGGTGTCAGCAAAGATCTTTTGTCGTCTTCAGGAAAGCATTACTGTGGTAACTCCTCCGACTCTTGTCAACTATTAAGATCTTGAAGACGAACGCTGGGAGATGATTGACGGATTCCAGCCATCTAGCGCCGTTCTTTTTGGCTGTGAAGGCGTCTGAGTGAAGACGATGGCGCTGTTTGCTTTGGGGGGTTTGCAGGCGTGTAGGAGGGGGTTGGGGGCGGGGGGTGCCGTTCAACATGCTCTGTAAATGGAGTGGACAGGGATCAGAGCGGGAAGGGATACTGGGAAGAAGAAGCTCTTGCGGCCCCATTGTTCTGGACTGACGGTGTGTTCTCATCCAAGGGAGGGAGGGAGAGAGAAAAAAAATCCCTTCAGGCGCTCGGACAAGGCGAAGTGACCATAACAAAGACTCAAATCACAATACAGTCCGCCTCGGAGACGCTCCATGCCAAGCTTTCCCATGCTATTCGTGGCATACATTTCCTACATGCTCAAGCTGGTGCCGAGATTTAATAAACACGAGTGGGATCGAGGCCGTAATCCTACACAGTTCCGTATTTTCCCTCCTGGAAAAAGCATTTAATCAGGTGATGCATCTTTAAACTGAGAAAGTCATGCAGGACATTTCATTTTCACGCTATGGTTTCCCCTACACACACAAGCGCTTCATTCAGTCGCCCTGGCGGTCTCACTTCAGCAACCATCCTCATATGCTTTGCGAACTGGATCATGATCTAATGGCGCATGTATTAATTATTCAACTTTTTAAAAAGGCTTTGGAGCATTTATAATGGGAGTAATTGCCTCGCCATCAAAAGCTGCAAACACACGCACGTACATGCACACAGGTTCTCGTGAATACAGCAAAGGTTGTACGCTGCCAGTGCTTATAATTGTAATGCATTTTAAGATTACTAATTCATTTCCCAATAGCTCTTTGTGTCAATCCAGCTCAGTCTTTGCTGGGCTGCCCTTCACTGCTGGTGTTTGTGTTGTTGTTGCTGTAGAAAAAAAAAAAAAAAAACCTGTCTGTTTGTCTGCCCATCTGTCTCCATCTCCCTCCGTCTCTTCGCCTGACAAGTCTGCCGGGCCGTCTATTTGTATTTGGGCCTGTCTTCCCTGTCTATAAGTGAGAATGAGGTGAAACTGGGTGAGGATGTTTGGTGGAGCAGAGTGAGAAATTCCTGATGCGTGACCCTCCTCGGCATCCAGCTAGACGGCTGACTGTCAGGGCAGAGGGGGGTGTGGGGGGTTCATTGTTTGGTTTTAGTGTGTGACATCAGCCCAGTATGGTAAGGAGGATTCACACTGGCTGGGGCGATTTACCAGATTAACGGGGTATTCAGATTAGATAAAAAATCCATTGTTGAATTGTGATTTTATCAATATCTTGCTTTTTGCCAATCTCCAAAATTCTATACACTGGTGGAAACGATACTAGCAGAACTGTTGCAGAATGGTCCTTGTGTTCTGTTGTTGGGTTAGCTGGACTTCCTCCTTCTGGACTTTTCCATGAGGACGACAATCATGGAGAATGATGTCCACATCAAACTTTAAAGGGTCAACTTGTGTGTTGCCATTTAATGCTCAAAGCGACTAGTAGGAATTATTTGCATCAATCTTCAAGGCCTTACTTCTGCTGCAGAAAATCAGAACCCACGTTGATCCCCCATAATCCCTTTGTTTGAACTTTGAATTTCTTTTGTTTTTCGTTTTTCTACTGACCTAAACTTCTCCTTTAACCTCAGATGGCAGTTCATTCCTCACCTCTTTATTATTTAAGGTGGTTGACCTCATAAACTAACATATTCAAATGGCTCTTAATAAGCCTGTATCATTGAAATACTTCTTCCAAGCCCCATTGTCGAAATAAATATGGATTTAGGGTAATCCTCTTAAATCTAAGCGTATTAGAAGTCTGTCACTTGACTGGTTACATAAGTAAAAGTTACACCAGGTCAGCTGCAATTTTTTTCAGATGGTTGTGCTTATGATTCGGGTCAAACTTAATTAAGACAAACTATCTGACGACTTTATTCACGCGTTTGACTTCAGCCAAGAGGTTTAGTTTACCGCGTTACATGAACCCCAAAACTAAACTGAGGCTGGAAGGATCTAATAGCCTTGGATGATGGCGCCAAGCCCCGAAGGCCAATACCATCAAGTTGAAAAATGTAGTGGGACCAGAGAAGACACGATCCATTGCCAGATTTTTTTTCTGACAGACCAAATTCTTAAGGTCTATTAAAGTAAACAGGGGTTGGTTTGGCACAGAATTGGCTGCAAGATCTGCTGACAAGAAAATTGTGGTTTTGCGGTTCACCCACAACCGATGAAGCTGCACAAAGAGTGCACATCGATGACTATATAAAGCTCTCGGCATGAGGAGCATCTACTCGTATAGATAGTGAACCCAGACATCTGCATTCTGGGTGAAATATTTCTGCAAAATCACTCTTCTGGGCAGTCCGAACTCCTTGCACTGAGGCGGATGCACATCAGAGTACCCAGTTCACGCGGTCTAATTGTCTGAGGAGTTCACCGACTCCGTTGCAAGTTCAAAATGGGTGAACTGAATACAAATGTTCCAAGGTTAAGCCAAATAAAAACAAACGTGACAGGGCTCGTCTCTGTAGAAGCCGCAGGACTCCAACCCCTCCTGCCACTTTCATGTTGTGGGATCCTGATGAAGTCTAAAAAAAAAAAAACTGTGCAGTCTCAGTGGAGTCTCTTTTCATCCAGGAGCGTGGCGAGCAATTAACATTTCATGAATAGAACAATTAACTCTTACATGTGCTGAGGTCAAAAATCCCCAATTAGTGTGATGAACTCTTGCCTTCCTTGGCCAGCACGTCCGGATTGATCCACTAATGAAGAGTTTGACTGGTTGGCAGCCGCCCATTTGGACAGAACTGCTCCAGTCAGCTACTCTCAGAGCGGTCAGTAAAGTATGAACTTGATTTCATGCAATATTCTGCTGAAGGAGTGCTTTATTTGCTTTGTCTAATCAGACTTTATACAAATGAGCATCGGTGCTGTCAAATACATGTGATCAAATACCACCACCCTCCCCAAACACTTCCCTAAATAAGTGTTAATTTGGGAGACGTGCCCAACGGCATTCACTCGCAGGCAGATATATGAAGACACACAGCCCACCCACACACACACACCTTTGTGCTGGAATGTGCTGCAGCCCCAGAGATGTTTTTATAAGAGCTTATGATATTAAGAGGCGGCAAGCCACACAGGGTAAAAAATATACCTGCGAAATGCTTTTATAACCGAACATGTGTAATACACGGCGTGTGCGCGAGCGTGTTTTGCGTGGGCGTGTTTGAGGAATGTAGTAACTGCCGGGTAATTAGGGTTCGGATTCAGGTATGCGGAGCCGCGGGGAGGCCAGAGAGAGACAAGCAGACAGACACTCAGCGGTGGTTTAGTTGGGCTTAATTCGATGCCAGGAACAGCCACTACAAAAGCACTCAGGTAGGGACATATCGACACTGGTGTGGTCTCCGTGATCAAAGCTTTCAGCGCAGCCCTGCCCTCATGCCTTGGAAATGGACCAATTAGGTGTAAGGGGGGGGCGAGGGGGGGGGGTTGGTGCCGCTGCGTTCCATACACCTAGCTGGCAGCGGCTTCAGACGAGGTAATTATACACACTCTCCCAGTCTGTCTCTCTAACACTCATGCCTCACTCATCTCTCTACACCCCTACATTATATCCCTTAAACACAGTCCAAGATATTATGGGCTGACATGAGGCAAACTGTAGCTACATGCCGGACAATTAAGCTCTGTCGTAGGTAGTTCGGGCTCAACCAAAGCGGCCCCTTTGCCGAAATCCACCGCCGAGTTGGCAGGTAAGTAAGCAACAAGTGCGCATCTCCCTCCTTTTCCAATTTAGGGGGCACATGTGATCCCTGCGAGTGCCGTCGTTGATCGTTCCTAAAGGCATCTTCGTAGGAAAAGAGGATTATTTCATCGGGTTGGGTCTGGAGTCTGAAAGCACAGCTTTTGGAAGCATGACTTGAATGTGCCCCGTCAGGTTTTCAAAAGAGCGGAGGCCTGCTTGTGCAAAAGGAGCTTAAACTGTCGACTTTTTACCATCTCTTCTGTCATTTGCAAGAGACAACCAGAGGGTGGCTCCAGTGGATGAGAGTGGATTTCCAGTTGCTTGAATTTTTTGATTGATTGAGCCAAATCAGGATCTTTCTGGATTAATAAAATAGGAAAATACTGGTCCACTTCAAGACTAGTTGTGAGGAAATAAATAAATAAGAATCTACTTGCAGTTCTTAGGCAAAATGAAACTTAACCTTGTTAGCCTAGATCACCATCAGCCACATAAGTTACTAGGGGTGTCCTGATCCGATATCGATATCGGTCCGATATCAGCAAAATAAACGAGTATCGGATTATATCAGCCTGCATCTAAAATCTCCGCTATCAATCAGTTGTAAAATATTCTTATCTTTAAGGTTAATATTTATGTAACCCATTGGTAATAATATATGGGTCAGTTTCTCTCAGACCTACTGTTGCTGGTTATTTTCTCTGTTTGAATAATATCCCTTGATAAAGCCTTTTCAAACATTCCATACTACAAAATAAGTAATAAAAGTATGCATGATTCTGCAATATTATACCGGATCGAAATTCTATTGGCCAGTAACCATGGCGGAAGTGAAAAAGTTGTGTCGGGACACCCCTATAAGCCACAATTTTGCAGAACCAAAACACATAGAAAGCATAAAGTAATCACATACGCGGAGCATAAATAAACTCAGGGGAGTAGCTATTATGCTGCACGTCTGCAATTCGACCCACTGAACACCACCAGTATGAGGAGACATGACAAGCATATGGCTTGATGCTCAAATATCTTTCTATTTGCGGAAAAGCCTCCTCGCCGTTTGACCTCCCTGCCCCCGGACGTGCAGGGGTCTGAAGTAAGTAATTAAACTGAGGCCGTTCAGTGAGTCACGCACGACCACCCGAGGCAATAAATTTGAAAAAAGAAAACAATCACAGAGGTGAGCGACGGCATCCACGCACGGTCAGCGGCGATGTGTGTGGCTGCTTTCTTCAGAAGAAATTCTGCTGGTTTTTATGAGAAAATTTAATGATCCCTTCCAGAGTAATCACCGCGGGCGCCGTAATGAGCGCGCGGGACGGGGATGTAGACGGAGAGAGAGAGAAAACATGTGCTGATGTGTTGATTTGCGAGTGTGTTTTGCAATCTGGGTTCTGACACAGACAGATGCTCCGGCCCGCTCTCTTGTCACTCTCTATCCTGCTGGGACGCGTGATAACTTCATTTCCCCCCGTATCTCCGCCATTCAAAGAGGACCGCCGGGGTCATTACGGCACACATAAACCGTAGAGTGCGGCAACTGCTGTTATCATTATGCACATTCTCCAAGGTTTTTGAGCTTAAATATTGGATAAAACCTGGCCGCTGTGCATGTGAGTTGCATTTGCGAGAAAGCAGCAGCAAGTGAGCATTGAGCTTCTCTGTTCTCCGAGTTTGCTGATAAGACGGTCTTGTGAGAGCGGAACCATAAAGTGCAGTCTTGCATTTAAAACTCTTTTCACTTCATACTCTGAATTTCAAGGAACAAAATGTGATAATTATCTATACTATTTACAGTATCGATACAGGATCTTATACTCGCTCCTGCTGCAGATACTCTCTGGTCATGTCGACAGGCCGTCTGGGAGATGCAGAAACCTCGGACCAGAATAGCACTGATAATGTATCTGACGTGAATGTGTGTCATCAGGACCTGTTCACCCGGCAAACCGTGGAAAATGAAATAGCTACGCCGCCTGCTTTATTTAAAGCCGTTACCATGACGGCACAACTTCAGGCCATACACAAGCACCCGCGGCACGCACGTTGTTTAAATACAATATCGGCGGAGGCTACGCGGTGTGACGTTTATACTGCCACGATCAGGAATTTTTCATCCTGAAGTCTTAAGTCTAAATGTTGAGATTAGCGTACGGACGGAGGTAACACAGTGGAGTTAGTGAATTGTCCGTTTGTGCTTCTGTGAAATGTCACCCCTCTAACCAGGTTCACATGTCCGGAGAGAGTAAAAGTGGCACAAAACTACAGCTGATCATGTGAGAAACAGCACAGTAGGAGCGAGTACCTCTCACCCCCTTTTTTTTTT
>CAESWR010000057.1:1071317-1082310 GCA_903171835.1 Mullus surmuletus | reverse complement strand
CTCCTGCCCACAGGAGACGCCGCGCATCCGCGAATCGGCAGCACTGATGTGGCATCGGGGGCAAACCGGGGTGTGTAATTAGCATGAACGGCCACGCGGCAACCAAGCACAGCATAAGTGGATTATGTATATATGCTAATTTTTGACACATGGCCACTGGCAACTCAAGTAACTGCGAGTAGGAATGTAATGCAAGAGGAATTCTCGCACAGTTGAAGTCGTGGTAAGCATTCCAAATAGTTGCTTTCTTTGTTCTTCGCACATCTTTCTTTATCTCTAAAGCTTCTGCACACCTGTTGATGGAGGGCTTAAGATTTCCAAAAAAAGAAAAGAAAAAAAAAAAGGAGCTGCAAATTAGCCGGGGTGTCGCTCAGCCCGCCGTCACGCCCTGCTCTCCGCCCCTCGGCTGCCTTTAATTAAAGGCGAAAGGATAATCTAAAGGGGGTCACGGCCCGGCTAGAGACAGGCTGGAGGATCTCTGACAGGAAATATCGACTGCGGAGCGAGGCGGGCCACATCAGCTCGTGATCTACGAGCGAGCTCGGAGCACGACGGCAGCCGCGGGTTTAACTGTCAAAGCGGGCGGCTCGCTGAGAGATGACGGCTGAACTGAACATTCGGGAGATCTCGTAAAGATAGTTTCATTGCGAGGAGCAGGATGAATCGCATTAAGACTTGTAATCAAACCTGGGGAGACAATGAAAGAGCGGTGATGGAGAAAGACGAGGGTATAAAGCCAACTGCTAACTGATTTCAGTTTGACAGTCCCCCGTGTGTGTTTGTAGGCGTGTGTGTGTGTGAGCGCGGAGACGCTGAAGGGAAGCTTTCCGGCTGGTGATAAATGAAGTGTCATGTGACTTTTTTTTTATAACAAACCCCTCAGCAAAGCAGCGGCGCAGAAAGCCCAATTAATAAAGATTTGCTCTTTTTTCCCCCCTCTCCACAGACCTCTTTTTCTTTCTTAATTAAAACAAGGTGAAGAGAATGAATGAGTCATGCAGATGTGTAAAACAGTGTGTGTGTGTGCGCGTGTGTGCAAAAGAAAAAATGACAAAAATATTTAAAGAATGATCGATGGCACATACTTGACTCTTAATGCAAGATTGAAAGTAAATGTTTCTTATCTTGAATACAAAGAGGATCCGATATTAGGATTTCAACATTGAGTACCAAATTGAATAGAGGTTAGAGTTTAAAGATACAGTACGTAGGTTATGTTACCAGAGGTCTCTCCATAAAAACCTAGAATTAGCAATGCACATTGAAAGCTTTTACTTAGCATGTTGTGTTGCTAATACAGAAAAAATGTTTCCTTTGCAAGCTATTTGGAACTGTTGCTAGCATAAGTTGACTTAATTAAGGAGTATTACGTTTGATCTAAACAATCATACATTTGTGAGAAAGCTGTGATGTCACCATACGTATGCTTCATGATCCACATTAAAGTAGCGCATTGTGACTGCACTGGATGACAGCATGAGCTAACAGACTAAGCTGTGTCCCTTAATAACACACGCCATTACCGTGATTAAAGCAACACATCTCTCCAAGTTTGAACAGAGTGGGAAATGTCTGAGATGATGTAAACACACAGTGTGACATCTCTCGACTGGCTTCCAGTTGAAATCTTGGACACGGCGCCATTGGAGTTTTCGCAACATTTCCACAATTACAAATGAGAGAACACAAAAGCATAAAGTGGCGGGTTTGTTTCTGCGCTGCAGGTCCACCCTTTTTCCCAGTGACTGCATCTCAAGAGAGCCAAAGACAAAAGAGCAATTAGACACAGCAACCGCAAAGTCTCACTGCAATAAATACAGTCTCAAACGGACGGGAAATGATGGCCGCGAGCCCAGCTTGGTTAACATGTTATATTAATGAACCGGCCTCCGAGCATTCCGGCCTCTCCCCCAGGTCCGCTGGGCCCACCTAACTGCAGGATGTTCCGGTTGACAGACACGTGGAAACTTTTGACTAGCGCCCGAAAGATGTATTCTGTAATGAAATTAAACGTTAAAATGTGAATCTATTAAAAATCACCCCACCGGAGGAGTGTTTGACCAGAAAGCGGAGCGTGAGGGGGCGAGGTGGGAGAAAATGGGTTATCGAACATGAGCTTCAATGGGTGTATTAATCTTTGCGGGGTGACACAGAAGACAGATGGAAAGAATGATGGTTCATTTTTCATTAGGAGTCATTACGGAGGGGGGAAGACGATGATGGCTGCGGATGGGGGTTCCATCATGACGCAAACGATTTCCTAACAAGAAAGAGACAAATCCATCACACCGGACGTGCGGCCGCGAACCCGCCAGAATCGCTTTATCAACACAACATGAACGACTACAGCGCCAGTACGGTGGTCTTTGTGCAGGAGAGGTATACCTGCTATTTTGTCCCGCCTTCAAAGCAATATTGATTATTGATCCTTTCATATCTAGGCTAATAGAGACACTGAGCAAGACTGCATATTCCCCCAATATGCAAAGGAATCCGATGACTATACAATAAAGTCGCCCACACTGCTTTTGTAAAAACTGCATACGAAAACCTTCACTGTTGGGATTCATTTCTTTTGTATATTAGATGACCAAGAAAGAAAAAAAAAACACCTCTCAAATAATTCACTGCAGGACTTCATTGAAATTGTAGATGAGCTCCTTTGGAATACATTACCGAGGAGAGGTTCTGGCAGAGCCGAGGCGAGTTTGCTGTAAGCTCCAGAGGAAGAAGAAAATATTGAATTTAACCGGAAAGCGCGTCCAAGAAAAACAGGCCTGGATTTAAGATTAATTCTGGGCTAGGGTTAGGGTTAGTTATGGCCCCATGTCTCTAGGGAGGGTCGTAGAGACATGGGGCCAAGTTCTACCCATAGGTTTTTGGGCACCCTGAGTTGAACGGGCTGGGTCCTGAGCTCCTACGACCTAGCGTTCTCCAGATACTGCCCAAATGTGATCATCTGAACATGCGTATCTCAGAACTGGAAGCACTTAGAGACTCGGAACCAAGCCCAGTGTGTTCGGCACCTGTGAAAATATGGGGTGATGTCCTGGTTTGGTGTCATTAGCTCATTTGCATCCACAGTTATGGCCGGTTTTTCAAAGTTAGGGTTACCATAACTGCAATGACAGGGGGTCAAAGGTCAGGTCCGCAATGGAGCGTCTTAGAGACTCGGGAAAGGTACCAGCGCGTTAGGCACGTCCTAAAACCTGGGGCGGGGCACTGTTTCCAGGCCTCTGGCATTTCCGGGTCAGGAGCTACGGTCGGTCAAAGACCAGCCTTAATTCTAAGCTAGGGTTAGGGTTAGGGTTAGCGCTAACCCTAGCACTTCAGAGAACGGAAGGTCGTAGAGACACGGGGCCAAGTTCTACCCATAGGTTTTTGGGCACCCTGAGTTGAACGAGCTGGGTCCTGAGCTCCTACGACCTAGCGTTCTCCAGATACTGCCCAAATGTGATCATCTGAACATGCGTATCTCAGAACTGGAAGCACTTAGAGACTCGGGACCAAGCCCAGTGTGTTCGGCACCTGTGAAAATAGGGGGCGATGTCCAGGTTTGGTGTCATTAGCTCATTTGCACCAGCAGTTATGGCCAGTTTTTCCAAGTTAGGGTTACCATAACTACAATGGCAGGGGGTCAAAGGTCAAGTCCACAATGGAGCGTCGTAGAGACTCAAGACGGGTACCAGCGCGTTCGGCACGTCCTAAAACCTGGGGTGGGGCACTGTTTCCAGGCCTCTGGCATTTCTGGGTCAGGAGCTATGGTCGGTCAAAGACCAGCCTTAAGTCGGGGCTAGGGTTAGGGTTAGGGTTAGGGTTAGCGCTAACCCTGCCACTTCAGAGAACGGAAGGTCGTAGAGACATGGGGCCAAGTTCTACCCCTAGGTTTTTGGGCACCCTGAGTTGAACGAGCTGGGTCCTGAGCTCCTACGACCTAGCGTTCTCCAGATACAGCCCAAATGTGATCATCTGAACATGCGTATCTCAGAACTGGAAGCACTTAGAGACTCGGGACCAAGCCCAGTGTGTTCGGCACCTGTGAAAATAGGGGGCGATGTCCTGGTTTGGTGTCATTAGCTCATTTGCATCAGCAGTTATGGCCAGTTTTTCCAAGTTAGGGTTACCAGAACTGCAATGGCAGGGGGTCAAAGGTCAGGTCCGCAATGGAGCGTCGTAGAGACTCGGGACAGGTACCAGCGCGTTCGGCACGTCCTAAAACCTGGGGTGAGGCACTGTTTCCAGGCCTCTAACATTTTCTGGTCAGGAGCTACAGTCAGTCAAAGACGTACCTTAATTCCTGAGCTAGCGTTAGGACAAGAGTTCCTCAACCCTAATTTGCCTCCCGCTAGGGTTAGAAAACAGAAAGTCGTAGAGACTGGAGCTACGGTCAGTCAAAGACAAGCCTTAATTCTCGGGCTAGGGATAGGCAAGTAGTTGTTGTAATTAAGGTTAGGGTTAAGTCTCCAGAAAATAGGGTAAAAACACCTAAATACCCCAAAAGTGACTTAAGCAAGTGTGTGTGTGTGTGTGTCTGTGTGTGTGTGTACCGTTATAACCAGCAGCATTGGTCTTCCAGTCAGGGGCGCTGAGATGTCCGGCTCTAGAGGTCTTCACAATGATGTGCTGAACGTCTCTCCAAGTCAGAAGAGGACTAAAGAAGAACAGAACAAATACAAATAACTGAATAAGTGATCAAAAAACGATTTCAAAAATGAGTGCAAAGATTTAAATGGATATTCATTAAAAAGGTGACGACTCAGTTCTGGAGAGGACCGAGATAGTGAGATTTGAAAAAAATATTAACAAGGGGGAATTCAGTGAAGGATTCATGGATGAAAGATGGGGATGAAAGAGAGTGAAATGAGAAGAAAGAGGACGAAATGGAGGACAAAAAAGAAAGCATAGTAATATACATTAGTGGGGTGAATGCCGAGGGAGAAAATTACAGATGGAGAGTATAGATGCCCATTCATCTGTCCCTAGTCCCTTAGATCTCACGTGAGATCCATTATGGGATGGCAGCCATGTGTCTACGCTCCTTTGATGTCCAAACGCTACATTAAAGAGGAAAACCAGGAAGAAGTGGGTCACCAAGTTTCCTGGGATTCCCTTCCATCTCATATGCCGACCAGATGCTTCAATTCCTCCCCTCGCGTCGCTCCCTCGCCATCTGAGGCGATGGGAAGCAGCAAAGCTATGAGGCGCTGACCTAAAACGATTATTTCTAAGTTTTCTAAAGCTGACATTTTAACAAGACAAACAGATACAATGGGATGGCGGGGGGGGCAACGGGAGTTGAAATGAGCTTGGCTTTTTGACAGCTTGGCTGTGTTTTCGTCATCTTTGGTGGCTTTTAAAATCCTCAAAATTTCTATTGATGGGTCAGGTCTATAAAAAAATGTTCACTTGTACTTATTTTTTTCACTTGCATAAAGCAGCTTTCACCTGTTGCTTTTTTGTGATTCATCAGCCAGGAGGTTTACAGTACTTACACATCTACTGGCCTGGCTTTCATGAAATCTAGGGACAGTAACATTACAAATAATTAATAATTTCTTGGTACGCACAACTCAAAACCATAGTGAGAGAAAAAAACAACAATTTTCTCTTTTAAAATTCTTATGACATAAGACGTATCCTGTGTTTCAGCGCAGTTGAACGTGTCTGCAGCCGTTAAGGTTACGATCAAGGAAAAAAAACTTGCTTTCTAGTTTTTGTGATGTAACAGAACATACAAAGGGAATTTAAAAAAGGAAAGAAATTATTTTTGTCAGGTCTGCCTTGCAGTAAACCCAAAACATTACATCACATACACAGCAGCATCACCATCAGAATGCTGCCGCTACAAATGGTCAGATTGAAGAAAATATACTAAATATCAAACCAAAAAAAAAAAGGATTGTAGTGCAGATATGCGCAATGAAAAGTCAAAATTATTAATGTTTGGATCAATATTAATGGGGTTTGCTGTCACTGTGTAATTATGCTACCATAAATGTTTTATGGTCATTAATTAAAAGTGACTTTGGCATCGTTATCTGGGTCACAACAGCCTTCCCATAAACAACCCAATACTAATTAATGGAGCAGCTTGCATACCGGGGGAAACCATAGGCAGCAGCGGATCACAACGTCTAATATAGGTTTTCTTGTTGCTTCTAAGGTGTAATTATGGTTGAAAACACGGGAATGATCTGCGGGGAGAGAGTGGAGGGAGGAGGAAAAAAGAGGGGAGAATGAAAAATAGAATTTTAACTGCCTCCCGCTCACCTTGATTCAGTCTAGTGATGCAAGATAATCCACCAAACTGTCAATGTATTCTGCAGCTCCGTTTTTTATTGTGAGGAAGAAAAATGAAAATGCCTCTCTTTTTAACTTCTTTTTTGTGTTTCATCACTTAGGTGTTCACTCGCCGTCCATCTTTTACATCAATTGTTGAAGCTCTAAAAGATGGACAGATGCCGCTGACTGAATTTCTGTGCATGACAAAAGCTCGGCTCAGATTCTGCACTTGATGGCAAACGTACACACGCAACAGGCTGGGATACAACAAGCTGGGTGACTTTTGGACAAACTTCAGATATAAAGGCGGCAGAGAGAGAAAAAAAACCCAATTGTGTTGTGAGATGCCCCGGCTGTCAGGATGTGGGCTTTTCACTTTTATTTGTGTTATATTCCAGGGTGTAATCGACTCCATTGTGTCGTGTCACAATTACCATGCAAATCTGAACACAATTCGGAACTCAGCCTCTTTGTGATGCTGCATCTGAACTCAAACAACCTGACATTTTTTTGGCTGCCATTCAGTCTTTTTTTTTCTTATAGTTGACTGACTTTTGGAAAAGAGGAATGATTTCAATCCTATCATTGTTGGGCTCCATGTTTACTCAACACATCCATTTATTTTAAGCGAATTATTTCATGTTAACTATTATCATTATTATTAACAATCAAGTCTGAATTGAACCACAATAAAATGTTTGGTCCACATAGTATTTGTAGTTTGTAGACTAAAATGTTTTTTCTTTACTTTGACCAAGATGACATTTGGCTAAAACAAGACTAAAATCAACACGTCATTTTGAACAGAGGACCAAAAACGAACTGCTTAATTCGAGCTACGAGAAAATCACAGGGAGAATTCTGAAGTACCAAACTCGTACTGAGGAGAAAGGCCTCACAGCGGCAAAGTTAAGGGCATGACGGCGTCTTGACATGTTTATCAAAAAGTTTGCTGCCTTCAGTTCATCAGATAAGAGTTGATACCATCGGCATTGCAGGGAATTTGTCTAAACTCTCTCCCTCTCCCTCTTTCATCCTGCCTTGCCTGTGTGTAGATGCATGCAAGTTTATCCATGTGCGAAACTCCATGAATGGATTAAAAGAAAGCGTTTGCCTGGAAGGAAGAAGAAAAAAAGAAAAAGAGGAAGACGAGAGGGAGACCGTGGTGACAGTGGTGGAGGCACAGCAAGCACGGCAGAGAGGAAGTGAGAGCCAGCACTCGAGAAGAAAGCAGGCGACCAAGAGGCAGTGTGTGATAATCTTGTTGAGGAAACAGGCTTATGTGCCCAGCCCTGCCAGGAAACCGAGAATATTTTCTTCTGGAAGGATTTGGATTGGATTATCCAGGTTAAATGGAGTGACCTCAGCTAACTGAGCTGCTCAACATGTGCTGATGGGGTAAAGCCCAATTCATACTCTGCATGTATCCATCTAATTCATAAACTTATCATAAAATGAGCAACCTGATGGGTTTCAAAAAGAGATCAACAGCTGCGCTTCACACAAAGAAACAACACTTGGCTACGAAATAGAGCTGAAATTGATGGTTAAAATTGTAGCTAAAATTTTGCCTTGTTTCAAACTGCAACTCCAGTCCCTTCCGATTGGGTCTTGTTGTTCACAGCGTGAAATCGCAACTGACAGATAATGCTGACTCCGGGGTATCGGCGGTTTGTCTATTTAAAAATGAAAAATTAAGAATCAGAACAACAACCGGCAATAGTCAGTCTAATTATACTGAATTTCTAAAATAATATAATTAAGACCATCTGCTATGCATCAATGTAGTGTGCAGATTGTTTTTTTCGCCACGCAATTATCCGCTTTGCTCAGCGTTTTATTGACTGTATTCTGAAAGGCCGTCAATCTCACAGACAGCTGAGATGAAACATTGAACCAACGTGCGTAAAATATAAATATGCATTTCTCAGCGCACAATTAAGTCTCAGCCTTGCGAGACAGGTGCCCGTATGGTTGGTACTGCTGAAGCGGTGGGCTCTTTTCTAACTGCAGAGCTTGTGCTGAGTGATTGGAGGTGTTGCATTGTTGTGTGGCACATGTCTAGGTCTATTTTCCACTGACAAACCACAGACATCAGCACAACAAACTGTGGACGTCAATTGCCTTTGATCAAATGGACTAAAAGGATTTGGGATTGAGCATTTGCTTGTATAACCTTTATGGAAATTCTGTGTTATGGGTTGAATAAAATGAAAGTTAAATTTGATTACAATAATTTGGTCCAACTTGTGCAAAATCGCACTATAATAGTTCTGGTCTGAACCCTGTTGGACTCTGTATTTAATATTAGATACTATAAAATAACAAATGCAGATACTTCCTGGAGTGATGAGAGGATTGTTTAACAAGTACTAAAATGAAGTGATGATTTATTGATTTGTAAGCACCACATCTCAACCCAGACACGTATTAATTGGGAGTCTTTTGGATGGCACCATCATCAAAACACAAAACACCAAAGGGAATATATTTTGCAGGAGTGGTTGATCATTCCTCCAGTTACCAATTCATATTGGTTGTTTAGCCCCTTGTGTTCACACGCCATCTGGCCCAACAGATAGAAATGAAACTGACTGGGGACGTTGACGGTCCTGCAGGAGCGTCTATGTATAGTAGAGCTGTCCTGGATGTGGGAAGTGTTCTCTGACTATTCCTGTGCATCCTGTGCATCTCCCCGCAGAAATGTCACCTGGATTAAATGATTAAAAAGCGCAGATGGCTTTTTCCAAGTATCCGAACGCACAAGCATCTCCAACTTGACAATGATGAACTGTATTGGTGAGAAAATGCGACACGTGTTTCCGTCACAGATCGACGTGCCAGAGGACAAAAAGGCATTGGGAGGTAAGCGAGGGGTAAAGGGATGAAGTGAAGGGATGAGGTTAAGTGGATCTTACTTTGCCTCCAGGGCCAGAGCGATAATGGCAGCAGCCATGGGAGCCGAGGCCGATGTCCCTGTGTGACTGTCTGTGCACCGATGTCTCAGGTCTGTTGTGATCTGCACACAGAGATGAAGAATTACAACAGCGAACAATGAGGCGACGAGGGAGGAGAGAAGTGTGGATGGAAAAGAGGGGATGAGACATAAATACCAAATGGGGAGAAATGTGATAAATGAGGTGGTAATAATGACTGAAAACGAACATGAAAGAAGACGCAAGCTGCCATATGTGACAGCGATGGCAGGCGGGGAGAGACACAGAGACTGAAGTCATGGGGATCAGGGGGATCTGGACACACCTGAATCACACATTCCAGCTTTGATACACTGCCTCATGACAGATAAAACACGTGGACAAATAACAATTTTCCCAAAGATTTCAAGGAATCGCTCCAGTGCTCCAAGGAGAAACAAAGGACAACGTAAAAGAAGTAACAAGAAGTAGTAAAACATGTTGTTAAAGCACTTTGTGTTTACACAAATGCTATTTCTTGAAGTCTGCCAGCCAAGAAAAGCTTGGCTAACATCCAGTCTGAGCCCTCATCAAAGGACCTTCGCTGGACCACAAACTTTGAGGGATTATCCACACACACACACACACACACACACACACACACACACACACACACACACACACACACACACACACACACACACACACACACACACACACACACACACACACACACACACACACACACACACACACACCATCTGATTGGCAGCCTTTGCTCATGTAGATTAGTCTGACCCTTCGGAAATGCAGGTTCAAGGCAAGATGATGAATATGTGTGTGTGCATTTTTGTGTGTCCATCTGTAGCATCGGCATGAGGAATGTAGAGAGATATCGCCACACAAGCTCGCTCACAGTAGCCAACTGTCACGGTGGGCCATGTGTGGTGATGTGGTAAGTATGGGTCAAACCAGGTCTCTCCTCTGGGCCCACAAACACTCCAACACTATTCTATCCCCTTCTATTACATAATTTCCTCAAATAGCGGACGTGGCGTTGATGTATCTCAAATGTGGAACGTACCAGGCTGTTAGTGGAGATCAGAGAGCCCCTTATGATTATGATTTCACATTGTTGTTCCCAATAACCTAAGAGGAGGGTAGCAGGATTTCGTAGCATGAAATCATTTACTCATGTAACCCCTACTCCCCATATAAGTTTTCACCATATCGAGGACTATAGGGTGAGCTCGTTCACAACAGCTCTGGGACACTACATGACGTGCTGCTAATGGCGTTACTGCTGTCGCACCATGACGATGATGATGATACGTGGCAGACTGCCGCGGCTGGTGTGGCGGCTCCCCTGGTTATCCCATAACAATCTCCACATTACTCAAACGGGATGATTTTGTAAACAAATCTGTGTGATGTTCATGAAATAAATAAATAAAGTTATGTTTGAAAAAAACATATTTTCGCAGTCATCGCTTTTCTTTTTCTTCTTCGGCGGCACCGCTGGAGTTGCAATGCATGATGGGATATCCACCACTCGTGAGTGACCATAGTCACTACTTTTTGCGATGCTTTATGGAAAATTTTGAGTTGCCTATATAGGGATTTGAATTTGATCACTAAGGTTTCGGACATCACTACAAAATGGTGTGATATACATACATATATATATATATATATATATATATATTGCTCTATATGGGGGTTAGGGGGCGATTTTGGAAACAGCCCAAATCAAGTGCCCAAAAAGGAACCAAACATAAGCCTAAAAAAGGCACCAG
>CAESWR010000057.1:1046539-1057575 GCA_903171835.1 Mullus surmuletus | reverse complement strand
AAAAAAAAAAAAGGGAAGACACGGCAAAGCGAGGAAGAGTAAAACACTAAGTGGGACATTTAGCTTTTTCGCCTCTCTCCCCGTCTGTCGGGGTCTCAGCTCATTTCACTCCCAAGTTGTGTCAGGGCCATCAGCTTCAAAGCAACTGTTTACACACGCCATTAGCCTCAAAACAACGGCGTCATCAGGATTTGTGCGCGCGTGTCTGCATCAAACCGCTGGTGGATCATTACAATTTGCATACATTAGCATCGCAGCGCCCCGTAATCTTTGATCAGAGGTGGAATTCTTAACCGCTCTTGTTCCGGAACCCATGAATCCCGGAGAGGCCTGACTGCACAGCGAGCGTATCGCCGCCTCTCATCCGGCCGCCGGCCCTCGCCCACTGCCGCTAATTGTCAGAGAAAGGAAACGGGTTTTTTGGCGAAGGTCGGATCCCAATTAGTGGATCGTTTACTCCTGACGGAATCCGAGGCGATTAGAGAGCGTTTTGCCGGAGCGGCCTAATGAACATCAGCGGAGTAAGATGACATTTTCATGATTTTGTTTGTGCCGATCGGTTTGCCGGCGACGGGCTCCCGAGGAAAACGCTCCTGCTTCCAGCCGAGTTTATTTCCTTAGCTAAAAAAATCGTGTTTTGGCGGAGGAACGTCGCTGCCCCCAAAAGAATTTTTTCTCTTCCAGATTGAAAAGCTCTAAATTTCATTACAGAGACGGAGAGCCAAGGCCAAAGCAAAACGTGGATATTGAAATGCACAAATATGTTTTCTTCCTTCGCCCAAAGTCGTCTGAAACAGCAACTCCCGCCGGTCACAGGTGTCCTGGGATGACATCTGCACACCTGTCAGCCGGCACGCTCGCTTTAGAAGGAGGAGGAGGGGGGGGGGGGGGAGAGCCACTTCTGACGCCAAACAATCTGAGCTAACGGGAAGGCCGGGGAACAGTAACAATGTCCAGCTGTGTGTGGGGGAATGCGAAGGATGTTGACATTTAATATCCTGATATCTAAACAACACTGCTGGTGTTTGTATATACAAACAAGTCGGCATTTACTCTCCGAGGGGCCGATCATCCACTCTCTTTTATCAGTTTTATATATCTTTAAAAAAAAAAGAGGCAAAGAAAAAGATTACATATACAGTCGACAGTGTACAGCTGTGAAGTACAGAGGGCCAAATAATAAGCATCTGTTTGGACTGAGTCTTCATCTCTGCAACTATATTCTCATTTTCGGGGGGTGGGGGGCATTCGGGGGCCATCAGGTTACCATTCAAACCCAACATCCCTGCAGCCCGACACTGCAGAGACAACAAGTACAATGTGATCTTTGCTGTTAAATGCCTTTTGAGATAAACCCAAACATTTTCAATTTGCAGATGTTTTATCCAGATAATCCGTATAATTTCATGTTCATCTCCTGGCAGCGGAGAGTCTCTGGCTGTTTCTGGGTGGATGAATGGGACCCAAGTGACTCGGGTCCAAGCAGGCCAACAATCAGACGCTGCCGCCGTCAAGAAAAACAAATAAAAAAATCTGTCACATCACTTTCACTCTAAAGCAGAAAATCCTCGGAAATTACATTTTTGGACGCTGGAGTGCAGATCCAAACTGTTCAGAGCAATAGATAACGGTTCATCTCCTTCATCCCGGCACAGAGAGCATCAGGTAGACGCAATATTTAAATATGCAACCAGATTACGATATAAAAACTCGTATGATTCTTTATTATTATTGCTGCCACAACATCATTCTAATCCCACGTCAAAATATCCCATTTTTGGGGTGTTTTTCTGTCTTGTTCTGCTGGAGATAAGAAAAAGAATTCTGCCTTCGTGCACGTATGTTACCCTTGCTGACTTTTTACTTTTCGTTGGCTTCCTGAGCTGTAACTCTGAGTCCGGTGACAGAGTGACCCCGAGACAGATAAACAGTTTTCCTCTGGCTGTTAAGGGCAGAGCCATCCTTTGTTGACACCGCTACAATCACTCCTTGATAACATCCTGCGGTGAGCCACATCATTTGCCAATCCATATCCGGACAAAGACAATTTTGCCCTCTTTCATTGCCTCCAAAACTTGCCCTTGTATCGCCGCCTTTGTTTCGGCGCCAGTTGGCCGGCTGGCTGCGAGGCATGGCGATTGGATCTGCTCCATTTTTTTCTCTCTCTCCCTTTCGGTCTGTCTTTTTTTTTTTTTTTTTTCACTCCTGCTTTGGTGGAGCAGAGGAATGATCAACTCGCACCTGAACCTCGCCGCTCCACCCAGCTTCTCCCGCTGTCGCCCTTCACCGCCTCATTCCGTCACTTTTCTCATCATCTTTTTTTTTCTCTGGATTTCAAGTCGGCGCAGCAGATGCCCATTTTCTATCCCAGATTGCCTGTCTGTCTCTCTCATTCCAGCTCCGAGCCTCTTCCTCGCGCGCACACACACACACACACACACACACACACACACACACACACACACACACACACACACACACACACACACACGCACGCTCTCTCTCTCTCTCATTCGCTCGCTGTGTAAGGGCTTGCAGGTGGCTCTCGCTGGCTGGGTCAGTAACCAGGGGAAACTGGGGAAGAGTTCACTTCAATAGAACAAATGGGAACAAATTGATCCACTTTCAATGCTGTTTTTGTGGCTCCATTTTAGCCGCAAGCTCAAGAACTTAAAGCATCTTGTCAAAAAAAAAAGAGGAAAAAAAAGGTCAAAGGATAGTGTAGTGGAGTAAGCATAACGCCCATTGGGAGTGACAGTAAAAAGCCCGTTTTTTGGGCTTTAATTTAGACTTTGTGCCCGACGCGGGCAGCTGTGGGTGCTCGACTTTGTGCAGCAACTCTGTGATGGTTCATCTGGTGAGCAAATTAGAGGCAAAAACAGGTGCGGGACGTCACACGAGCCTCCCGGCGTTTGCTGGAGGCCATACCTGCCGCCCGATGACACCCGAGCGTATGCAAATGACTCGCAAAGTCCTGCAAGTGCGCCGGCTCTTTTTGCTTATGCACATGTTTGCGAGTACTCGGGCCTCTGACAGACTTCCTGGAAGGTGAAATGACACTAATGAGACACGACTTTCCCCGCTAATTAAGATTATGACAGCAAAGCAATTTTTACGAGCTAAATAAATGCATTTTGTCCTTATATGGCAAGTCTGGAGCGATTCCTCAATATTACTTAACACGCTGCAATTTCGTTTTGTCAACACATCCATTTTGCGTCTCAGTGTATCCCTGCGAGGATTCAGCTGCAGACCACACCTGGCTCTCAGTTTCCCCCCACATGTCTGGATAAATGACTTCAAGTAAACAAGAGACTTGCTAAGTGAAACCGGCTGGAGGCACCACGCTCCTGCAACACAACTCTGGACAATTTTTCTCTCTCTCTATCTCTCTCTCTCTCTCTCTCTCCCGACTAATCTCCGCACAGCCTTTAAAAGGACATTACCGTGAAGACACGACCGCTGCCGCAGCTTAATTGTTGTTTACAGTAAAGTCGCTGGAAATACAATTCAAAACAGAGCAGATGAAGTCTACTTGCGCTCATTTCACACCAAAAACTAACAACAGTACAAAGCGGCTGCAGACAGGAGTAAAAAAAAAAAAAAAGCTGGACAAACTCTTGGAACTCACTGTATGTGTGAGTCATGGGTGGATGTCAACATAGCGGCACAAGGTGCAAACCGAGCAAACGCCGAAAAGAAGATTCCCCTCACGGCTTGACATTTAGTTTATACATGAATATCAGACTCAAAATATGACAATTGCTTCTATTGATCAAATAACCAAATGTATCAGAGACGCAACAGAACGACTGACTAGTAGATAATTGATTTTTTCATTTTTATCGCCAATATCCAATTCCTATATGCACTTATTTTTTTATTTTCCTGAAGAGAATATCATGTTTTCTTTCATACTTTTCGGAAAGTTTTAATGCTGTTCTGGATTAGGGCTTTAAAAAGTTCCACGCGTGCCGACATGTTTGAAGCGTGCCGCTGACAAATGGAACTCAAATTTTCCGCAAATCGTGCGCTTCCACAGTCGTACTCTCTTTCACTTCTATATTTTAATCAGCATCGCAGATACACGTGTCTCCAAGGGCTCAATGAGACACAACAAAAACTCTGTTAAATGTGCTTCTAGATTTTGTAATAAATACATCCAACTTGGTCTCAATACAACTTTTTCACTTCCAATACAATACCGATATTGCAGCCTTGAATATTGGCCGATACAATGTCGATCCAATACAATATCAGCAATCATACATACTTTTACTACTTATTTTGTCATATGGAATGTTAGAAAAGGCTTGATCAGGTGATATAACTCAACCAGAGAACAATAGTCAGCAACAATAGGTATGACAAAAACTGGCCCATTTATTATTAACCAATGAGTTCCATAAATTTCAACCTTGAAAATAAGAATATTCTACATAGAAGTGCCGGAGCGGAGTCTGGAAGAGACTGCTTGTATCGGAGTGCTTATATCAGAGATTTAAGATGCAGGCCGATATAATCCGATACTTGTCTTTTTGCTGATATATATTTGACCGATATCTGATGTCAATATCTGATCCGGACACTGCTACTTGTTATAAAACCTAGACAGACTTGTGTGCGATTATTCAGCCTCGGTGGAGGTGTGTGCTCCACTGCGTGCCAATCAAGATTCTCACCATATGTCGATGTCTACAAACCCAGATCAGGTTGAAAAGCTCATATTTGAGCTCTTTTGATAGGACGGGACACACACACACACATACCTATTAAAAATTGAAGTCCCTGCACAACAGCAGCCTTAGCAGACCCACCCCCGCCTGAAAAAACGAGTGGTCTTTGACCCAAGAGGCGAGTGACACCGCCGTTGGGGAGGATGCCATAAAGTGGTGATATGGGCTGCGCTGCGTCTCCATGGTAACATGTGTGCCAGCCAGCGCTGTGGATGGCAGGGTGCGCCTTTCATGGCACCGCTACACCCTTCTGACTCACACATAAACTCACACACTCACACACACACACGGCTGTCATTATGACAAAACCTGATTGCAAAACATCATTAGCAGCGTGCCAGAGTGGGCCGCTGCCAAACCGGTCATCACGTTGATCCCGAATCCACAAACAGGTCGGCAGATTACGCTGAAATCAAAGCCAGCCAGCGGGGAAACAGCTTCACACCTCCACTTTTCCTTCACTCGGCTTCCCTAATCCACCTTCCCTTCCTCTCGCCGGCTTCTCTTTATTCTCCTCCCGTTGTAATAGCTCCCTTTGCCCACCCCTCCACCCCGCCCCCCTTTTCTCTCCTTTAACCTCACCCCTCTGATCTAGTTGTCTAGAATCTGTCTCGGAGCCAGCTGGCATCAAGACACAAAACCTTCCTCAGCCGTGGCACAGTGTCAGAGCCCGGGAGTGCCAGAAGAACCAAAGACGGAGGGAGGGAAACGAGCGTGTTGACAGCAATTGTGAGAAAAGAGGCAGGAGGACGGTGTCCAAGGAGGGGTTTGGGATGGAGCTGACAGGTGAAGACAGCAGAGGGGACAAAACAAGCTGAGCGGACAGAAAAAAAGTGCCTAAGAACAAAAAGAAACAAGTGCTTCTTCTTTCTCTTCTTCCGATTTCCCAAGTTCTTTTAGTGATCAAAACTAATGCATCATCATTCCTCGGCGTGACTTCCTCTGCCTGCATGGAAGAGAACAAATCTGCTGCTGGCTTAAGTGACCTATGTCGTTTATAAAAATCAACCAACAGGTAATTTCGCCAAAGAGTCTAGCAACGCCGGCTGTCAAACGTTGTGAAAACTTCGAGCACCAGTCGCCAGCCGGGAGTCCCGTGAGAACAGCGACAGGTTTTAGTTGTCGCCGTGTCGTGTGCGCTTGGACTTGTACACGTGTCTCGTCAAAGGAAGCCCGGTCAAGCGGAAAGATATCGGGCTCAAGCCTCATCAATAATTCAGCCGGTTCGATGACCTGGTGTAGATGAGCGAAGCACAACGGAAGGGTTTACTTTAGGTGAACTGCTTGCTTTTTAAAGGGTCGATGCACCCAAATAAAAAGTAATGAAAATCGTCCGTGCTGCCTTCACAAGCTGTTTTATACCGGAGGAGACGTTTGTAGAGTTCCATTTCATTAAAGTCAACTGAAAAGCACTGAGCTTAACTCCACTTGATTGAATTAAATGTTTTTACAACAGTCTGCTTTACTCATGTAATGTGAAGAACAACTTTGTTAGAACGTCTGGTGTCATCTTGACCTTGACCATGCAGCACAGGTGTACGAGACATAGAACCACACTTTTGGTGTGACCAAATATATAGATAGTTGCCTGGGTAACAGGAACATTTCTTTAGATATTGCCTACGGATCCACTTAATTGGTAGTTTCATATTTCACAGAGCAACATGAAGAACTACAGACCGCATATTTGAGCAAGAACATGTGGTTGGCCATTATTTTGCTCATTTCGGCGTCCTGGCCGCCAACATCTTGGTGTTTCATAACCGGAGGTGACCCGACTTGGACAGGAGTGTTGAGGTGGAGGGGAACGTCTTGGTCGTGATTCAGCATGCCCGGCGCCATTGAATGCGCACGGCGCGATAACGGGTTGTCACTCACCAGGAAGAGGCACACCTTGAAGGATCCCCTTCTTCATTGTATGTATCACGCTAAACAGAGGTGTGCTGTTTCTGAGAAGACTCTTAACCGTGAACTTTGTCCAGGCATTTTATATAGCGACGGTTACTAAGAGGGAACATTTTCCCATTCACAAAGTTCACTTTTAAAAGACATTTGATGACTAATGACTGATGGTAAATTACTTCTAAATCTCTGTTGTCAACAGGTGGCGCCTTCAATGGCAGCATGAGAGTGAGACGCCTCCGTGAACGATTGCTTTAGCTTACCTTTGGCTCCATGGAGATGAAACTGTGTCGACCACGGCTGGACAAAGTCGACCTCTTGATGGTCCGACTATGGAAGAAATGATAGTGGTCTTTGAGGTCTCCAATCTATGAAGCAAACAGCACAAATAAACATTTTTATTAGGTTTGAAAATTCACACATGAGGACACATTTACACCCCAAATGCTTTCCCGCAAATGATCAGTGGTAAATAATGCACTGCAATTTGATTTTCTTCACTAACAAAAAAAACTGTCAAAGAAGAAGACAAAGGGGGGGACACTGTTTAAAGGTGAGACAAACGAGGCATCGGCTCGCACAAAAACACAAAGCCAGAGCGGCTGCAGCCTGACAGTCAGACAAAGACTTTGAGTGAAGGCGAGACGCGGAGGACAGTGGATTGGCAGACAGACAGTGACAGACAGCAGGCGGGTCGCTGGAGGGTGATTAGTTTTAATAATTGATAAAGACCATACAGCCCCTCAGATGATCAAACTGTCATGGCTGCCAAGGGTCCTGTGGCGCGTCACCGATCTGCGGCCGAGGCTCCGCCGCTATTAGATCAGCTTTCGCCTAGATGCGCCTACGGACTGATAAAAGAAGATGTAACAAAGTTCTCTCTAGACTCTAGCCTTTACTCGCAAGGCACGCAGCGAACGTCGGAGGAGTGGGGAGGAGGGCTTGCTTATCAATTAACCCCTGCAGCGTCGCACTCACTGACGAAACAGTGGCATAATAAGGTGGCTGCCGCTTTGGATGTTCCTCCCCGTGTAAACAGGTCTGAACATATCGAGCTTCCACTGTCTGGTTAATCTTCCCAGCATCTGCACAGCCATTAGCGGGCCACCCTTCCCTCTAGGAGTGTCAGTAAATAGGGAGCTGCTGGGAAAAGCTTTATACACAGGGGGGAAAAAAAGGGGGGGGGGGGGCAGGTCTGAACTCCTGCTGCACTCCTCTCCACATATTTATGCCGGTGTTGTCACGGCTTCTTCTGACAGCACCCAATGTCACATCTGATGTTTTTCCACTCGCCAGCACGACTTCTGTCGCAACCCCAGATGGAAGTGCGGGACTTTCGCTCTGATGCAACAACCCCGCAAAGTGAATCACGACTCCTGCTTTTTTTTGTGGGTTGTTTTTTGTTTTTTTTGCACTTCTGCGATTCATGAGGGTCGCGCGGAGCCTTGCTCACATGTCGCACGGCGCACAATTGCGCTCCGGAAATTGCAACAGATGAGACGAGCGTTTCCCTTCGGCTGGGGGCCCCAATTTCTACACAGCGACTTCGGGTTTTGCCTGAACAGGCGCCGAGCAGATGCACGCGTGCCGTCCGGCGGGACGGAGACGTCAGGACAATCTCTAAAAATGCAATCTGTGGAGATGCAGTAGAGATATGTAAAATGTCTGAGCGTCAATCTGGGACCCTTTTGCTTTTGTCTTTTTTAAGGGTGTCTGTTGTGCTTGGCAAAGACAACAACTTGCTTTGAAAGAATCTTCCTGTGGATTGCTGCTCACTTTGGGGCGGAAGCACGAAAAGGAAAAATGCCAGATATTCGCTCATTGCAAATAAGCCCAGACACAAGTATGGAAGAACCTCAGCTGGGAGCATCGGTCGCCATCATTGGTCGGAAAACACCGTCATTATGGGGCTTATGAAGCTTTATGAAATGCTGAGATTTGGTTTTTTTTAACCTAGAAAACCTATTGAATGCATTCCACACCCCGACAAATGGTGGTACAATTAAATAACCCAACAGTATATAGATTTATTTTCTATCTGCTTGTCCATTTCCGCCTGCCCCCCCCCCCACCCCCACCCCCACCCCCCTCTCTTTCTCACCCAGCTCTTCACAAACAACAGTGTGAACAGATAGCTCCGTCTGGGGCCTTGTCACCTGATTTAGACTCAATTTGGGCCACTGTCTTAGTCTGGGAAGGGGGCTCCACGGTTAAGAGGATTACCCAGAATTCCCCAACGAGGTGCTCTCTCACTCCATGCCAATTCTTTTCATCCGTCCATCCATCTATCCTCCCTTCTTCTTTCCCTCTTTTTTTTTACTCCCTCCTCCTTCCATCTCCCCGAGTGTGTGGTTATCTTTGTCCGTTCTCCTCCTTCCACCCCTGTCAAGAAGACTATATTGTCCTTCTGTCACACGTTCTCCCCTACCCATCCCCCTTTTTGTCTCTCCTTTCTCAATTTAAAACCCCCTTTTGCTTGTTAGACCCGCCGCGCCGCCGATTCGCATTCCTGTGCAAAACAAAACAGATCGAATGAAAACAATCCTCTTTTTTTTTTTCGTTTGCAATCGACGGCAGACTGCGAGACAGGAACTTTGCATCGAGTCTCCCTTGAGAGACGGGAGCGAGATCTTTGCCCGTATGTGCATCAGAGCCGGGAAGGAGGAGAGGGCCGGGCGGGCGGTAGGTGTCAAAGTTCACATTAGGAAACCACTGCACGCCGATATCGCACCCATGGGAGCGGCTTTCAGCTGACCCCAAAAACCAGGAAGTGAAGTAAAACTCTTGTCTGTGAGGTGTCAAAGTCCAATGAACGCTCCATATTGAGATGGAAATTAGGGCGAGCAGTGGGGGTTGGATAGGGGGGGGGGGGGGGGGACACCGTGCTCCACAGGGGAATTCCTATGGGGGGCTGGTATGGAAAGTGGAGGGGTGTCGGGGTGTTTTGTGGGGAGGGGTTGGTGGGCTCCACACATTAGTTCCCGTCAAAGAGAGGGGATAAACGAGGCCATTAAGGCTGCTCTCTGGGGAGTATAGTGGGTGGGCGGGCTGCATGAGACAAGGAGGGAGGAAGGGGTGTGTATGTGTGTGTGTGGGGGGGGTTCAATAGCTGTTGACTAGGCTACCCCACAACAACCTGTCAGAATGCCCCCCTCTGTTCCACGCCGCCCTCACGTCGAGCGCTGGCAAGAGCAGGCTTGAAACCATCCACGTATTTCGGTCACGATACTCGAGTGTGTGTGTGTGTGTGTGTGTGGTATGTGGGGTCCACGTTTATGGGCCGGGTTCTCCTTTAAACTTCCTTAAAAACAACAAACCCCCCCCCTCCCTTCCTCCCAGACCTGTGCTGGCTAACAAAGTGACACAATGCGGAGGGGGGCCGGCTGGCAACGACCACCACACACCTCCTGCTTTAGCGTGTTCACGTTTCTCTCACACACTCGAGATGGTTTGGATTCTTCTTCTCCTTCTTGGTCCTACTTCTGCCGGGTTTGGGTTGGAGGTGAGTCAGTGGGCCCTGTGGAGGCACGCAGGTGCTCGGCAAAAAAACACTGCGAGACACTGACTCACAGCGTCATAAATTCATCTTTCGGCTTTCCCATGACGGCGAGCTCCACGTTGGAGGCAACAAACATATAAAACCCGGGTGAAGCTCAAAGACCTCTGTGGAGGGACGAGATTAGATTTACAAGGAACGAGCCCCCCCGCCCACCCCGCCCCCCATTTCTTCATCATGTCAAAGCGATCAAACCCAACTCTTGACAAAAAAAAAGGGAATCTGTGGCCAACTCTTGACAAAAACAAAAAAGGGAATCAGTGTGAGTGGTGAGGCCATCAAACAAACCGCAGACTGTGTGTGTGTGTGTGTGTGTGTGTGTGTGTGTGTGTGTGTGTCAGCTATGTGTCAGGGAAGCGGTCTGGGCGTTTTAACCTGCAAAGCCAGCCGGCTCCGCGTCGAGGCACCTGTTGTGCCATCCTGCCCTCCCCTCCCCTCCCCGAACCCTCTCCTCTTCTTTGTCTGCTCTCCTGCGTGACCTTTGACGCCTGACCTCCTCACGCCGGTCCGTGCCAAACACACACACACACACACACAGACACACACACAAATCAGAAAACCAGGATGAGAGGGAAGTTGACCTACCTGTCCCATGTTCCGGTAGCCGTATTTCTCCGCTATCCTCTCGGCCACCTCGCCCCCCCCGCCTATCCGCACTGCCCAGTGGTTGGTGTAAATCCGCGCGGTGCACGGCGGGGGCGCGGAGCCGAGACTGAGCGCCAGGACGCACAGCAAGCCTCTTCTCCAGGCGGCGGCGGCGGCGGCGGCGCGGTCCATCTTCCCCCCACTTTTTTTTCTCTTTAAAACCCCCGACTCTTCTTCTTCTTCTTCTTCTTCTCCTC
>CAESWR010000057.1:995872-1026904 GCA_903171835.1 Mullus surmuletus | reverse complement strand
TCTGTTGTGGTGACTCAACGGGAGGGTATATTAAGAGGCTGTGGGTTGCTATTATATCAGTGCCCTCTTCAGTACTCTGCAATCTATCTCCTGTGCCATCAATTCTTTGCCTCTCCTCTGAATTGGCATTAAAAGATGCTTCTGCTCCAAGATCTGCTCGGCCCACATGCGCCCTCCTGTCTCGCTCCCCAGTTGGCACCCAAGCCCACCTCTCATCTCCTGTGCTGACTGCAGCTGGCCTCCTCTCCTCTGTATTGATGTTTGTATCTCCTCCTTCTGCCGCCTGTGGTAACCTCTTTTTCACATATTTACCTCTGCCCGGCAATGCTTCTGCTCCTTTCCACAAAAATCCTTGTTCTTTACAAAGGCTGCCTGTATTGTTGCCACTTTCCTCATGGTTGTATGCACTGTAGCTTGGAGGGCTTTCAATTTGTAAACAAATGTGTCCACCCAGGGACTGCGACCGTTCTCTATCGCTGTCCGCTCTAACCTCAACCCTGGCTCCATATGCTTTAAGAACTTCTTCCAAATCGTGCTGCATCTGGGCAGAAACCGAGAGATGTCTAAGAGATGGATGAAAAGACGGAGACACAATGGTAGAAAGAGAGGGCTGGTTGGAGGACGAGAGAGAAGGACATGTAGAAGAAGAAGGAGACGCAGATGTGGGAGTGAACTGCTGCAGCTGCTGGTGATACTGCTGCAGGTGTCTCTCCCTCTCCTCATCCTTATCTCCGACTTTCTGGGAATCTCTCTCCCCTGTCTTTTCCACCTGGACACACGTGTTTCTCTCTTTTTCCAGATGTCTTCTCTGTTGTCTGTACCTCATCTCCTCCTCGCTTCTGCTTTTCAAAGTTCTTTCTTGTTTGTCTTTTTTTCTCTGATAGAAACCAGATTCCATTTGGGCAAAAGACCTATTGTGCTCCTGGTCTTGCTCATCTCTTGGCAGCTCCCATGAGAAAAGCTGCTCAGCTGTTGGATGTTCCAAGCTTGCCTGTGTGCTTTGGTTTCTGACTGAGTGATGGTTAGGTCCTTCATACCTTTCCTCACCCATCTGTCTCCCATCTCTTCGCTCCCTATCATGTCTTACACCACCCATTGACCCTGAGCCTCTGACTGGCGATATTTGGTCCATCCCCTTTCTTGCCCAGGCTCGTGGTTCCTCTCCCCGTCTGGTGCTCTTGGGAGTGGAGCAGAGATTTTCACCCCTTGAGTGGATCCTTGGGCTGAGTGTAGTTGGGTCAAAAGCCCCCCTTGGCATCCCTATCTTTGGCTTTTTAGGCGGACTTTTTCCTCTGGTGCCAAAACCGCTGCTGAGGTTGGTTTTGGACAGGTTACGCTTGGCGGAGGCTGCCGTCTTGCATGTCCTTCCTCCTCTTTTGGTTTGCCCCCTCAGCTCCTTCACTCTATTGAAAATAACATTGACATTGGAAGTAAATCAGTTAATTGCCCTGACTTTACCTGTCAAAAGAAATACACTTGCATTTACTGGAGAAGCTGTCCAGTCTCATGTAGCCAACATTCCTAGAGTCAGCTAATTCAAAGCAGTACGAATAAATTGCAGTTGCTGTTGCCACAGACCACAAAACTCACCGATCAGCATATCTCAGTGTATTCATTGTGTGCTCTGTTGCAAGGTGGCCAGGTGAAATGTTGGCAATCATGCATGTCATTGAGTCACCAACAAAGGAGTCTTTAAGAACCTGGCATGGGACACAGGGAGGTTTATTGGAATGAAACCAATCAGCTGTGACACATTTGACATTCACATATCCTGTGAATCATTGAAAAAGTTGGTACCTGAGTGAGTTTGCTTTGTCTGAAAGGTGTGTGCGACTGCTCTTGATCCAGGGACCTTATGCATTCTTTAAGCTGGGAAAATGAATGACATATAAGACATACATGAATGTGTGAATCTCGCCCCCTACAATACTGTATACTTCGACTATAATCTTGTGTGTGTGTGTTCATGTGTGTGTGTGTGGTTTACGGCTAAAAGACTCTGGTTGATTTCAGCGCCCTCCATACGATTCTGCTTGTCTGGTTCTTTGGTATCTGAAGCCCTCTCACTTCCTGCCAAGTCCACAAACCATAGCCTCCAAACACAAACACAAATTTCTTAGTTGATTATCTTATGTGCAATCAGCTTATTAAAAAAAATACACATAAAATGTTGGGCTTTACCTGCCAATTATTTGCTGATTCGAATGTCTAAGCTGAATCTGCAGCAACGCATGAGAACGAGAAGAGACTGGGTTCACTCCACTTGCCCCCTGTGTGCGCTCCTCTGTACCCTTTGTAATCACCTGAACGGGCGATAAAAAACAAGTTCACACAGACAGCAGTTCTTCATACATTTACAAGTCTCATTGCAACTTTAATATTCAACCACGATATGTCGTTTGTCTTTTTCAAAAAGGCAGAAACCACATTTTTTAATCAAAGTGTTGAGAACAGCAACGCTGGCTAACACAAAATGAGCATGTGGCAGATCTAAAGAAAGAGCCAAACCTCCAGAAGTGAGTTGACTGAGTCCACTCTGACATTGTGCAGCCCTGCAATGTGAACCACCCTCTGCCCATCCTCCCTGGCAAATAACCTAAATAGGGGATGATCGAAAATAGCGAGGAGCAGAGAGAAAAAGGAAACTGATGTTTATAATTAATCAATATATTAAAAACAAGACATGATGGGGCACAGTAAATGATGTTGCCACCAATTATAGATGATTAGTGGGGAACTTTGGGGTCTTGAGTCTATAAGATGAGGCAAAACGCACCTTTTTCTGCCGTTCAGCAGGTCATACAACTGACCACAGTAGATCTCAAAGAAACTGACGTACACCAGTGAGGGTGAAGGTGTGTGTGTGGTGGCAAGGTGTGCAAAAATGTCCTGGACTGCCAGTGCATACAGCCCCGGTCTCCCAGGAGATGAACCCAACATGGTGTGGGTCTTCCCTGCACCTGTTTGGCCATATGCAAAGCAGGTGGCCTTTCCTCTGCAAACACGCAGACACATGCACAAACACAACATGAAATATATATGGTTAACATCATGAAATGTAAGATAGAGTGCTGACTGGAACTCTACAAGCATGTAGTAAATCTAACCAATCTATAACAGTTGAGATGATATAGAGTTGATAATTGCATTTCTCTCAATCCAGTTGATGATTGGGGTAACTGTGGGCTAAGTATTAAAATACTAAATAAACAACTTAACATTGAAGAATAGCTTAATGTGTGTAACTCAAAACTACTGAAACCTTATATTTAACCCTGAGATGAATTGTTAAGACTGGAGGACCCCCTGCCCGTTCTCCTGCATTAAACTTTAATTGGGGAGGTATCACTTCCCAGCCCTTATGGATGACATAGAAACCCCCCACAAACCTGCACAGGGGACATATGAGAGTGAAGGGGATATTCAGTTGCACATTTGTCTTGCTCTCTAGAATAAGAATCAGTCAAGCATTGAAACATGCCCACTTCATCTTGAGAGGGGGTGTGGGGAAACTGCGATGTGATTCACACTGACTGTACTGTGTATTCATTTGGAGCTTGATAGAAATTAATGTAGGTTGACAACAAACACATAAACCTACCCGTTGAGCATGTGCTGCACCAGAGGATATGCTGATCTTTGATACACCTCCTCATTGGAGTCATTCTCCCCAAAAACCTGGTCGAAGTAGAACTTGTGCTGCAAGGATGAAAGAGTACATTCTAAGAGTGCGGTCCAAGTGCTTTGTATAGAAAGTTTCATGATATGTCTGACTATTTGAAGACGCGGCATTTTCTTCTATGTTCAAAAATAACATCTACATGATAAACATTTCGGATTCTTTGTTATCGATTCCTCCTGGAGTGTATCTACCTGTAGTATGTACTCTGTGAGGTCCAGGGCCTCTTTGCTCTCATGGACAATCACACATGCTCCACCTGGGGTTGTCACAACGTCTTCCTCTCCTCTCCTGCTATCCGCACGTGTCAAAGGTCTTTTCCTCACACACACAGTGATTCGCTGCTTCCCTGCTTGCCTGCTACACACGGGAATCATAGAGGGATCAAATCAGGACAAGCAAGTCCAAATGAGTCTATGCTGGTATGCAAAAATTATGCAAACTTAAAAACATGGAGACAATCAAGAAAAGCATGTAAATTATATGCACAGAAGTCCACTGTAGTCTCTTTTTTTTTCCCTAATTTGCAAACAGGAAGCCAATTATGTGGAGTGAATATACTACTCACTTTCTGTTTGAAACAAATGGAGTGTCAAGCGGTAGTCCATAGTTGTATCCGGCTGTTCTCTTTGATTCATAAATAGGTGTTGGCTTAAGCATGTGTTCAGAGGCCGTGTCGATGACTATTTCTGTGCAGACCTTTTCCTTTAGAGAGATTCCTTTTCGGTCTTTGTAGCCAACTGGTTTGTTGCCACACCTCTTTGAGGCAACTGCTGCAGGCCTGGGTCTTGCTCGATGGAATGCAGCACCATTTGGTGATAATCGAATGCCATGATCGCACATGCAGTTTCCTTCCACCATGTCTGTCTTGACCCCTCCTCCTATGGTGTGAAGATGAGGTGGTCGACTGTGGACCTCTGGCCTGTGGTTGCTGCACCTCCCTTTGCATGCACACACTGTAAAACCTGCAGTGTCAAACTCATGATACACAGGTGTGGTTGACCCTTTGCCCCAGACTGGCTCCTCATTTGTATTTTGACTTGCATAAACATGAGCAGCGCCAACTGGGCTGGAAGAGAGCTCCTGGGGATGTTCCGTGTCTTTGCAGCTGAAATCCAGGCGCCTGCATATGTTCGGCCTCCTCTCAGGAGCACCATTTGCATCCTTGTTGCAGAAACGTTGATTTTTATAACTATCCAAAGTAAAATGATCATTCCCTATAGTGGTGCCATCCCCATCAGCATAAGCAGTATCATCCTCATATCCGAGGTTTCCCAGGTCAAGGGATTTCGTTAGCTGGATCAAATGGAAGAGCCGATTCTGATCCTCCATGGAGTGGATCCCCAGGATGGGGTAGTCCTGCATGGTCAGCACCGACAGATGGGCTGCGTTGCAAACACCCAAGGAGGTAAATCTGAAGTGCGAGGAGACAGACAGTAAAAGAAGGCAAAAGAGAGAACAGGGCATTTTTGGATGTCTTGCTAGTTTGTGTGCTTACCGTTCATAATGATGTTGCAGGCCAGTCGCACGCAGACACTCGTACAGGCCTAGCGTCATTTCCGGCGCTTCCTTCTCTTTCTGCTTTTCTTTGACCTGGCTCCTCCTATCCTGAAAATAGCAGACCTTTCGCTTCAGTTTTTCCATCACTGGCAAAAATACTATTGTAAGTCTATAAACAAAATCAAAAGCAACATAAATTTAGGCTCCCTATTGCAGCCAACAATGCTGTGTACAAGACCGTGTGTCAGACTCTCGTGGCCAATGTTCGGTCACTGTGTCATCACAACCACACTGCGCTGTTGTGGCAGTAAGCAAAGCACAGGACGTTGGTATGATGCTGAAATTTGACACTCGGCCAGGATGGAGCCAAGCACAGTGCTGTCATGTCACACATTTCTGTATGGTAGCAAATATGATAAATATAGCATAGACAGGCAAGCAACTGCTGCTTCTCTGGCTTTGCCTGTAAATTGACCAGCAGCTGCAATAATCCTGCGAGAAAGTCTTTGCATGCATTGATAAAATGAATAAAGCTGTTAATTATGATACTTTTTTGATCTTGCTTGAAATGATCTCACTGCACAAAATCCATAGTGACCTCCCCCTGCCCCCACCCCACCGCAACTGCCAATTCAGCAGTTAAGATCCTGGAGCAGCGTTTAATCTTCATTTGTGGCTGCAGAAGGCACAATAGTAAGTAGGGGAACCTTAGTTCATTTGTTGAGATGATCAGGAGTTTAAAAAAAAAACAATATTCTAATAGTATATATATTCTCGGATTCGTCAACGAACATGAACAATTCCCCACTGTGGGACAATTAAAGATACATCTTATCTAATTTCCCTGATTTAAAGTATTTTCCCATCTTCCGAATAGTGGGCAAATGTAACAAAACCCCTGATATGTCAAGAAATAAATGGCACAGGTGTACCGTTTACCCTCAAAAGTAAGATCAAAAGAACATACCTGCTGAACTCCAGGAAGACTCTCTTAAAACTGACAGACAACCTACACTCAAATCCATTAATTTTTCACAAAGTTGCCGGTATCTCCATTTCCGTACACTGAGTTGGTCTCCATGACGACGGTGCTGCCGGCGGAGAGGCCGCGCAGCTGCCGGCAGGACGCGGCTTGATTGGGAGACGCGCAGGTGCCAAGAATTCACAGCATTTACTGCGACGTGAATGGGAAATGTCAGTCGTGCTGTCGGTGAAAATATGCTTCGGTTGAGCATGAAAAAAAGAGGATAATCCCCCGTAGGGCTTAATGCGCCAGACAAAAAGCCTTCTCAGACTAAACCATTAAGACACCCTCCCCATTGTGACTGCGGGGCTGAGGTGTGTTTTCTCTGATTCCTTAGAAACTCTCCAACTATAAATGTTTTTTGCTTCTCATCCAAGTGGCAATATAAAAAAATAAATAAAATAAAAATCAGCCAGTTTGCAGGGTACACAGGTGTAATTAATAACATTAATAGCCATGATTTATTTTATTTAGCCGGTGCTTCGGCTGCGTCGCCCTGTATTCTAATAGCAGGGTGCACGCAGGTGTTTTTAATTTATTTATGATTAATGGATTTAATTATGATTAAATCAAAAACACCTGCGTGCACCCTGCTAAGAAAATACTCCAAACTTATATTTTTATGAATATTTATATTTGTATTATTTTTAGTTTTATTTACACATTATTTATATTACCAACAGTCTATTACTTGATGTGCTTGGCAATTTCGCACAAAGCATTATGATTCAGTGTGTTTACAAAGACCCTGTACTACAGGGAGGGAGACGAGGAGGAAAGTTGGTGTTGCAGTGGGGACGTCATTTAATGTAACACACAACATTGGCGCTCTTCCTCTACCTGCTCACACACTGGCTTTGATCTGTCGTGGACGGGCTTGGCTTTGAAATTTGTCACATTGTCACGCGTGTCGGTGTGTGTGTGAGATGCGGCTAAAGCGTGAGAATAGAATCTGAAATATGAATTATTAATGGGATATTTTGATTTCAGCAAAGAAGTCTCAGCTCCATGACTGTCCGACCCAGTCCTTGAGAAGGGGCTCCACGACAGCTCAGGCATGACGGCCAGGATCACGTGTTCCAGCAGATCGCATAAGAGGTAGGTTGGTAATGCAAGATCATGTTTTTTTGTCATCTTATTGGTGAATAATGTGCAGTTGACGTAACCACTGGAGCATTTTTAAGAATTTAAATATCTGATTTCAAGGATTGTGTCGTATATGAAGCTACTTTTTAAGGCGCCACCTTCCACATTGTCAGAAAATCTGCTGTAAGAGGTGACCAGCATGTCGTCTGAGGAGGAGAAATCCTCGCCTTCCTCGTCGCTTCCTCCTTCCCACGCCACACTGCCGCCTTCCGCTCACTTCATTGGTAAGAAGCACGACATTATCAAGTCTGGGGGCCGCGTGACCAAGCTGGTGGACGGATGCCGAGATCTGCTGGTCCTCTACTACCAAGGGCGGTTTCATGCAATGGACAAACACTGCTACCGTAAGCTTGTCTCTTTGCGATGTTGATCTTGGCAAACATGAACGATTTCCTTATTAGAGCTTTTTTTCTTCCCTGAACTTTTGCTCTGACAGATGCAGGCGGTGCTTTAGAGCATGGAGACATTGAGGTGAGTGAACTGATATATCAATTTAGCTACAGGAACAATTTAATCAATGAGTAATTTATAATCCTTGTTTTAAAGAATGCTTTGAGGGTGCTACTAACAATATGTCACCTCTCTGACCATCTGCATACAGGAGTTTAATGGGCGGCCGTGTATCGTCTGTCCGTGGCACAAGTACAAGATCACACTGGCAGAAGGTGAAGGGCTTTACCAAGCTGTGGACAATCCTACAATCAAACCCCTGAGAACACACTGGCGCTCTAAGGGTGTTAAACAGAGGATTCACAAGGTCATTGAGGTCAATGAGGATGTTTATGTGACATTGAATGACTCTGGTGAGACCATTGAATCCGATAACTATCAGACCGAGAGGTACAGAAATGTCGTACTAAAAGCTAAGCCAAAAAACAAGCAATAGGAAGACTTTACAGGATTTACAGTTTTTTGATTATGCAACTAAAACACTTTCAAATATTTCATATTAGATACTACTTTGTTCACTGTATTTGTTGTGTCATTATTTTTCTGTTGATTGTTAGTGTTTCTTGTTCTCAGGTCAAGTCTTGATAAAAAGGACATTCTATACAAGAATTATGACATCACTAATATGCTAAGACAGTGTATTAGAGCCACATTTAGGGAAACTAAATCTTACATTTTTACAATAAAATAACTATCACAATTATAAGATACATATTTGAAGGTGGTGTCAGTGCCAAGACAAACTCTATATGCACCAGTATTTCCTTAACATGGATTTTTCTCTGAATCTTGAATTCATTCTTGCATTTCGACCTTTCTTTTCCAATTTATTCTCATAATTTAAAATCCAACTCTACCTTAATAATGTAATTTTTATCGTCTCACTGTTCTTGCTCCTTTTTTCCTGTAAAATCTCCACTTTGTTAAATCCACCACATCTTTTCCCTCAGTGTGGCACTTAAACATCAGTTCAGAAATAAACACGAAATGAAAATAACGGTGCTGCTCGTCTATAATAAAACACCTTTGCTATTTTAATATCAGCATTGATGATATCGCATCATTCTGAGTTAAGTATTCAAGCATTTTTCCCTCTGATGTGAGGAAAACAGATCTTTGGTCGGTCGCTAGGGGGCAGCAGCGCCCCACTTGAAAAGAAACAACACCAGTTTGCACCGACGAAGAAGGAGAACAGTGTCGCTGTTGCAGTCAGTCCTAACAATAGTGGCTAAGCTAATTCTGTGTCTTAATTGTGCGGTTTCCCCTCAAACTCCTGTCAGAAAACCCCGACCGGAAGTCACTTGCAGCAGTTTAGACGTTTCCGGTGAGAGATGGAGGCCAACAGAGGCTGAAGCCGCGGGACACAAACAGCAGCTCTGTCACACTGAGGCGGTGTGGTGATGGCTTCAGGTACGTGCAGTCCTCACACACACACTCACACACCCCGGAGGGAAGTCCAACTCACGTCCAACTCACGTGTCTCCTGCAGATGAGGAGATCAATTTGCTGGTGATCGTCGTGGATGTGAACCCCATATGGTGGGGGCAGCAGGCGCACCGCGAGCCACAGGTACCAAACACACACACACACACACATGCATACACACACACACATATGCACCAGCTTAAAAACTGAATGAGTCAATAATGTCCTCCTGCCCAGTTCACGCTGTCCAAATGCATGGACGCAGTCATAGTAATGGGGAACTCCCACATGGCCATGACCAGGACCAACAAGCTGGCTGTCATCGCCAGTCACTGTCAAGACAGGTAAGACCCCCAGCATCACCCTCTAGATATCTCAACAGCTTTGGCATATAAAATGGGATCAACTCTCCCTCCCACACCTGAAACATACCGATTCACACCTATGGAATGTGACGGTTCTGTCGGTTCTGACGTCTCCAAACTTTTGTTTCAGTCACTTTCTGTATCCCCGTAAAAGCTGGAAAGCTGGTGACGCCGCAGAGGACGCACCCTCCAGCGGGGATGGAAAGTACGAACTCCTGGCAGTCGCCAACAACATTATTACAGAGGAGATCAAGAGCCTGATTTCAAAAGGTAGGAACGAGTCACGCTTTCCTGTGATCTGATGGCATCGCCGATGGCCCTTCAGTGGCGCCATGACGTGAAATGTGGTATTTTGCGATTACAGTTGAAGTGAGGGGAAATTCCACGGAAACTTTACTCGCTGGATCCCTCGCTAAAGCACTCTGCTGTATCCTTTCTGTTGACAGACACTCGACACATTAATATGGCTGTGTTTTTAGGTTTTGTTTGTAACCTGCTGATTAAATAGGTTATCACATCTTTGCTGGGTGCAATATATGCTTGATGGAGAGTTCATGCCTGAGCCTTTTCCAAATGTTTCCTTAAATGGTTGAAATTCAGATATTCACAGAGTCTCAAAGGACCTGGAAGGTAATTATCATTTTTTTTTGATGAATCTTATTGTCTTTCAATGGGTTCTGTTTTCCTTTAAGCGTATTTATGTGCCTTTTTTTTGTTTCAGTTGGACAGGAGTTCAAATCAAGAATATTGGTAATCCCTCAAGTTTCACGAGTGTTGTTTTAATCACTTGAGTGAATAAAGATGATAATGAAATGTTTTGATGGGCAGGTGATAAAGGCAGCGGATGACTGCGCCTTGCAGTACATGAACTTCATGAATGTGATTTTCGCCGCTCAAAAGCAGGTAACATCATTCTGCCAGCAAACAATATCTGCACGTTTCTCTTTGAGCGTGTACTCATTCTTTTTTTTTTTTTTTAACAGAACATCCTGATCGATGCCTGCGTACTGGACTCTGACTCGGGTCTCCTTCAGCAGGTACATTTAACTACTTGCACGCCACTTTGACAGTAATATGAGCAGACTCACGTGTGTCTCAGGTTTTTCAGTCCCAGCTCGTTGTCTTGCAGGCTTGTGATATAACCGGCGGATTGTACGTGAAAATACCACAGAAGGTTGCCCTGGCTCAGTACCTCCTGGTGAGAGGACGATTCTCACACTGCTGAAAATATTGTGTCTTGGATTTGAATGTAGTTAATGAGTGTTGACGGTTTGTGTGCGCGCACTCGCTTCCCTCGTCATCAGTGGATGTTCCTGCCGGATGCGGAGCAGCGATCACAACTGGTGCTGCCGCCACCCGCGCACGTGGACTACAGAGCCGCGTGCTTCTGCCATCGCAACCTCATTGAAATTGGTTATGTCTGCTCAGTGTGTTTATCAAGTAAGTATAAAAAAAAATGAACGGCAGCTGTATGATTTACCGTTTCAGATGTGGCACTCATGTTTTTTCTTTTACTTTGTTCAAGTATTCTGCAACTTCAGCCCCATCTGTACAACCTGCGAGTGAGTGCTTCTTGTTTGTGATACATTATTTAAATTACTTAGCCCCAAACTTTCCCTCTCTGAGTGGCTTACATCTTTAAATTATGCAATCTGACTTTTATCTAAATTTTCTCTTCACAGGACTGCCTTCAAAATTCAGCTCCCGCAGATGGTCAAAGCCAAAAAGAAGAAGCTCAAGCCTTCAGCATGATTTCTTCTGGGACATGTTTTTTTTATGTATACAGAGCTGCAGGCTCATGCAGAACTGATAATGTATAATTTGATGATCAAAGTCAGCCCTTCATGACTACAAGGTCTGAGAACAAATATTTAATATTTGAAACCAAACTTTTTCATATTTGTGCACAAATCTTTTTGTAGTAACAAGATGGTTCCTAATAATGGGCAGTTTTCTTTTTTTAATAAAATGTAAAAGGAAAAAAAAAAGTTCCAAATACTTGGAAAATGTATGAATCACACATTGTGCCCTTGCTCTTTGTTGTGGACGTTGTCAGGGCCCGTTGGCGCTAACGGCAGTTCAGGTTCTTTGTCCTTTCAACAAGATCAAAGTGCTTAAGTGGGCGTCTTCCACTTAATGAGGCCTGCTATTTAAATCAAACGAGAGAATCTGTCAAGTTCAATCAAAAGAAATAAAACCTTTAATTACTCAAATGTACATTTGCACAGAAGAGAGTGAATAATAAACTTTAGTGCATGGCATTTTGTGAATGTTGATTCTCCTCAGAGGGACCTCCACCCCCCTTTCAAGCTGGCTGATTTAAAACTGAAAGTTAGATGAGTAGAAATATACTGTATACTCTGACTAAACTTGGTGAAATCAAAGTCAAACTTTGATGTCCCTCTATCCCAGCATGAAGACAGTCGTTTCATGTTAAAAAAAAGACAGATGAAAATCGCTGTGTTCGGAAAGTCTGTTCGTTTTTGGTGTCATCCAGGTAAGAAAGTGGGGTGTTTCATTTCCCAGTGTGATGATCATCGGGGGATGGGAACAATGTTGCACCTGAAAAAGAAGGCAGACTTTACACCTGCTAAATATGAACACACAAGCCGTGAAGGATTCAACTTAACCAACACATTTGGGAAATATCAAATGAACAAACTGGGGCTGACGATTCGGACTCACCCCAGCAGACCTCTGCCTGACCATCGCTGCGGAGTCAGGCTCATCGGAGCTCTCTGGCCATCACGGACCACCACCACACGTAATGGTTTCTGTGCAAAGACGTAATGCATGTGGTCAGTAAATATAGATCATAGCAGGCACGTCAGCTGGTGTAAAATGACAAGGAAAATAACAAAGCCCTTTTGTGTGATGAATCTCAAACGTTTTTGCTGCAATAAAATGCCGTACTGATTGAAAGACTTGGGTGAGAAGTAGAAAACTAAACATTTATAGTGCAGCCAAGGAAGCTGCACGTGTTGAGTGGCTTACCCCTTCACTGTGCTGCACCACAGATGCAATATTCTGTAGGTTCTGAAAGTTCCCGGTGTTCACAGAGCCAAACTCAATCACCTCATCCCCAACTCTGAGGCCCTTTGTAAAGAAACACAAAAGACACTGATCACATAACAGAACATGCTTTTTCCCCCCCTTATAACTTAACGTCAGATACTTTAATACAATCAGTCAAATGTGAAACTCGTTTCCGTCACTCACAGCTCCACTTGCAGGCGAGCCCTGTGTAACAGCATCCACCCGTGCAAAGGGAGGCGGCAGGGTGACCTCCTGCTCCATCGCCTCCCCGTGGGCTTCGGCCTCATCCTGCTCCCGCTTGGCTTTCTCCCGAGCGTGCAGATTGTGCAGGGCTTCTTCTATCTCAGCCATGATGGCCTTGTGGTCATTCTGCAGGCCTGCACGAGACACATGCAATCAAACGAAGAAAACGTTGGCCAAAAGGAGATGCCCAGTGATGTAAAGCAGTGGAGAATAACCACTCCAATACTCCACACTGATCATTTCAATTGACAAATATTGTTGGTTGATCAGCATATGTTGTATCAGTGTTGTTGCAGGTGTGATCTGAAAATGCTGACGTCATTACAAGGCATCGAAACAGTGGAAATGACGAAGGGATGCTGCTGCTCACATGAGATGTTGTGTCTCGCCGTTCTGATCTGGTACACGTTCACATCTCCTCGGGGGAAACCCTCTCCGTCCACCAAAGGGCCGCTGACTCCGACTCCTTGCTGGAACCACGTTGAATCCAAAGAGAGAAAGGTGTTAAGCTCATGTATTCAGGTTCACTGTAGAACAGCCGTGTGTTTTGTTTCACTGCTCGTCTGACCAACTCACGTCTTCCAAAACGTCGAAATACGCCTTTATTTGCTCTTCGATTTCATCTTTCTTTTTGATAAGGTCTTTAACTTCATCCATTGTTGTTTCCGGCTCTCCAGAAGTGTTTTCGCGTGTCATCTTCATCGCGATCAGCGCGCATCCGGTGCCGGTGTCTCCGCTATTTATGTCCGTACGACTCTGAGGCGGAACCTTTGTCGGCTACTGGCACTTCACGGGTTGTGGGGTAGCGGGCAGGTGTTTTTTTAAATTTATATATACGTGTACTCAGTTAATACGTGTTGTATTTGTATATACGTGTAATCGGGGGAAGTCACTAATTGATTAATAATTCAATTAATTCAATTAATAAGAGTTATATTCTACATGCATCTGGTTTCCTCTAATATTCACACTGGTAACATAGAGACACACATGGTTGAGGAGGTCTGAACACAAAGCTCCACCAGCCTGGACACTCTTGCAGGATCTGCAGGTGAAGTGACCCATGCAGCACATGTCTGATGATACCATCAGTGGCACACATCACAGCAAATCTGCACATTTTCTAAAATACAGAGTTTAATTAAACTTTCTAGTTAGTTGTTGCAACAAAGTTTATAATCAGCATCGCAATTAAGTTACTTTTAAAGTTGCCTTTCTTATACTTTTTGTTGATATGTGTGACTTGTTTGTTTTCGGCAATTAATTTCTGACAGAAAGCTACCAAAGTCTGAATGTTATCTGAAGACCCGTTTGTGTGGGAGAAAGAGCACAGCACTTTAATCTACAGATGTGGAGCTATGATATACTAAAAAATATGTTTTAAGCAAAAGTAGATGGTTTTGTGAAAATGAAAAAACATGTTTACTGTGCACATTTGTTTATTCAAAGGGTTTTGAATGATAAATACTACCCATTTCCACCTTCATCCATCAGCCTCACCATTGACCTTCCCCTGCTGACCCTCTCAGTCCGTTGTCTGATCCACAAGCATTTACCATGATATTGACCTTTTATAAATGAAAAACATTCAATTGTATAAACAACCTCTGATCCATTTGCCTGCAGCAAAGCAGGAAATGAATGAAATGCAATAACCTTCTCGATCAAATACTACAGACTGAAAACTCCCAAAAGATGCAAAACACAACACTGAATCATATAAGTCAACTTTAATATAACATTGGTTACCAATCTTGACAAACACCTTTAATTTGTTTACAAAATGCACATTAACATGATAGCACGACGTTCCGAATTGTTTTGCATAAGTTATTTCATCTTCACAAACACTTGAGGCAAATTGTAGCTATAGAAACACCTGGTTTGACTCAAATACACCTCCTGTCCTTTATCCTTGGAAGAACATTTTCTCCATAGCAGAATCTTCACTTCACATTGGTTCAGATCTAGGCACACTGGTCAAAGTAAAAAAGTAAATATTAAATAAGTACCTTCAAAGTGGTAAACAATCACCTAAAGTACTATGTAACCTGAGTGCTTAAACATTACTTCATTATCATTATTTCTGCACCGCTTACTGTGAATTGGAATGTATGTGTAATGGCCTTCACACCCAAAACGTGGAATAAGTGCAAATTACTTATTTTAAAGAAGTCATTCCAAGCCACCATGTAACAAGAAAAAACTGTGTTTTTGAAGGTTTATACGTTATCGACTTACTATGGGTGGAACTTGTGCAAAGGTGGCAATTAAATACAAATACATATGTACTTTGCAACCTACAAAAGTTAGTTTGATTTTAAAAAGTCAAGTACTGGGTTAGATGTTTAACATAATTAACAGTCTGTATCTTTAGGACCCGACAGTCGATCTGAAAGGACCAGCACAGTCTGCTCGCCGGGGTCTTCACCCTGGGGCACAGAGTCTTTAGATGAGGACGAAGACACTTGCTGTGAAAGCTCGGGCTGGGCCGTTATCTCCTTCTGCACCAGAGCAAACTGGGTTGTTGCCTCATCCAGCTGGGAATTCACTGTCTGCACCCACTTTTGAAGCTGCGTGTTCAGCGCATCCATTCCTTGGTCCAGCTTCTCCTGTCTACCCGTCAGCTCTTCTAACATGTGTTGGGTCTCCGTGGTGACTTGCTGCCTCTGGATCGCAGCAGCTGGAGCTCGCTGGCGCAGCATGTAACCCGCAAACTCCTCTGGACTGAGATTGAGTGCTGGCCCATCTAGCTTTTCAATGAAGGCCACTGCACACGACTGTAACACAAGGAAATAAAAGATGCATAAATACATGAAATAACACACTATAGGAGACCTTGGATGCAAATAAATTCTCAATAGATGTACCAAGTTTGTGAAATAGTAGCCGCTCTCTCCTGCCATGAGACTGTGAGGGAGACCAAAACGGATCACGTATTGCATGTTGGAGTGCAGGCGAGGCGGGTTGGCCTTCAGCACCACGTACACCAGGCCTGACAAGAAGTCGTCAGCGTTGGCAGGCTCGCTGCTGGAGGTGGAGAGCGCCTCAAAGACGTGCTGGCTGCACTTGGACACACATGCAAGCTTGTCTTGAGGTGCTCGCTTGGCATCCATCTCGATTATGGCTATTAAAAATTGGAAAATCAGAACGGGGACACGGTAAGAGACAAGGATGTAAGAACTTTCAATGTTTGTAGCAAAGCAAGAAATCCAGACTCACCTGTGATCGCGGGGAGAAAGGGGTCACCTGTCACCGTAGTGGTTTTATCGGGAAAGGGTACACACAGCATCTGTGGAGTTACCCAATTTAATGAGCTGCAAAGCAAAGACAAGGGTCTGTGTCAAACAGGGATTTTGGTTTACATTCAACAAAAAAATTGCAACTTTTATACAAATCTCACCGTATCCTCTTCTGAAGAGCAAGATCCTTCTGTTCATCATCACAGCTGTCGTGGCAGAAAACCCATTTGTGCAACCGTGTCATTATCAGCTTCTCTACATGCTCCATTGTCTGAGTGACCTGAGTCTCCGAGAAACCTGGTGTGTAACAAAAGCAAGTCAGCGGTCATCTCACTTTCTGGTGTTTTCAAAATGAACAGCCAATGAGGTGGTGAACTGATCTGTGCTCACTGCTGAAATATTCGCCAACGGACTGGTAGAAGTCTTGCACAAGATCCGACTGCTTCTGCACCGGCAGAGCCTGTTGAGAGGAAGAGACGCAAATAAGATTTGTTTGTTTACAATGTGGGATGGTACGTATTTGACGCTTTGACACGTGTACCTACATGATAAGCCTCCATTGTATTGAGGAAAGCTGTACATCGCGACTGCAAGCGCTGGGATGCTGGGCTCCGAAGTATCTTTAGAAAACCAGTGAAGTCACCTGGCTCCAGGCTCTGGTAGGCTTTTAGCACATTCAGGTGGCCTTCGGGAGACTCTAGAGGTGAAATAAAAAGGTGAACTCATAAACATCTCCTCAGATGTGCTTCTGTACAAACAGTGGCGGTCAAAAACAATCCTCTCAAACTTATAGAAATGTTACAATTCAAATGAATGTATCCTAATATATTGTAGTCTACGAGTTGCAACAAGCACCTTGTTTGGGAGGTGATGGGCTTCCCCAGAAGAGTCTCCTCATTGTGTTGATCCGACGGCCCTTTTCAATATTCTTCTTCTCCTCAAATTTCGAGAAAGTCGGAGGAGTTCCATCACCGGTGGGTCTGCAAGGAAAGTAGACTGATTAATAATCTATTAAAACATTGTTTTTAACATAATTACATATAAATCTTGTCCAAATGAAATTATAATTATGTTAAACATAAACTGTCTGTAAATGGTTCCATCACGTTGGTCTTTTTTTAGCAATATTCTTGCATTTACCTGGGATCTTCCCTCTGAGCTTCCACTGGACGAGCTCTTTCTCTCCAGCATTTGGAGCAGAAGCCTTGCCATGCAGGGTTTCCATAGTAACCACAGGAGTTCTTGCAGAGAAGCTCCTCCTGAGAAACTCTGATTCCTCTTTGCTTGTCCGTCCACATTGTTGTGCTCTTTTGTTGTGTCTCTACCTGTTGGACACAGTAAGGTTTCTAATTTTAAATTGCGAAAACCGGAACGGACTGTACACATGATTTTATCGTTTCTGGGTCTGGTTGATATAAACCTGACACTGCGCATGAACCACACATACATGTTTGTACGTTGGACTTCCACCACGCAGAGCTGAAGGACATTAGACAAGCTATCGTCACACCGCATTGAGCACAGCAATCCATAATCTAAGAGAGATATCAAATGGCCGGAAGTTGGGTTGGGTTTACCCAGACTACTGTGATTTCCCCAAGCCAATGCTTTTCAACTAGATTTCAGTTTTGCTTCCAAGAAAATGAAAAATGGGAATTGCCAAGTTTGAAATCAACTACTGGGCTGTTTTCACTCATCAAGTCTTGGACTTTTAAATTGGACTGTGTAACATTACAAGTTGTAAACATTACAAACTTACAAAAAAGTGGAGCCTGTGTGTAGGCTACTAATAACAGAGGGTTGGCTCTTCAATCAACATGTTATGTCATGCAGTTCAACCTCCATAAAACAGTGAAAGTTGAGTCTTTTTGTAGGTCAAGATCCTTTACTATTAACTTTAGGGGATTCTACTCGATCACTGGCTCTTTAATGTTCTTTCCCCCTCAGGACACATGACTTCCTTTCCAATACCTAAGATACCAACTTTTTTTTTTTTTTTTTTTTTAACTTTACTTTACTTTACCAATGAATAAACACTGAGTCGATTGGAACTCCAGCATTAAAAGCTGTGTTTCCTGAGAGTTCAGTGCCGGCTAATGACGTTAGCTGTTAACAACATAAGCAGCGGCTGACTGTCAGCTGATTGCAGATAAGAACCCGCGGCTAAAGGCTAACAACGAGGGGCTCACAGCTCCAACACACCCGTCCAAAAAAAACCCCACCATCGGACACATTCGTGAGCTCATTCAAACTTAAAAAGGCGACAAAGTGCGTAAGATTCCACAATGAATGCTGGGAAAAAAACACACACACACACAGACACACCGCCTCACCTGTCAGCTGATGACACCATAGCGAGCGGCTTCCTGATCGGAGCGCTGGTTTTTAAAACGCAGAAACCACCGTAGTTAAACTCCCAGTGTTGCTCACTGGCTGGCAAACCGCTTTTAGGAAGCGATAGTGATAGTGAAGACGAGGGAGCAAAACTAAAAATAACAAGGAAGGGATGACGTGCGCCTACTTCATCGGTCCACAATCACGCTCTTAAAGCGCCAACACCTCGAGGGGTGAGGTAGCAGCGGCGGCGGCGGCGGGTACTGCGCATGCGCGCGGGCCCGCCGCTCATTGGTCGAGCGGCGCACGCACTGCCACCGTTGCTCGAGCGTATTCAACAGTGTGAAGTGACGTGGAGAATCGCCAGCGTTCGCCTCTCCGCAAAGTTGTTTAACTATTAGTAAAGTTTGATTCTTTTATTTTATTTTTACGTATGTGACACCGGCGTTTCCGTCACCGGGTGTTTTTCCGTGTTGTTGTTTAACTTTGACGAAAGCGGTGTGTTTTTTTTTTTCTCCCCCCCCCCCCAAGCTAGCTAGCGCGCCGCTAGCTAACGGCTAACCGTTGGCAGCAAAGTCTTCGTTGTGTGCAAAACGTGTTTCCATCATCGCAGGAGTCCCGCCGCCATGGAAGAGGCCGACAAGGACGTGGCCGAGCGCCGTTGACGTGTTCTCTCCGGGAACCAGCGCCACTTAGCTCGCCAATAGCAGCAGCAGCAGCCCGATCAGGAGCGGACGGGAAGCGTGGAGGAGGAGGAGGAGAAGTGTCAAAGATGGGCTCTCTGCTGCGGGGCGACGAGATGTGTCTGGCGCAGCTCTTCCTGCAGTCCGGCTCAGCCTACGACTGCATCGCAGAACTCGGGGAGCTGGGACTGGCGGAGTTCAGAGATGTGAGTGGGGGACACTGGTGTGACTGGTTGGAGGAGAATGCGAAGTTTGCATACTGGTGCACCTTTTTTTTTTGCCTTGCAAACTGCCATCAGACCTCATGCAACGTCGACACACACACCTTGCACAACAAGATCTGGCGGTGTGTGTGTGTGTGTGTGTGTGCTGGAGAAGAAGTTGTTCAGGTTTTTGTTGTTAGTGTTGTGAGGCAGCACCCACATGTTTGCCTTGCTCTGGTTTGGCGTGTGCAGGAGTGTGTCCAGTTGTGATTAATGAGTTATTCTGCACCTCTTTACAGCTCAACCCCAATGTCAACACCTTCCAGAGGAAATATGTCAACGAGATCAAAAAGTGTGAGGAAATGGAGAGGATCCTCGGTAAGGACACGTCCATTTGCGATGACATGAAAGTCGCTCAAATAAATCAAAGTGGATTTGTGAAAATAACATGATATCGCCTCCGACAGCAGTAAGAATAAAGCCATGATGGAACCTAAAGCAATACACTTTATCTACAACGACTTTACAGATGGACTTCTCTTTGAATTGGACTGAATGGAGAGCTAGTGACTGTGCAGTCATGAGAAATGTCAGCTGGTTGTAGATTTGGTTGAATGAAACGTTGTCCTTGGTTAACTAAACCCAGCTTTATTAGATTAAGAGAACAGAATAAGTCACTGTCGGTCTCTGCTTCGACCTGTTTTTACTCGAAGGCCAGTTGTTAGAACTGAAGCGACTTTTGAAGCCATTTCACAGGGTAAAAAGATGCCTCTGTTTTTTTATTTTAACAGGATACCTTCTGAGAGAAATCAAGAAAGCTGACATTTCCCTGCCAGAGGGCGACGTGAACCCAGTGGCACCTCTGCCCAAGCATGTCATGACAATAATGGTTTGTTTTTTGCGTTTATACCATCACTTATCATTTCAGAAGGTTGTATATGTGAATGGCAGTGTTCCTTGGAATTTTTTGAAGGGGGAGATAATTGGTTATTCTGTGTGTGCTTTCCCAGGAGCAGCTGCAGAGACTGGAAGTGGAGTTAGGCGAGGTCACCAAGAATAAAGAGAAGCTGCAGAAGAATCTGCTGGAGCTGACAGAGTACACGCACATGCTCCGTATCACTCGCAACTTTGTCCAGAGAAGTGCTGAGGTTGGTCTGTTGCATTTTTCTAGCCAGAAGTGTGTCCTTGATTGTTTGCCCTTTGGCCTCACTCATGTCGTCTCACCTCCAGAGAGAGCCGTTGCAAGTACAATACGAGGAGTTTCCCTTCCTTGAAAAAGACACTATGATGGACTACAGCAGCATGCAGAGGCTGGGAGCCAAGCTGGGGTGAGATATCATATCTGCTTTAATATATCGCTATAATAAAGGACAGCCTATAGCACGACAGCCAGTTTCACACCTTCTTATCCTCTCGTGTATGTTCTGTTGGGCACATTGTACATTGTAAGGTTGCACAGGTCCACTCAGAGCTAAAGTCACTGTAATATTAACCGATTTACGTCGGTGTAGATATTCACTCATGCAAATTGCACTCCATCTGCCATCCATGTCATCCAGAAAAACATGCAGCTCTCAGTTATTGCTGTTTAGAATTAGATGGTGACAAATTGGCCCAGTTATGCATTTTCAATGAAGACTTACATACATTGATATGAGAAGCAAAATTAGTAATTTTTAATTTGGGAGAAGTTTTTAACCTTTGAAATGTTCAGCTTCAGCAAATTTCTACATCAGATATTTTATATGTACAGGTATGTAGGAAATATTGTCTGTGTTTTCTGATGGGCTTTTTGTGATTCTTCTCTGCACATTCTTGCAGTTTCATCTCCGGACTTATCCAGAGGGTAAAGATCGAGGCCTTTGAGCGGATGCTGTGGAGAGTGTGCAAAGGCTACACCATCCTCAGCTACGCGGAAGTAGAGGAATATTTGGAGGATCCGGATACAGTATGTTTATCAAGGCCAACAGATAAATAATAATTGAATAATCAGGGGCAATTTGTTTATTTTCTGCTAATCAATTACATTTTAGGCCTGTTCCAAGAAAAAGATAAGCTAATTCAGGAGACTTGGGAGATTATTTACAGTCTACTTGTCATATTTGTGCCAGAATTTCATCCAGAGGACACTATAAGATATTTTTCCACGAATCTAATCTCATTGCCTGTTTTTAAAATGTTGACATTTGGTATCATATCTGAAACCATCCTAGATTCTTTATTTATTATACTGTTACTGGATTTATAAGAGATAGGTAGAACACTTAGTTTTGAAGTCTTGTGATATCACAAACTGTTGTGGGCCGTGACCTTTGTGTGTTCACAATGAGAGAGCACTAATCCATTTATCCATTTCCACTGCTTGACGATAGTGTGGACACGCAAGCTTGCAATAGATCATTTGTGGAATGTCTGTCTGGAAATTGACAAGTAACGCTAATCATTTGCCAAATGGCACAGGAGGTTGCATTTCTTTTCTTTTCTTTTTTTGCCGAATAAACCTGTTTTTGAAAAGGGAGTTTTGACGCCAAAGGTGGCTGTGTTTAAACATTTGGGCACAACATTTTTTTGTATCTTTCACAGGGAGAGCCCACCAAAAGTGTTGTGTTTCTTATCTCTTACTGGGGAGACCAAATTGGCCAGAAAGTAAAGAAGATCTGTGACTGGTAATTATTCTACAAAACCTCATTCTTGTATCAATCTTTGGATGTCAGCCAAAGTAAAACAAAAATCTTTCTTCCCCCGTAGCTACCACTGTAACTTGTATCCGTATCCCAGTAACAATGAGGAAAGGAACGATGTGGTGGAAGGATTAAGAACTCGCATTCAGGACCTGCACACGGTGAGTCTCATGTTCCTTTAATTTATAACAGAAAATGCATTGGCCTGTTGGTCAGTGACTAAGCGTTTAACTCCTTGTTGAAATAAAACCACAATCGATTCTGTTCAAATATCCAACTCCCAAATTTTTGTTTCTCATGGTTCGTTTAGTTTAAGAAAAAACAAATGTCATCCTCTGGTGCAGGCTTATGGAAAGTTGTAGTGTTCACTGGTGAAGATTTATCTCTTCACTCAGTGGCCAGAAAAGAAAGAGCTTTTTGAACGGGTGCACGATTATTCTTTAAAAGATAATCCAAGGGTTTCTTTGCTTCCTGGCCAGCAGTCAAAAGGTCAGATGAGTTTTGCATTGTGAATCCTTTTTTTTTTTTTTTCTAACTTGAACCCGGTGTGACTGAAAAATAGAATTGCCCTCACCCCCTGTAGCACATGATCAACATGTGGCCTTGGCTGAAGATTTGCATGCTCTCTTTTTTTCACCCTCTCTCCTCTTCTTGCCTTGTCTCACTCCACACATTGGCCATTTTTACATTTTCTTTGTTATGTTACAGTTTTCCGTATAGTCAGTGACATTTTAAAAGAATGTGCTATTCCTCAAGGTTGTTTTCTTTCAATATTGTGTCCAGGTGCTCCACAGGACGGAGGACTACCTGCGACAGGTCCTCATCAAGGCTTCGGAGTCTGTCTACACGTGGGTCATCCAGGTCAAGAAGATGAAGGCCATATACTACATTCTCAACCAGTGCAGTTTTGACGTGACAAACAAGTGTCTGATTGCTGAGGTCTGGTGCCCTGTCAGTGACCTTCCTACCCTGCGGAGGGCTCTGGAGGAAGGATCGGTGAGGATGTTGCCAACCACATTTCTGTTCTCTCTCTCAATGTGGCTAGTGTTGTTATTTCAGAAACTGGGTTACTAATACTGTTACAGGGCTTCACCTCACTCTGATCTCTTTATCTAAAGATGTACATGACAGTGAGACTTGTGTGAGGACACTGTTCTGCCAGTTTGTGGCTTGTGGTGGATCTACGGAATTTTGAGTAAAGCTACTAAAGGAAACAGACGAAACCGTTTCAAAAGGAAAACAAAATTATCAAGGCACAAAGAGTTTTTATATAGGCTGCTGTTAGTTTTGTTTGCAGAGCACACTGGTGTGTTTCAGTGTACCAGCAAACGCCTGTGGTTTATGTTTTTTTGTTAACATGATATTAATTTGATATTCCAGAGGAAAAGCGGCTCCACGGTTCCTTCTTTTGTCAATCGTATCCCCACCAACGACACTCCCCCTACCCTGATAAGGACCAACAAATTTACCTCTGGCTTCCAGAACATTGTGGATGCCTATGGAGTTGGCAATTACCGGGAGGTCAATCCTGGTAAGGAGGGTTTTTTTTTCTCTGTTTGTGCAAAAAACAAAACAAAACAAACAACCCACTCTCCCTTGTGTTTTGCATGGTTTTAATATTTAGTGACCTCTTTTTCAACATAAAAACTCTGCAGTTTACGTTATTGGATTTTTTGGCTTAGCTTCTTAAGTCTTGTGCCCTGAAACACATTTTTTTCCCCTTCCATGTCAGTCGGTTTGTGTGCCTTGTCTATGCAAAGCTAACTGGGCTGATTTCCATGAAAACTGCCGGCAGGGTGTAGCATTGATTAGAGCCACATTCCAGATCCCCTAGTTGGGCCCGGGGGGGGGGGGGTTAATATGATTAGTGAATATGTAAGTGGCACACTGCAAATGCTTGTTTATAACACTCACTTTGAATTTCTCTTCCTGCTATTCAAACTCAGCTCCATTCACAATCATCACTTTCCCCTTCCTGTTTGCTGTGATGTTTGGGGACTTGGGTCATGGACTCATCATGGCGCTGTTTGCCCTCTGGATGGTGTTGTATGAGAACAACCGCAAACTCAAGAACACCAGAAATGAAGTTAGTACTTCCAAGCAATTCATTTTTTTCTTAACTGACACTGATTTAAAAAGATAGTATTTAAAGGTTTATTTTCATGTACGTGCAGGTTTGGAACATTTTCTTTGAGGGCCGTTATATCATCCTCTTGATGGGCCTGTTCTCCGTCTACACCGGCCTGATATACAACGACTGTTTCTCAAAGTCCCTCAACATCTTTGGTTCCAAATGGAGCGTGAAGGCCATGTTCAAAGCTCAGGTGTGGAGGTGAGTACTCCAGTGCAACAAAGGATTTCATAGTGATATTGAAGTGTGAGTTCAGAATAAGTTTGGAAATACGAGAGGATTTGAATGTTTGATTCTGACGCACACTGGTTATTTATTATTTTTTACATGTGTCCTATAGTGAGAAGGAACTCCAGAGGACAGGCGCTCTCGCCCTGGACCCCAATATCACAGGGGTTTTCAACGGGCCGTACCCCCTGGGGATTGACCCGGTAAGTAGCCCTGCACTGCTTTATGACATTATTTTTCACATAGTGTCATATTTACAAAGATCTCTTCTATAGCGTTTTGATAACAAACATTCTTATTTTATGTCTTCACTTCAAGTTAGATAAGCTTATAAGTGGTCAAGAAACTGAAAAACAACAACAAAACGCTTAGATATTATTGAAGGCAGAAATTTTGACTGTAGGATTTAGTTAAATAATAAACATTGTTCACTGAGAAAACAGAAAAAGCACAAAGGATGTATATTTTCTCCCAATAATATATACATATACAAATGCCTGTATACTTGGGTATTCATATATAACCTATATTCATTTGAAATAATAGTGTTATGAATTATATAAAACAAAAAAGTCAGCACAGATAACACCGTTAACATCATTAGTGGACCCGTGCTGGTTAATATTGTCACAACACTGCAGTCACATGATTCTGCTCAGTTTGACAGATCCTTATGGCAAGGTTGGCCTCCCAGCTCGTAAATCGAATCAGTCTGTAACCATGAAAACAGTACATCATTTGCTTGAATAGTATTAATGTCACTCACAGAACGAAAATAAATATGTGTAATTTCTTGAAATTGAAGATATTGGATTGTATTAATGCTACAATAACATTAGCTGGTAGCAAAACACAGCCCTTAATAGCAGCTGTAAAAAAGGAATTGTTCATCACTGCTTATCACTTGTGTTATACATTACATTTGTCATCTCTCCCCGGTGAAGATTTGGAACTTGGCAATCAACCGACTTACGTTCCTCAACTCCTACAAGATGAAGATGTCGGTGATAGTGGGCATCATACACATGAGCTTTGGTGTCATCCTCAGCACTTTTAATCACATGTATGTACCGTTATTGTACTGGAAAGATATGAGACCAGTGTTAAGCTTTGCAGGACTCATAACAGCCTCTCTCACTGTCGCCAACCCAACACAGGCACTTTAGGAAGAAATACAACCTCTACTTAGTATTTCTGCCCGAGCTCCTCTTCCTCCTGTGTCTATTTGGCTACCTGGTCTTCATGATACTCTACAAGTGGCTGGTCTTCTCCGCCAAGGACTCAAGAGAGGCGCCGAGCATCCTCATTCACTTTATTAACATGTTCCTGATGCAAAGTGATGCGGTGCAGCCCCTTTACCCTGGACAGGTGAACACTACATTGAAAATAGTGTAATGCTCTTTCGAACAAATCTCACCGGAACAGATGCTAGAAGTGTTGTGTTTGCGTCTTCCAGTCGGGCCTGCAGGTGTTTCTGGTGGTCATCGCGATGCTCTCAGTTCCCGTCATGCTCCTGGGAAAACCACTCTACCTTTACTGGCTTCACAACGGAAGCCGCCACCTGGGAATGTACAGGGTGAGCGAAGTCTGTAGATGTGCATGTGTGTTGACGCGGTGTGTTTTATACACAGAGTGCAAGCTTGATTGACTGTGTGTTCTCAGGGATACGAGCGTGTGCGGCGGAGCAGTGAAGAGGAAATGTACCTGCTGAGGGCTCATGATATGGAGGAGGGCAGCAGCCACAGTGACCTCTCCTCCAGCGGAGAGCACCATACTGAGGAGGTCAGCATCACAAAATGCACGTCGACTGGGAGGCAGAGGTCTTATTTGCACAAAGTAAAACGACAACGGTTTAAGTGCATGAATATCAGATGTCACACTCGAGCTCACAATTCATGCAGATGACTTCGCACTCTGTTTCTTATCAGCAAAGAGCACAATATTGTACAAGTCCAGTTCGCAGAAGTCACATGTTGCCCTCTGGGCATATCATGTTCCTCATAGCCTACTTTATTGGGAAAGTGTATTCCTGACACAATGGTTTCTCTCGAGGATAGAATAAAAGGGGTCTTCCAGTGTTCAATTCACATAGTTTGTCCGCCATCTTATACCAGCTGAAATAGTTATGTTTTTAGCGGTATTTGTATTTTTTAGCTTACTTTTTGCCCCCAGGTTTTGCACCACTGCAATGTAAATATTGTCTCTCAGTCACCCTTTGCAGTGATGTATCAGAACTCCACTATCACAACTCCACGCTGTATATCATTAGCTAAATGGGTTCTTATTGTTTAGACTGGCAGAACCAGTCATTAATCAGTCAGCAATGTTAAATATTTCAAATGAATGAATCTATTATTTACAGCATTGCTGCCTATGATAGGAACAGTTTCTCATTTTCTCTCTTTTGTGTGTCTTTGATTATTCTGAACTTTGTCTTTATTGTTGCAGTTTGACTTTGCGGATGAGTTCCTGCACCAGGCCATCCACACTATAGAGTATTGCTTGGGCTGTATTTCCAACACGGCCTCCTACCTGAGGCTCTGGGCTCTGAGCCTCGCACACGCCCGTGAGTATTGCTCTATGTGATCAAACACACTGGTGCCGCATCCCGCCTCTCAACCTGAACCTGCCAGGCATGTTCGGGTGTTCAAGCAATTTGAAAAGTCAGCCTTCGGGGGGGGGGTAAAAAAAATAAGGATGGGCACTTTAGAAATATTTGGCACATTGTGTATGAATAGCTGACAACATTTTGTAGCCGTTCACACTCTTCCCCGCCCCGTCCTTTCCACAGAGCTGTCAGAGGTGCTGTGGGGCATGGTGATGCGAGCTGGACTCAAAATCGGCACAGGTCTGGGGGTCGTGTTCCTGGTGCCAGTGTTTGGCCTGTTTGCCGTTCTTACCGTGTCCATCCTGCTGGTGATGGAAGGTCTGTCCGCATTCCTCCACGCCCTTCGGCTGCACTGGTAAGATGCAACATTAATTACTGAGCTGCACATGTCGATCTTTGATCTTAGTTGCATTAGTGATTCATGGTAATCTATTGTTTCTTCCTAAGGGTGGAGTTTCAGAATAAATTCTACAGCGGAGGCGGAGTCAAGTTCTGTCCCTTCTCCTTCTCACTCCTGCCCTCCAGCTTTGAGCACGATGGCTTACTGTGAAAGGAACACTTGCTATTGCTGTTGGTAGGACTTCAAAGCCAAAACAAGCGAGAAAATTCCAGCGATGTCACAAGGTGGTTTTCCTTTTTCACCTTTAAACAGTCGACAAACAATGAGAGCGCCTTGACGTGCCGCCCTTCTGGCTGTTATGAGAGCACAGCGAGTGCAGAGCTTACTACTGTTTTTCTTGGTGCAACAATATAGAACACAGGGTATTTGTATTTTGTACCAGGATCAGTGTGCTTCACTTTAGGATTTTTTTTTTTTTAAGGTGAGCTCAGAGGCTCGAAATTACAATGTAACTCATTTAGTGAAGTCATGTTTTTCCTTATGAGGCTTTAACAGTTGTTATCGGGAGTATGTGAAACCACATCTGCCAAAAAAAGACATTTCATGGGATTTGCTAGCAGTAAGTTAAGGCATTTTCGATCGACACATTTCATCTTTTCTGTTTGTAGTTATTTTTTCATATGTATTGAAAATTCTGTGCCTTTCCCAACCCTGGAATTTCAACCTTGGCAGATGTGGTTTCCATGCGCCCTGATAGTGAGCCACCTCATTTGTTGCACTGACTGCCTTACAGAAGTACAACCAAACGAGTTTCCCCTGTATTCTTACTGTGTGGTACCAAAACACTGCAAAGGATCTTGTTTTTAGTATTGAAACGTGTCTGGGCAGGAGTGTGATGAGATGTAAATACTTTTACAGAATTATTTTTTTAATTTATTATATATATTTTAAAAATGTTGCAGCGAAATTAAAGTTGAATGTTATTGGGATTTGATTTTTACTTAATTGCATTCACAGTGTTGCCTATGCATCTGCAACTTACTGTACAATATAACATTCCCTATGTGGGTAACTTCAATCATTCATTAGCTGACTAATTTTTGTGCTTGGAGCCCCTTACATTGTGACGAGAGACTGAGATTATTTTGAGTGTACATATCTGGAAGGGCGGCTAGCCTGTATCGTGTGTGAGAGGATATGACTGAATTGGCGTTAGTAGTATTTCCTAATTTTGTCAAATTGTTATTGTTATTATCTGGATAAAGTATTGGGATCATTTTCTAAGGGAAGAGGATTTAACCTTTGCATTAATGAGATTCTTGCACTTTTCATGACCAGCATAATTTCTTGTACATCACGTTTTAAAAAATGGATTCAGATGAAATTGGAAAGCCTGAGAGACGGCATTCCCTGCATCATTAGCATGAGAGATGGTTGGTGAGCCACAATTTACAGTTAGCCAACCATAAAACATAGTAAGGTTCTGAAGAGGCGGTTCTGTATTCCCCATAATGTCGATCACATATTGATAACTATTTTCATATTAACAACAACGGTTTCTACTCTTGACAAACACTCCAGATAAACATTGTTTTGAGAATGAATGTCCGCAGTTTTGGCTTGCTCTCTTTGTTACGGGCCAGCAGTATTTATAGGAAACATTGTACACGTATGTATGTGTGGAAACAGCTGAAGGGGTTGGATTTGCTGTGAATTTCTAATACAGTCCAACACCCTGTGAAGAGAAGTAGTGAAGGAGGAGGTAGGAGATTGGTTGCCTTCCAACCTTTACTCTCGTCACAAAGTGACAGAACCATTTCTGACTCCATGAGACTAGATTTAGCACAGCTTTCCGGCTCTGGTAATGTAAAAATGTGACCTGTCAATAATAAAATTCTTTGTGAGTTGTCCACACATGTCCCGTTACCTCGTTGTAGCTTTGTGTAGAGAAAGTTTAGAAGTTCATACCAAGACATTTGAGTCACTGTATGTAGCATTATTATACATTCAAATATTTCATTGGAGCTTTTCAGTTCAGAATCCTCAAATCTTGTTTGCAGTTTTTGAAAAGTACAATCTCTAATCCTGGGAAATGGCCCGTGTGTTTGTTTTTAAATGTTGTTTTATTTACTATATTGCCATGTCTCATTGCAGTGTAAATAAGAGAGCCACTACTTGGGGGGGAAAAAAAACCCCAGCACATTATACATCTAAACCCTGTTAAATTTAATGTTGATTTTGAGAGTTCTGAATCAATTACTGTATCAGTCAAGACAGCTAATCATGACGTTTACTATCACCATGACGATAAAAGAGCTACAATCAAACCAAGAAAAGGAATTGTGCTGAGCAACTGTTTCAACTTGAATATTAATGAAAATAAGAGATATACTGTTAAAGTGAGTAGAAAGTCTCAAAATAAAGTTTTACCAGATTTTAAAATTGTATTTAGCTTTTACTTTCTGCAGTTTCGTGTTTATTATTATTATTTTTGTTTCTATTCATTCCACGGATTTATTTAGCGTTGCTTTGCCACAAGGTGCAGTCACACCGCTGCCTGTCAGTCTGTCCTCCGGGCACAATCAACCGGAGTGTCGTTTAGTGGTTGTCAGGGCAACGCGGACCTGTGAAGCTGCAACACGCGTTCGTGAAAGATCAGGCTCGAAACTTCAAATGAGCGTTGACAGAGTGTGTTATTACCGCAGGATCGTCTGAGAGGTGGGTTTCCGTCACAGGAAAATATGAAAATATAAAAGTTGAAGATGTTGCACGATTTGCGAGTGGAGTGGATCAAACAGCGCGTCTGCGCCGGGTTCAATCTACCAAACTCCGACAGTTTCCACGAACTCCTGAGTCGAGGAGATGGAGAGGAGGAGGAAAAGATCAATAATTATTTGGAGGCTGCTTCCGACGAGGACGCATCGTCGTGCCTTCTGTTTTTCAAAGGTGTCAGAGAGGAGGAAATCGCAATGGAAGTTCCACTTGGTGAGTGGACTTTTATCTTGAAATGTGGATACGCTTCCGGTCACGTCTGATGGACTCTTGGAAATGTTGTTGACCACAGAGACGACGACAAATGGGGGGGTTGACGAGAACTCGTGGATCCAAAGTGAAGCTGAGACCTCAGGTTTCGGGGATGCAAGTAAAGAACCTCCTCATGTGAGATGAATTTGAATTAACACCAAAAACTTCAGTGTATAGACCAACTTAATTTTTTCCCATGCAATTTTTTTCTATTCTATTCAATTTTGTTATCAGTATTTCATTGTGGTGGAAAGGAGTGCAATAATCCAAGTTGATTTGATCAGCTTTCTTATTGTGCTTTCAGAGGACTCAAATCCAAGTGGTCTATCACATTGAGCTCCATGTGTCGGTAAACCAAGTCCCTGAAAGGTTTACAAAGTCGAGGGTCTTCTATTTTCTCAGGAACACAAAGGGTGAGATCGCGCACCATCTTCATTGCGAGAAAACCTGTTCAAGTCTCTTTTCATACACAAAACAACCCACCAAATATCTCATTATTCGTGTTACTGTACATCTAGAGACCATCGTTACACCTCTTGACATGAAGGAGGCCAATAAGATGATGCCGAGGTTTACAGAGACCGGCCTGCTGAATGGACACCCGCTTCTTATGCTGCAGAAGAAGCTTGCACATGTATGTTTGAAAAAAACAAGATGAATTCACCACAAGAGGAATACTGTAAGTGTTTA
>CAESWR010000057.1:984008-995852 GCA_903171835.1 Mullus surmuletus | reverse complement strand
CCAGCGAGGTGCGAGGCAAAGAGACCCCAGTGAGGCCCAGTGGGCAGTTCAGGGTTCGAGATGAGTTGCTCAACAACACACAGAAGTGTCTGGGGCTGGTCAATGCAACTCTCCAACAACTGCAGATTCAAGGTCTGTATTCACATTTGAGAACACCAGAGGTATCCCGAATCTAATTTGTAATGGTTTATTTGTTTCAATTACGAGCAGCGGGGGAAACGGCTCTCCACATCCCCGAGCTGGACCTCGCACCAGGCGTGACTGCGCTGGCTGCTGATCCAGAGATGGTGGAGAAGTTGGAGCAGTGTGTGAGCAACTGGCAGACTCAAATCACCATCGTTATCGAGGAGCAGCAAAACAAGATGCCACAGGTTTCTAATCCTTTTGACATTTCGTATTTGAATTGAAATTAGCGCAGTCAACGTGCATTGTGGTGATTCACACTCTCAAATAGCGGTGCACAATTAATCCAAATTGACATGAAATCGCGATATTTTGCTGCCACGATTATACGCACCTAATCGGCCATGATATTGATCCACGACTGCATTACATATCAAGCACTTCCTAAACCTACAATCAGCCAACCACTAGGGGGCGAAAGAGACTGCATGAATCCCCACTGGTTGCCATGGTTTCCCAAGAAGCCTGCAACCATACAGGTGTTCTTAATTCACAATTATGCTGCATCATATAGGAACTTGCTCTGGAATTATTCAAGTGCATATCTCTTTTCACAAACGAATAATGAATAATCATGATCAATAATAGTAATATAGTATAAAGTGGAAACATTAAAAGATTTTTTTTTTTATGAAAACGTTTGTCTGCAGGCGCCCGGACCGTTGGCTGAGATCGTTTTTTGGCAGGAGCGTGCGTCCACCCTGAACGCTCTGAGTGAGCAGCTCAAACAACCGCTGGTCAAGAAGATCATGGAGGTGATGACCAAAGCCAACGCAGACGTCGTCCAGACCCTGGAGGGAACAGCTGCCGAACTCACTAAATACAGAGTGGAGGCAGATGACAACATACGCTTCCTCAGCACACTCGAGAGGCACTTCAAGGTGAATGAAAGTTTTTCTGCAAGCAACATCTGAGATGTTTTGCCCGCCCCCATGTTAACGCAGGTGTGTGTTTTCTGGTGAAGAATTTGGCCACAGGAGCGAATTTTGGCGTGATTCTGGAGACCATCCCAGACTTGATGAACAGCCTGCAAATCGTGTGGATAATCTCTTGCCACTATAACACGAATGAGCGCATGGTGCCTCTGATGGAGCGGATTGCCTGGCAGCTGTGTGAGCGCGTGGTTCGGGTGATTGACGTCCACGTCCTCTTCAAGTATGTGGATTTCGGTGGTCATATCTTTGAAATTTGAAATTTGACATTGAAGCACAGATGAAGTTTAATTTTGTCAAGTTGTCGGGCTGGGTGTGGTTTAAACATTTTTGATACCAGTGCCCTTAAAACGATACCAATAACAATTGATTACTTCATTTGATACTTTTTGTTACTTCTTCGTTCAATATTGATCATGCAAATAGAAAGCAGTCAGTCAAGGAAATATCACCACCACATTCAAAAGATTTTTACAAAAGTACTTTTTGGAAGTGCTCAAATTACATTTGTGGTGATTGGCTGCGAGTTAAACCATAGTTTTTCAAGAACTAGGTACAAAAACAACGGATTACAGGTATTGTTTTAGAGGAGCCGTTTTGATACTACTTGGTACTGGGTTGTTTCAGAGTACTGATACCCAGCCCTATTCAGTTTTCAAGCAAGAGGTCCTTACTGTGATGCGTCTTCTGCCGCCAGAGATGAAGGGGAGGTGGCCAAATCCAAGGTGCAGGATGCAAAGCGAGTACTGGACCAGTGGAAGGCGTCCTACTTTGAGATACGCGCTGAAATCGAGGAGTCGGGCAGGGACCAGCGCTGGGAATTTGACCGCAAGAGGCTGTTTGAGAGGACTGATTACATTGCCTCGGTTTGTCAGGACCTGCACAACGTTTTGCAGGTACTTGTGTATTCTCGCCTTCAAGCTTGCGAACCAAACATCAAAATATCAGAATTTGATCTAAATTTCTGCTGGGTTTTTGCAGGTTTTGGAAGAGTTTTACAACATTTTTGGCCCGGAGTTAAAACATGTGACTGGTGACCAAAAGCGCATTGACGAAGCGCTCCACACGGTGGACAGCCTGGTTCTACCCATTGAGGGTGTCGATTTTGATCCTTTCAACATTTGTAAGATGAGCAGCTGGAAAATGATCATGCAAGACTTCAGCACTACAGTTCTGGTGAGTTTGTGACAATTTACTTCTGTATATGTACCAATAACATAGCGTAACTGTGTGTTGTATCTATTGACATGCAGGCTATCGAGGGGGAGGCGGTCCACATTATTGATCAGTCCTTCAAGACATTGCGCTCTGCAGCTGCTGCCTTTAACATGGTGCTGAAATTCAAACACATCCGCTCCCGAGAGGCCATCAACACTCATCTGATGAGGAAGTTTGATGACATCGCAGCGCAGTATTGCAAAGAGGTAGTATTGGAAATTGTATGATAGTAAAAGATTGTCTTTTGCTTTAACTTATTTAACATTTATGACATTTATTTGATTGGATTTACCTTTGAAACTTCACGTTTTTGAGTCACTTTCAAGATCCAAACCTGCATCTTTCAACATTGACCAAAAACATTTAATGTGCCACTTTCTGTTTTCAAAGTCTATTGTTGTTGTTGCAGGTGGACAGCATAAATGAACTCTTTGAGGCAAAAAAACACAAACCACCACAAAATAAGTATGATCCTCCTGTAGCCGGAGCCATCAGCTGGGCTCATTCTCTTTTCCACCGCATCAAACAAACCATCCTTCCCTTCCTGAAGGAGCCAGAGATGATGGAGAGTGAACAGGGGAAAAGAGTGAGGAGATGAAAACGATATTATTATGTTGGAACACAAAAGTGTGATTAAATGTTTTTGTGTGACTTGGTGAACTCTGCTCAGGCCAAGGAGAAGTATGTTGAAATGGCACTGAAGATCAAGGACTACAAGGCTCAGAAGTATGAGCAATGGCTGGCTGAGACGGAACGTAACTTGCCATTAGCCATGAAAAAGACCCTTCTGGTCATTATTACCAGAGAAAACCCAGAAGAGCAGGTGCGTTTTCCCAATAACACTCCCTCAGCGTGGCACAAAATACATTGTTCTCCAACTCTGATGACATTTTCTTCACTTTCACAATTTGAAGGTCCCAGCAACTGAAAGCAGCATTCTGAAGGATACAAGATATTCAGTAAACTTTGCTCTCGATATCAATGAAATTATTTCTGAGACAAAAGTCCTTGTAGCACTGGGCTACTCTGTGCCCGAGCAGGCTGATGCTGTCGCTCTACAGGAAGAAAAGTTTGTCAGGTAGTGACGCTTAGAAATAACCAAATACAAATGACATACCTATATCTGGCTTGACTTGTTTCTTCATTGCTTTCAGGTACGTTTATGATCTGAAGGAGCTTGTCAAGCGCTTCCACTCTGCGTTGGACAGTCTGAGCGCAGCAAAGGTTGTAATGCTGGCTCAGCAGATCAAAGCTGTTCACGAAGCGATGCATTTTGGCTGCAAAAGACTCACCTGGAGGTCCTTAGGTACGGCGCTTCCACTGGAATGAAATGTCTCTGTCATCGCAAAAATTGCATGTGCTTGATACAGTGATGTTTAATTTTGTCAGTAAAAAGCTGGCTGTTCCCTGTGTTTGCTATCTTAAGGTATCCCTGACTTCATTAATCGAGGCAGTCAGGCCGTCTCGAAGTTCGAGTCAATTGTTGGTCAGATTCTGAAGAATGAGAACGACATTGATTCCAAGTTGCAGTCCATCATGACGGCCAACCTATTGCAATGTCCAGTTCCAGAAAAGTCTCACAGGCTACCAGGTACAACTAACATCAGTATATATTTTATTCAATATCACTGTAAAGCTATAATAATTGTATTATTTGCCTTTATTGAATCGCCTTTTTACAGGTATCAAGGACTTTTGCGAACATATTGAGCAAGAGAGGGTCAAGACTGTGAACGTGTTGAGTAGGAAGTACTCTGACATTGGACCGCTCATTGTAAAGACGGAGCAGCTGGTCATGGAAACAAGCAGTGGCAAATCCAAATCTATGTCAGATTACTATTCATACTGGGAGCGCAAAGTCCTGGATGCCCTGGTAAAGATGGTGCTCAGGTGAGTGACACCTTTTTGAAGGCAAAACCACTCAGCTGACAAGACCATGACAAGCCCTCTGTTGATTTTAGGAGCATTCAGGCCTTCAACACGGTGCTAACAGGGAGCACACCTCATCTCCAAATTGATGTCATCCTTTCAGCCCCGAAGATCGTGCTGCAGCCCCTGAGCAATGAGATCTACTGGTTGCTCATGCAGTGCATCCGAGACTGTGTTGAGAGCACTAAGGTGGGATCACCGGTCCTTCGTCCAAATACGAGTGATCATTCAGTATGTGCTAATTGTGTTATTTGTGTTCCAGCAATTTGTGCGTTGGATGCGTGGGACCTGCATTGAGTGCCCTCCTCAGCAGGTGACCGGCGAAGATGAAGTGGTGATATTCAGCTTCTATAGTGACGTCTGCCAACACCCTCAGGTCAATGAAAGCGCCATGACGATGTCCCAGAACGTGCAGCGGTTGCTAGTCTCTGTGGAACACTACCTCAACCACTGGAAGCGGTACCGGCCCCTTTGGGAGAAGAACAGAACCGTCGTCAATGAAAAATTTGCCGCAAAAAAACCTTCCTGTGTCACGTTCGATGATAAGCTGCAGTTCCTGGCCAATATACACCAAGAGGTCATGCTGGAACCTCTTTTCAGGGACGAACGAAGCATCCATCTGAACCTGGAGCCGCTTGCACTCACCGTGCAGGAGACTGCCGAGTCCTGGATCAGTTCGCTTGGTGGTTTTCTTAACAAATCTGCCAAAGAGGATCTGATCAACTTGAAAGATGAACTCACGGTACTCAACATACAAGTCTCTAATGAATTGAACTAGTTTTTCCAATGAGATTATTAATCTTTATCAAAACTGTGTTCAACAGCAACTCTCTGGGAAGCTCAAGCAGAGCCCTGATACGTTTGAAGACCTAAAGGACATCCTTGGAACCATTTCACAAATTCGGGACATGTCTCTAGATGTGGAAATGAGATTCATTGATATCCAGGAAAGATATAGGACACTGGCCATGTATAAAATGGAGGTATTGAAATTGAATTGATCTTTCTTTGCATTTAAAACTCCTATAAACTCTTCGTAGTTGCATCTCTTCAACTTGACTTTCTGTATTTAGGTTGGGGACGACGAATTGGAGATGGTGGCAAGAATGAGCAAAATGTGGAGCGAGCTGTTTACTGAATCCAGACGAGTCGATCACAGTTTGACTGATGTGAAGAAGTCGTTCACGGAGGTCAGACATAATGACTACACACCTTGTAGAGATTTTCTTTCAAGATCCACTGCTACCACTATTTACAAAAGTACCCTCATTCCTTCCCATCACTCCTGTCCTACACCCAAAGAATGTTAAGGAGAAGATTGAGGAGTTTAAGCAGGAGTTGTCCATCTTCACTGAAAGCTTCAACATGCATGGTCCGGGAGCTGTGGGGGACGATTTGGAGAAAGGTGTGTGAGCAGTGGTGCTCCTAACTGTCAATAATGTGTGCTGGGAATCCTCAGAACGCAGTGTTTCGTTTCTTACAGGGCTGACTATATTGGGAACATATGAGGCAGAACTTGCTAAGATAGTGGCGGGAAAGCAGGAACTAGCTAATGCTGAGAAGCTATTGGACCTTCCGGTGACCGCGTGTCCAGAGGTCACCAACATGCAGAAAAACATGAAGAACCTGAAACAGATCTACGATGTCTACAGGGCTCAGAAGGTCAGACGATAATGAAAAAGTATGATTTTAATCTCACTTTCACAACAAAGATGGATCCCAGATATCTCCTGCTGCCCTCTTACTTCCCAGGCTGCAAAGAAAGAGTGGTCTCAGACACTGTGGGTGGACCTGAATATCCAGCTGCTTCAGGAAGGCGTTGAGAGTTCTATCAAAAGCTTGAGGCAGCTGGCCAAAGACGTCCGTGCGTTACCCGTGGCCTTCTTCCTAGAGGGACAGATGAAGGAGTTCAGAGAGTCTCTGCCTCTTCTGCTGGATCTGAAGAATGAGGCCCTCAAAGACCGGTCAGTCCACAGATTTCATCTGCAACACTGGGAAGGAACTTGGACCAAGTTTCAATATCTAAAAATACTTTAAAATTAACCCCTGTCAATATTTTGTGCTATAGACACTGGAGGGAGCTAATGGAAAGGACTGGGACGAGTTTTCAGATGGACCTCAACAGCTTCACTCTGGAAAACATGTTTGCTATGGAGCTGCATAAATATGCAAACGTGATTGCAGACATTGTCACCTCAGCTGTGAAAGAGCTCAGCATTGAGAAGGCAAGCTTACTTTAGCATTTACTTTCATGTCATTCTTTGAGAAAACCTATGATTTCAAATTTGTGTTACAGGGAGTGAAGGAGGTGGTGGAGACCTGGGAGAACATGAAGTTTGTCGTCCAGCCTTATTTCAAAGGCACTCAGCAACGCTCATCTATCTTGGGGGCGGTGGATGAGATCCTGCTGAATGTGGACAACGATGCCATGAACCTGCAAAGCATGGCAGGGAGCCGCTTTGTTGGACCCTTCTTGGCCACCATACAACAGTGGGAGAAAGACCTTTCCCTCATCAGTGAGACCATAGAGGTCAGCCAGAGTGGTCAGATTTACCGTAAAGCTTGTAAATGAAATCCCTACTGAGGAAACATTTTACACTCAGGTTTGGTTGGTGGTGCAGCGGAAGTGGATGTACCTGGAGAGCATCTTCATCGGTGGAGATATTCGCTCGCAGTTACCTGAGGAAGCCAATAAATTTGACAACATTGACAAGAAGTTTAAAGAAGTGAGCTGTTCGTTAGAAATGAATTCCAGATTTGCTCTCTGTATTCTATATACAGTATAACAATCCTCATCTTTGTGCAGGTAATGAGTGAAACACTGAAGAGCCCAAACATTAAGCGATGCTGCCTGGTTCCCAACCGACTGACAGACCTACAGGCATTGAGCGATGGTCTAGAGAAGTGCCAGAAGAGTCTCAATGACTACCTGGATTCCAAGCGGAATGCTTTCCCTCGCTTCTTCTTCATCTCAGATGATGAACTGCTCAGCATTTTGGGGAGTAGTGACCCTACCTGTGTACAAGAACACATGATTAAGGTATGGGGAGTTGGCCTAGAAATTACGGGGTCAGGTTAAAAAACATCAACAACAACAATGTTTTCTTTTCTTTTTCCCGCAAGATGTACGACAACATAGCATCTTTGCGGTTTGATGTGGAAAGCAACGGGGAAATGGTGGTTGGAGCCATGGTGTCTGCAGAGGGTGAGATGATGCAGCTGAGGAAGCCCATCCAGGTGGATGGCAGGGTGGAGGATTGGATGACCGGGGTGCTGCTTGAGATGAGGAGGACCAACAAGCTCATCACCAAGGAGGCCATCTTCCACTACTGTGAAGACAGAAGCAGGTGTGTGTAGATGCATTGTGTGTGGCATCAATTCTGCCTCTGTGTGCTGCAAAATAACGAGTGGCTTTGTCACTTCTCTCCTTCCCACACCTGTCAGAGTGGATTGGATGCTGCTGTATCAGGGCATGGTGGTGCTGGCTGCCAATCAAGTATGGTGGACCTGGGAGGTAGAGGATGTCTTTAAGAAGGTGAAGAAAGGGGAGAAACATGCACTGAAGGACTACGCTAAGAAGATGCACCACCAGATCGATGAGCTGGTAACGCGCATCACGCAGCCAATGACGAAAAACGACAGACGAAAGATCAACACAGTCCTTATCATTGACGTCCACGCAAGAGATATCGTAGACAGTTTTGTGTTGAACAGGTAACACTTTACCATTCGTCACCCCCTTAATGAAATTCAAATATCCTCGTGCGAAGGTGAGAGTCTCTTTAATTCTCTTCCCAGTATAATGGATGCACGTGAATTTGAGTGGGAAAGCCAGCTGAGATTCTACTGGCTCCGGGAACACGACGATCTGTTTGTGCACCAGTGCAGCGCTTCCTTTTCTTACGGCTATGAATACATGGGGCTGAACGGTCGACTGGTTATAACCCCCCTGACTGATCGGATCTACCTCACGCTCACACAGGTTTGCCAACTTAGATCCAAAAACAGGATCCAGTTGACATTGTTAAATTCCTGTTTGTGCTGACGTCATGGGATACATGGGTGTGTATTTACACCACAGGCCCTCTCCATGTATCTTGGTGGAGCTCCTGCTGGACCAGCTGGTACAGGAAAGACCGAGACCACCAAAGATCTGGCCAAGGCTTTGGGTCTGCTCTGCGTGGTTACAAATTGTGGTGAAGGGATGGACTACATGGTGAGAAGAATAACGTCTTAGTGTCTTTATGGTTTCCAATCAATGTCACAGGTCACAAGGAGTCTATTGGACAAAGTTGATACCACATTTGTGTTCTGAATCATCCATTTCTTCTTTGTGTGCAGGCGGTGGGGAAGATCTTCTCTGGTCTCGCCCAGTGTGGCGCCTGGGGCTGCTTTGACGAATTCAATCGGATTGATGCATCAGTGCTTTCTGTTATCTCCTCTCAAATCCAAACCATCCGCAATGCTCTCATGCTGCGACTTAAAATGTTTCATGTAAGTCTGCTGTAGATTTCAGGGACATTTAAGATTTTATGTAATTTTTTTAGCCTGTAGACAGACATTAAAAGACTCACATGCCAACCAATCATCTTCTCCTTATGGCTATCAGTTTGAAGGCCATGAGATTAGTCTGGACAACCGTATGGGGATTTTCATCACCATGAACCCTGGATATGCAGGGCGCACAGAGCTTCCTGAATCAGTCAAAGCCCTCTTTCGGCCTGTGGTGGTCATTGTGCCCGACTTGCAGCAGATCTGTGAGATCATGTTATTCTCTGAGGGCTTCTTAATGGCCAAGGTGAGGAATGCACCTTCATTGTACCTCTTAAGCTAAAACTCTGTATTAGTCACTGAGTATGTTATCTGTTTACTGTTACAGGTGCTTGCAAAGAAGATGACAGTGCTCTATAACTTGGCCCGTGAGCAGCTTTCCAAGCAGTCTCATTACGACTTTGGCCTGCGAGCCCTGAAGTCTGTCTTAGTGATGGCAGGCGAACTGAAGAGAGGATCGCCAGACCTCAATGAGGTAAAGAGATCCCATTTTGCTCACATTCAAAATTGAAACGAGAGAATGAAATATATGGATCTTTGCTATATGTCAATAATACTTTACAGCTAGGAGGACAGGTCTGCATGAACGGAATATAAAGAGTCTATTTGACTGAGTTTCATCAACAGAATCAATTGTCATCCTTCTCCACAGGATGTGGTGTTGATGCGTGCCCTGAGGGACATGAACCTGCCAAAGTTTGTGTTTGAGGATGTGCCTCTGTTTCTCGGGCTGATCTCAGACCTGTTTCCGGGGCTGGACTGCCCTCGTGTTCGCTATCCCAACTTCAATGACGCAGTGGAACAAATACTGCAGGAGAATAAATATGTTGTACTACTTAACCAGGTGTCTCATCCCTTTCGCATTTCAATCGCGAATATCTTCTTTTATTGTACGCGCTTTGAAATAATCCTATGCTTCATGCTTTGTGTGCTCTCAGGTTGATAAAGTAGTGCAGATGTACGAGACGATGATGACCAGACACACGACCATGGTGGTGGGCCCAACAGGTGGTGGGAAATCAGTTGTGATCAGTACATTATGTCAGGCTCAGACCAAGTGAGTTTAAGATGAGATCAAGCAACATCAGAACCGTTTTTTTTTGGTGTGTTCACTACTATTTGTTATGTCATCTCATCATCAGACTGGGCTTGCACACCAAGATGTATCCCCTGAACCCCAAAGCTGTGAGCGTCTTTGAACTCTATGGTGTTCTGGACCCCGACACCCGAGACTGGACCGATGGGATCTTGTCCAACATCTTCCGTGACATCAACAAGCCAACTGACAAAAAAGAGCGCAGGTAGAAAGAATACTTTCTAGTCACCGACCGACACAAGCATGCAAAAGCAAAGACTTTACTAAAAGCATTGCTAAATAACTCTTAATAATTCTGTGAAACATACCATTAAGACATGATCTGTATCTTACAGGTACATCTTGTTCGATGGCGACGTTGATGCTCTCTGGGTTGAGAATATGAACTCAGTGATGGATGACAACAAGCTCCTGACTCTGGCCAATGGAGAGCGAATGCGTCTACAGAGCCACTGCGCCCTGCTTTTTGAGGTTCGGCTGTACCAACCTACTTCCTTTATCTATGTGTGTGTGTTTAGACAAGTCTTCAGAGAACGCTATAAGAAAACTGCTTTGTGTGATGCAGGTTGGAGATCTGCAGTATGCGTCCCCTGCTACCGTCTCCCGCTGCGGAATGGTTTTCGTTGACCCCAAAAACCTACGATACGCCCCATTCTGGCAGAGATGGTTGAACAACAGATCTACTCGGGTATGACAAGGAAAACATACATTGTGCAATAACTGTACTCACTTGTGATATATTACTTTTTTTTATTTTCTTTTTTCAAGGAACAAGAAGTGCTGGGCAAACTATTTGAGAAGTATGTGCACAGTTCCATCGACATGATTGTGGATGGTATTGTTGATGGAAAACAGAGCCAGAAGCTGAAGACCATTGTTCCTCAGACGGATCTGAATATGGTTGGAAGAGCTCAAATGAATTCTAAATTGAATTACCATTTGAATAATCCTACATTCAGGAGCCTTGTAATGACTGCCATTGACTGTGTTGGTGGTGTGTTTAGGTAAGTCAGCTCTGCCTGATGCTGGATGCCCTGCTAGATCCTGACAGCCACCGTGCTGAAGTCCTGGAGTGTTTCTTCCTGGAAGCTCTGTACTGCTCCCTTGGTGCCACCTTGCTGGATGATGACAGGATCAAGTTTGATGTGTTTATCAAAAAACGTTCCTGCTTAACCACCGTGCATGAAGAGAAGACTTTGGCTGGACCTGGTGAGATCCCAGGTAAAATAGGTTATTTTCTACTGATTCTCCTTGTGAATATAAACAAGTAGCTTTTAATGCTACTTGTGTTATTATTGATCCAAAGGATATCATTCATTCAATCAGGGTACCTGCCAACTCTCTATGACTTCCATTTTGATGGAACACAAGAGAAGTGGATTCCGTGGAGTTTCTTGGTTGCCAGCTATATCCACAATCCTGAAATGAAGTTTGCTGATATTCTAGGTAAACATGAATCATATGAACAATGGATTGGGGACAAGAAGCTTTGGGGCAAGCTCAATTTTCCGCTTCATTCTCTCATGTTCCTTATTTGCTCTAGTACCAACTGTGGACACAACCAGAGCCAGCTGGATCTTGGACCAGATGGTGAAGGTTAAGGGATCCGTGCTCTTGGTTGGAGAGTCAGGAACCTCCAAGACTGCCACAATTCATAATTTCCTGAAGACCCAAAATACAGATACGAAGGTGAGCAGATAGTCCAGCTATTAGGATATACATTTATTCATGTTGTCGTTTATCATTTTAGTGTGTCTTCCTCTTTCTTTCCAGATTACTTTGACAATCAACTTCTCATCCAGGACAACTTCAATGGACCTCCAGAGAAACCTGGAGGCTAATGTTGAGAAAAGGACAAAAGAGACTTATGGTCCTCCCATCGGCAAGAGACTACTAGTCTTCATTGACGACATGAACATGCCAAAGGTACCAACA
>CAESWR010000057.1:947158-958300 GCA_903171835.1 Mullus surmuletus | reverse complement strand
GAGCTTTTGGCCAACAGTCCCAGTCCCAAAACGCTAAGGTTTTGAAAGCACAATTCACAAATCACATGTTCTTGGTGGCTTTTTCTAATAGAAAATAAGTAAAGACAGCCGCTGCAACAAATAAATCCTCATATTGTTTGCAGATGCAACAGCACAGTGACTCTCGTTTGTTTAAAACGCTGTTTGAACTACGTTAACACTTTTTGTCGCTGTAAGTCTCCTGGATGTATGCAGGGGGGTTTTCTTACATTCTGCTAAACAAATAACTTCCAATTCATGGATCATTCTACAAGATTTGTTATTTGTTTATTTGCACGTTTTTACATACAAAACATCAAGGTTAGTAAAAAAGTTTGGGAGTTGTGTGAGAAAGAAGCTAAGAAAGGCTTATGAGATCCCTTCCTATGTAAAGAAAAACAAGATAACGTTTAACTACAAATAGAACAGATGGGAAGAAAAAGAAAGAAAATCAAAGTACAAATCATAGTCTACAAATTGAAGTAAATTGAAATAAATAGATTTGCAACCATTTTTATCTAATCTAAGCTTTAATGATGCAGAGAACACTGCTTTTTTTTAATATTTTGAGGGGTTTTTTGCATTCAATTACAAGAATCACCAATTTATTTGTAATGATTCGTCAGGAGGTGCACAAACCTTAGCATATAACCACACACATGGAGGAACTTTTTTCGGGTTTTTTCTCTCTTTTTGTAGTCACTGTTCGATGGTGGCTCCATATACACCTCCTCACTCTCGCCCAGAAACACCTCAGTGTTTCAAAACAAGCCGGCACGCTCCATTTGTGCAGAGTGCCGTTTACTCTGCATTAATGGACCATGTAACACATGCATCATTTAGGAGAGAGCTCGTATCTGTCTGTCTGGATTTACCCGGGGGTCACACACACACACACACACACTCGCAGGCGGCCATGTGCGCTTTAAGAGCCCGGGCCTTCCACTCTCTGTCACCTTCCTCCTCTTTAGTGGCGAGATGCACATCTTGTTCTGATTACCTCGGGGGAACAGAGCGTTGCGCGCTTTGTTCAGGAAGTGCGGCGAAGCTTTAACCGTGCGGCGGCAGGACGCGGGTAGCGGGCGGCGGCAGAGCTGGTGCGGCTGGTGAGGCAGCGCCGGGGTCTCCCAGCCAGAGAGGCCCAGCGGGGTGATCTCATTAACAACAGGACGTACCCCTGAACCTCTAAACCCAGGCCCGCATTCCGCCCGCTCCACTGCCCCCCGGGACTCATCCGAGGGGGGTTTAACAGCCCTGGTGTTTTGGTTGGAGCCTCGCCACATCCAGAATGCAGAGACCGTGCATGAAGAGCCCCTCCCCACCACCTCCCCCCCTCTATCAGGACCATAAATACAGCCCAGAGAGGGTGTCTGTGTGTTCCTGCACTGCCTCAGGTGTTTATGGCTCTCACTCCTTCATGCTGCGCTCACAGCCAGCGCCTGGCAGCAAACAAACACCGCCGCTCACACACTCGCACACACACACTTAAAGCGCAGAAAACACCTGCTCCTGCACGCACATATATCAGGCGCAGACGCACATGTGACTAAAATTACACACAGATTCACACGGCGGAGTTTGCGAAAGATTTTTTTTTAAGAATACAAAGGCAAAGGGTCATAGGTATCAATGAGCTCCACGCGGGCCGCAGACACACGCTCGCCGTCTGTCTGTTCCTGCAGGCACGCGCGCATATATCAGCCGCATGTGTGCTCTGCGACAGATAGGCTGACAGCTCACTAAATCACCGCTACTGTGCCAGAGTTAGACCTCGATCTGTTGCTGTGTTGCTCTAGATGAGGGGATGAGGGACGGAGAATTATGTCATGCGCTCATTGTTTCTCTTGGCGGACCTCCACCCCCCGTCTTCCTCGACGACTCCGTCTCACCTGATGGGAAGCGCATGTGGCCCCCGCGAGACCGCGTCTGGCCAGCTGTGGTGGAGACGCCTTGTAACACATTTATAAAATCACTCACAATAACCGAGTATACATTTTTTTTTCTTCTGTACATCCCACGGGTCGTTGGATGTAAAATGGGCCACATCGTGGCGGGGTTTGAAGTTGGCCGAGCCGCCGTCGGGTGGAAGCTTCTTCTTCGTGCCAGGTGCGGATTCACTCAGCGGTGCACATCTTGCCGCTGTATCAGACTGGGTTCGATGTTATTAAAGGACGCGGATCAAGACCGTAAAAACGTGATGGAAGCGTCCCTAATTGCAACATTCCTGGGCTTTTTTTTTAATACTTGGGTAGCTGTGCTGCTTGTTTAACCCCCCCCCCCCTCCACCGCCAACACACACACACACACTTTAATACACCTCTTGAACGCAGGAATCACCTCAAAATATAAATCCCAAACGCAATCTGGCCTCACGAGGAGCCGCATCTGTTAATGATGTCTGATTCGCTGTGAGAGCTGCAGCCGTGCATGTTTGCCTTGGAAATATCTTTGCTAAATGAGTGCTACTGAACCCTCACCCCCCTAAAAAACACATTTTTTTTCCTTTTTGATGTTGTCTCCACTCTATAAAATAGTAAGTCAGGCCAAGACAACAGATTTTGCAAGGCGATACAGAGATGATACCTCGCCTGGCGTTGCAGCGATGCCCGACGCAAATTCTCCGAACATCTTTGTTTGCTTTTACTTCGCTTTGGTCCGAATGGAGTTCTGGCACGGACGGGCATCTGCGTCAGCTCACCGTTGGTCTCGAGAAATGTGAGAAATTGGGAGAAAGCGGAGGCCATGTTAGGCGGGCAGTTGTAATAACTGCGAATGTTAAGCCCTCAAACAGCCATAAAGCCTGCATTTCTCATCCGTTATTAGGATATTCCATCCAAACGTGTATTTTCCTGAAAGCTGAATATACCTTTACAGCTGATTGTGATTTTTCGGAGACTGCAGGGTAGATGATCTGCTGCTTAAACACAAACTGCCCCCCCCTCCCGCGAGCCGTTTCAAAAAAATGACCCTCTTTGGACATCCCCCATCATTACATCCTATTTACAAAAGACCAAAAGGATTATTCTCGGCTAATGCGTTTTATATGAACCCCTCACTCTGCCTGTGTAAACCTAGCCACTCCAGTAAACAAAGCCCCATTGAAGCAGAGTTACTAAATCTGCAGCCAGATGGGTTCTCGACCCGAGACAAAGTGGAGAATTACAGTTTGGTCTGAGAGTCCCCGACCCCCCCCCCACACACACTCCCCCATTCCCCCTCCTTCTTCTCTCTCCCCTTCGGCCTCGCTGAGGGGGGGATAATCTGCTCCCTCTCCCTCGGCCGGAGGACGAGACGAGCGTTAAAAAAAAGGAGAACGGCGGCGCTAGTGAAAGGGTGGCAGAGCTCCAGCGGGACACGTTTCCTCCGGCGCTGCCAGGTAGAGACGGCGGAGAGGGAAAGAAAACAGGAGGTGTTTTGCTTCCTCCGCTGTTGTCGCTGTAAAAAGGGGGACGGCAGGGTTACCCTCAGCTGGGGAGAATGTCGTAAGGGGAGCGGCGGGGCCTTTCTTAACTGGAAAGGCCTGTTCGCGCTGCCGTTAAAAGGACAAAGAACAGGCTGAAGCAATAAGCACCGCGAGCATCGCTCCCGCTCGCTCTACGAGCCATAACCACACGGTTCTTCCGAGGTAATTCATCTTTTCAAATTCTCACTGAACTTCAGAGGTGAAATTAAATTTGAGGCTCCTCTGTCTTGTTCTGACCCTCCTGCAGGCCGCACACCGCCGCCCCTCGGGTGCGGGTGGGTAGTCTTGAGGACGCCAAAGGGGTGAAAGGGCAGAGAATTAAGGGGTGCAGCGTTTGTGCTTTGCGGGAGAATATAATGGCGAGTATTGTTCCTTAAGTGGCAGCGCTTTATCCAGGCCATCGCTGGAAATTCTTTTTACGTATTTTTTCGGTGTCTGCCTTAAAGGGATAGTCGAATCTTTGGACACGAAGTTGTATGAGATCATCACCATCATCAGCACTGACTTTTATCCCCCGCTGCGTCCCATGAGTGGAGTTCCGGCCTGGTTTCGGTGTTCCGTCTAGTTGCTGGGGTCACACCGATAGAGCGTTTTCATTGCAATCACCCGGCACTATTTTCTCTCCGTTCGTATCACTGCGCAAATCTTTCCATCAGCTAAAGGAGGAAGGAGGTGGAAGGAGACTGCTGTGTTGCAAGCATGTAAATGCCATGAAACAGCTGATGATGGTGCGCGCAGTGATATGAAGGGAGGGCAAATAGTGCCGGGGGGGGATATGTGACCCCCAGCAACTAGACGGAACTACTTTCTACAACACTGAAAGCGGGCTGGAACAGTGGGGGAAAAGTCACTGCTGATGAAGGACACTGATAGTGAGGATCTCATACAACTTCATGCAGAAAAATTCCAAACTATCCCTTTAAATTCCTGAGACACTTCAGTTCTGCGTGTTGCGATCCGCTCGCGCCAACAGAGCACAATGTGTGTCTATTAACACCACGGTGGAGCCCCGGCGTCCGGCACGACGGTTGGCTGAGATATCTGGCAGACGGATCGCCGTTACTCTCATTTTTCACGATTGCTGTGGCTTTCGCTCGCTGTTTTCTCCTGGTTTTCACTCCGAAGCGTCTGCCAGAGCCGCCCGCGCAGACTCCAGAGGTCATCGCGAGTGACAGTTAAGTCTCAGTTTAGACGAATGCAGTTGCGATGGAGGCCTCACACACTCACAGATCCGCTCCGAGACAGGAGAGGGCATGCTGGGAGATGAATTACAAACACCGCTCTGGATCAGTCGTCCACCAGAGCTTTTTTTTTTTCGTCAAGCTGGAATTCCTCTCCCCTGGCTGCACCTGACATTGCAGAAACCTTAGCCCCCGTCTGCCGCCAGTTCGCTCTCCGCTCCAAAAAAGCGAGCCTTGGAGCGCGGCCGGAGCTTTTCGCGACGTTCGGCTTCCGTCGGCGAGCGAGCGAGCTAGCGTCCTCCTCCTCGTCGACGAAAAAAGTCGATCTGAGAAGCGAAATCGGGGACGTGAGGCGTCAACGTTGGAGAGACGGCGGCTTAACAAGGGACACGCGGCAGCGCGGAGGTTATCGGAAGAAGGACGCGCTTCTTGGCCAAGGAATGTGTGGCCTTTCCAGCAGCGAGCGCTTTTTAAATAAACGTTTCCTTCCTTACTGAGAAATGAAATAGCCGGTAGACGCACTGCTGAACATGTGTTTTATGGAAGACAGGCAGGCCGGCCGTCCTCATGCTCCTTATCTAAACATCGCTATTTGAAAAGAAACCACTGAATCCACCACTGTGTGTTTGTCTCTGTCGTCAAAACGTGGCGGCACGCTTCAAAGACAGCAGCTGTGTTACCTGCCTCCATATTAGGTGCAGCTTTTTATTCCATCGTAAATTACTGAGCGGAACTCTGCTGTGTTTAGAAATAAGTTATGCGAGCTGAAGATGTCCACTAGTTTAGAGATTAATGACGTTTACGCCACAGAGCAGCAGCACTTTTTTAATGACCTTTTCCAGCTACAGCTTCGCTCATCGTGTGAGTTTGAAAGCTGATTTTTTTAAAGATTTTTTGTTTTTTCTTATTTTAACCTCAATTTAGATTAATCAATCAATTACTTTATTTGTCCCCAATGGGACAATTAGCTGTGCAGCATTGGGAGCAAAACATAAAACATGAAATATACATGTAAACTTTAAGACAACAAATAAATACATCCTACTCTGCAACCAGTAGCATAAAAACACAATCAATCACATAAAAAACACAATCAATCACACAAAAAACACAATCAATCACACAAAAAACATAATCAATAGCATAAAAACACAATCAATCACATAAAAAACACAATCATATGACCAGATAACGCGTTAGAGCCTCCATTTACAAATTCAGATAAATTACTTCCAAATTGGGTAAAACAAAGAAGATTTAGAACTGGCGAGTCGCAATAACAGACAAAAAGGGGAGAGAATTTGCAGGTCGGTGAAGTTTCTGATAGATTTAATAGTGAATCCGATGGATGCAGGAAACATTGGCAGGCTGAGTCTGCTGAGATGAGGGAGGGATTATCTCCTAACTGTGAAATCGGCCGTCGGGCGCGACGTCCGAGCCTCGCGTCTGAATTACGATTCTCTCTTTTTCTTTGAAGTCCCACCGAAATAACCCGGGAGGACTTAAGCGCTAAAACACTGTAAGATTAATTTCATTTTCCACTTGTCTTGGAGTCTTATCACCTCGCCACCGAGTGATGTCATGTGTAATTATAAAGCCTTAAACTCAATACTTTTTTTATAGCAGTCTGCTGTATAGTTCTTTGCAGAGGGCTGGATGATGGCTTTTAAAGGTTAATTCGCCTTAAATTGCCACTTGCCATTTTTACAGCTTCATAAGTGCTTTAACACGCTGCAGATAAAACACAAACAGCCCACTAAAGTTCATATCGTGTGTGTTGACGGTGAAACGCAATCCCCTTCGTTACTTTTATGAATCAATTACAGCGCGATAAATAGAGCGTGAATATGGATTATAAGGGCTTATAAAAGGTGTCGTTGGTGGTTTGGGTCGAGCAGATTCATAAAGTGGCCTTGATCTTCAGTCTGGGTTCCACTGGAAACGATGAAGGAGCGCTCGCTTTCCCCTCACGCTCTTCATTATTGTCCTAAAGTGCCACGGCGGCAGTGCTCGGGTTGTAAAAATGAATCTGGGGGGATTGGTGGATTTTATCGTAATTTGTGCTGATAACGGCGCAGAAGGTGTATCTCTGTACCCTTTTGATTATTCTTAAAGTATGAAGATAATGATTATACTCTTAAATGGATGTCAGATACTTCTGTCATCATTATGTGAATTAAACAAGAACCTCTTTGTGAGAAAAATGGATGAACAACAACAAAATATCATGAATTCATTGCAGTTCAAATACAAATCTTAGATGTTAACTTTTTTTTTTTAAAACAGGGCATTAAGTGCGAATTGAAACATGAAAATATACGTTTTTTTTAAATTTACACAGATAATGCAAAATCTACTCCGCTCTCCTCCATCTCATAGAAGTTTCCAAAGACTTTGAATGATGAACTAATACCACGTTGGAAAGGGGATGGAAAGGGAGGATGGCCATTTTAGAAGGGGGATGATTTCAACCGTTTTTATTTCATCCACCCTCATCCTCCCTCAACTCCAACGCTGCACGGCGGAGACATTTTTCAGGCGTAGAGTCAGAGAGCGTCCTTTTTTTTCCCTTTTTTTTTTGGTTTCTTTTTTACTGCAGCAAGTCAATCTCAGCCAGACCTCCAGATATCAGCCCTGACAAGACGAGGGGAGGACACACAGGACACACACACATACACACACAAACGCTTAACACAGCAGGCACCACAAACGCGCGCACACACTCACAGGAGACATATTTAGTTAAGACAGGCCAGATGTTTTATCTCTGCGTGTTTGTGTCAGAGAGCTGCGCTCCGTCTCACTGAGGAGCAGCTCGTCTCCGCACGTCGCCGATGGCTGCGGCGACCCGGCCCTCTCTGATAAATGACACCGGGACCACCGTCGGGGGGGTCTCGCCCGAGCGTTTGCGGTTCGGACCCGGAAAGACCCCCACGGACTCCTCTGACAGACAGTGTGACGTCCCCCTGGCGACTCTCTTTTCCGCTTCGTGAAAGTTTGTCATGAAACTTGATCTTCACCTCGCCGGCTATCCAAATATAAACCAGTCAACCCAGAGTGACTTTTATACCGCTGTAATGCTGATATAATTACCGCAACAGCAAAAATAAATGTTCACATAGGGATTCATAACGTGATGATGCGATTAAAACATCAAACAAGGCAATGACAAATTAATCAAATTAGTGGTTTTATTCCGTCTGGTTCAGTTTAATCCCAAACAAGACTTTTCATATGAACTTGAGTAAAATATTTGGAATGTGTGACAGGCGGAGGCAAGAGGCCCAACTCAGAATATTTAATTTTGCACAGAGGAAACGCCATTATATCATATTATCTCACTCAAATTTTTTTTTTCTTCAAAAAGGATAGAAGAAAACATGTTTGTTCTTTGACAGTTATCTGTGATCTAAACCTACTTGTGTGCCATGAATTTTTTATTATATGAATTTTATGATGTGACCAAAAAGTCCAAAAGAAAAGATGATGACCGATGAGATTTTTGGGTTCGTTTTCTTCCTTTTTTTTTCTCTTCTAATTTGGTGCAGCTTGAACGTCAGATGTGATAAATAGGCAGTTTTTTCTCGTCTAGCTGGTAAGTGTGTGTTTTTGGAGTTTCTTGCCGGTTTGATACGAGCCGCCTCTGTGCTCGGGCAGCTCCTTAATCTCAACCCAAATTGGTTGTGAGTTGCGAGCCCACTTTTCTACTTACGGCTGCACTCTCCCGTGTTTCCAAAAGCGTCTGCCGCCGAGTTCTTCTTGAAGTTGTTCTTTTCCTCGATCAGCACTTTTCTCACAGTGTGGGTGTAAGGGAGTGCAGGAGGGGGGGGGGGGCTTGTTGAAAAACTCAGTGAATGCCAGCAGGGAGGAGTTTGAAGGGGAGCTTGTGTTCCTTTTGTAATGCGCTCGCGGAGATAAGGGGCCGCGTCCACCACGTCAGCCCCCGTCGGAGCCCTGCGGGGGCCGGCTGACCCCCTTTGACCCGCGGCCGTGATCACACGGCCTGTTTTATTAGCGACGTGATGGATGTCCCGGCGTTGTTAGCGCTGCTTCTCTCTGCTGTAAAAGGCGGCGATGTATTCTGATGTGATCTCTCGCCCCCTCGCCCCCCCCCTCCCTTCTCACTCGTCTGATCTTGTAATCTGCTCGCACTCCCCTGCAGCCTCGCCTCCCTCCGTACGTCCTTTCATCCGTGTGTGCGTGTCCTCAGACGCTCGGCCCGGGCTGTGGGCACGTCGTGTTGAAGCCTCTTTCACAGATAAGACCCTCATTCTGGTGCGATGGCAGAAGGGCGGAGGATGAAGGGAGTGAGAACACTTCCTTCCCCTGATCTCCTCACTCCTCGTTCTCTTATCGCCCCGGGCCCTCCCGAGCCTCTCTGTAACGCGAGCGATCCGCGGCAGACGCTCGTCCGAGATGCCGTGTTAGCTCGCCTGGCGAAGAAGCAGCTGAAGTTGGAGCTGGAAAAGCAGCCGGGGAGGAGCGATGCGTCACTGGGAGCTTTCCTGAGCTCCCTCTTGAATCGAGGCGCGCGCGTGTTTGCCAAAAGAAATGAGCCAAAAATCTAAATCCTGACATCTGTTCGACAATGACGATTCATTTTCAGTTCATTCTACAGTTAATAAATCTGCCTCAGAGACGTAGAATAAGCTGAATTAAAGCGGTGCTGATTTTTATGTTTGGGCTCATTTCTTTCACCTAAGCTCATGTTTTTGTTCTTCACCCTTCAGTGACTTATTTCCTCGACATAAAACAAAAGTAGTGGAGTTGATATGAAATCAAGTGAAGATTTTCACAATAATCACAATTATCAGAATATATAAGGATAATGTATGATAATGATAATATGCTTTGAAACACTATATCACAGCATACAGCTGAGATTGTAGAACACATTTTCCCTCTTCTTCACTGCCACTTATTATACAGATTATCTTTTTATTCTATTTTGTGTTTAAGCTTTAACTAGGAATCTTGGCTAGTTAATCTTTATCAGGTCTACAAGACAATGACCATTTACAAAACATAGCAACGTCCATAGAATTAATGTATTGTCTTAGTCTGGAGATCTGCTTTTCTTTCTCCTTTATCTTAATTTCTTTACCACCTCAGCACCCAGACCCTGACCTGACACTGCAGGACCCTCATCAGGAGAGTCGTAAAAAAAAAGCTCTGTCTGCTCTGTACTCCTCCGCTCCGGCTGCCTCTCTTTGTTCACTTATCTTGCCTATTTATCTCCAGTGGGGCAAAACACAAACAAAGCCCTGCGTGCATGAGGGCTCGCTTTATTTCTGTCCTTCAGAGGAAGCAGACGTGAGACAGATCTGAGATGTCCTCTCCGGGTTCGGGCAGCAGATTTACGATGTTTGTGCCAGCCGGTTCTTCAGCAGAGAGATAAAACACGAAGATGCGAAAACACACCTGTGCAGATGCGGCAGAAAAGGGGGGAGGGAGGGGGGGCTTCACCCCTAATACCCCCCTAGATAGAACAAACACATCCAGATAAGCCGGCGGAGCTTTAAGTGGCGTGCAATCAGCGTTTTGTTTTTGCGAGACTGAGCCTGTCATGATGATGTTTATCTCCGGGGTGACGAAGCAATTTTGAAGGTCGGTTTTGTTTATTTCCCGGGGATGAAAAAAACAAGAGCCTTCATGCAAGATGGGCGTGTAAGTGTTTGTCACTAACGTCGAGATGCAGCTGATAGCGCCGGCTGTGCTTGATTAGTCCCGCGACCACTAATTAGTATCATCTACTGCACGCACTGTGTTGGCTCTCTCTCACACACACACACACACACACACACACATACACACACACACACACACAAGGGCTGGGTATCATTTAACATTTTTCAAACTGATACCAGTGCGCTTAAAACAATACTGATACCAATTGAGTACTTCATTTGATACTTTTTGTTACTTCATTCAATATTAATCATGCAAATAGAAAGCAATCAGTTGTGCAAATGTCTCTGCTTTCTCCCCGTTCAAAAGATTTTTACACAAATACATTTTGAAAGTGCTCAGATTAGGCTCGCTGTGATTGGCTGCGAGGAAAACCATTGAAATGGTCTTTTTTCTAGATCTGGGTACTAAAACAACTGATTGCAGGTATCATTTGACAGGCGCAATTTTGATACTACTTGGTACTGGGTTGTTTCGGTCGATATTTGAAAGGTATCGAGTACCGATACCCAGCCCTAACACACACACACATACACACACACACACACACACACACACACACACACATACTCGTCTTGGTCACAGGAGCGCTGATCTTCAGATTTGTCTCTCTCTGAGCTAGTTACGTCATTCCAATACTTTGATGGCATTGTAACTTCACAATCACAGCTTCCTCCACTTCCTCTGCTGTCTTAAACAGATTAGAAGAAACCTGTTTTTTGTCTGCTGGGGGGGTCAAAGGTCAGAGCCGGCAGATATAGCATGGATCTGCCGAGTTGTTCTGAGGTCAGC
>CAESWR010000057.1:920884-935828 GCA_903171835.1 Mullus surmuletus | reverse complement strand
GGAAAAAAAAAAAAAGACTTGTGTTACTCTAGAACAAGAGGGAGTGGCAGGATCTGAAATGTCAGCACAGGTTAAGGACAGTATAAACCAGACACGCAGCGAAACGGGTAAAAATTAGATTCTGGTCAACATGACGATGTGCAAGACATGAGTCAGCCTCACGGGAGCGGCGATGCTGAGCTGTGCGGCGTGCGAGTGTGGACAACTTTCAGCGAGAGAGTTTGAAGTAAAGGCGTCTGGAAAACAAACCGGTCGTCATGCTCAGTCACTTAAACACTCGCTTATGCCAGTTTAGAAAAGAAAACAGCTCTGTGCCACTAATTCCGATCTCAACTTGTAAAGCAAAACCCTCTATATACCCCTCCAACCTTTACATCTGTCTCCTATTTTCAATATCTTCACATAAAATACGCTCTACTTCCTGGCAGGGGGTGTAAATTGCTATCTGAGGAATAGTCATATTTGAATAGATCCTGAAAGCAATCTGTGTGCACAAGACCTGTGATGTCTTTTCAAAGAGACTGACATATTTTTGTCTCCTCTTCATCTCTTGCAGATGCGGGGAACCAGCTGGTGGCTCAGGAGGCGATAAGGAAGCCGTCCACGCTGCGCCGCCCGCCGGCACGCACCGGAGAGACCATTTCCAGTAAGAAACCTGACCGTGTTGACTCTACAAAACAATAGCAAAGGTAAACACCGTGCTCCTGCACCTGATTCCTGTGGATGACGAGGATTTTCTGTTTTCCAGACTGTCTCAACTGCAGTCGGATCACAGCCATGAGCGACAGGCTGAGCTCGCTGGAGGCAAAGGTTTGCACACTCGTCCGACCACGCAGTCGGAATCAGCAAAACCTGATGGATTAGCATTAAAATAGCATGCTGTTCAATTAACCCACACTATGTACCACTGCCAGATCCAAGTGCTTACCGCACCAGCATCCATTTCGCATCGCCCCTATCAGGTCAAAGGAGGAACTGCACCGGAGGCCTCTTTACTGATGGGGGCTGCACCCGCTCAGGGGGCTCCTGGCGAGCAGGGACCTGCAGGTCAGTACTTCATGCTGTCATGCATGTGCACGTATGACGCAAAAAAAAAAATTCAGCAGACATCCATTTAATGGAGTCCAGGATTTGTGTTTGGATAATTGAGTCAGAAATCACTCCTTGCAGCTTTCCCTCCACCAGCAGCAACTCTTTTTGTAGCTTCTACCTGCTCACTTATGCTCATATCCTATTTCCTCCTCTGCTCACACACTCATTTCCTTCAGCCCGAGTAAGAGCACGCTTGTCTGCGCTGCTCACTTTCAGAGCGCCGTGGAAAGCGAACACTTCAGAGCATGAAAGTCCTCTCCTTCCCTGGACGTGAGCCCAGTGCTGGCTGCAGCCTGAAAAACACTGAGCCCCGCTGCACCGTCAGTGTCGAAGCCGCTACGGAATATTAACACGTCCTAGTTAACGCCGGAATTCAGATTATTTTGTGAAAATAAAAGCTAAAAGGAGACCTTTGACTTCAAATCTGCCACAGTTTCTTTGTTTCTTTCTTTGATCAATTTGTAAACTCAACTTTCAAATTGCTCTCCAAGGCCATTCATGATCCTTAAACTAGGGGTGAAGAACACCCCAGGAGACAGGAAGGTGCTTCAGAGGGGCTTCAAAACTCAATATAATTATCAAAGAGCGACTTTCTGATGCTCATTTAATCACAGCTAGCTCAGTGTGAGGCCCGACTGGACTGTTACCAACCCATCTAATGAGTCACACTCCAAACAGTTTGTTGTCTGCTCAGTTTCACAGAGCTGCCACGGCTCAATTAAGTCGAGTGTCTGTTCTCATCACAGGTCCTCAGGGTGAGAAGGGGAGAGATGGTCTTCCTGGGAGAGATGGTCAGTTGATTTGAAAAGTCTGTTTAAATCGGCCCGTCGAAGCTTTTGCGCTTACTCATGGCTGCTTTCTCCTCCTAGGCAAACAGGGGTCTCGGGGACTGCCGGGTCCCAGTGGGCCTCGCGGGGATGCTGGGGGACGGGGCCCATCCGGAACCCCTGGATTAAAGGGAACCCAGGGACCAGCAGGTAAGACAAGAATAAAGCGATGCACTGTTTCCTTGGAACAGACATTTGCGAGCTGAGAGAAACAATTGGACCTTTTCTTACCAGATGTTGACACAGTTTGTCAATAAGCGCTCTGTAAAGATGTGTGTGTCTCTGGGAAAGATGGCGAGATGCAGCTGCAGTTGTATGCGTGCGTGTGCATGCTTGCCCGACCACTTAACCCATTGTCTGCAGGACAAGGCGTTTGAATGGCTCACTGTTGACCAACGCCTCGTGGAGACAACAGCGGGAAAATGAGCAGCATCTCCCACAAAAGCAAGACAACGATGTCCTGCTTAGACTATTTGCTTTTCCCCTAAACCACTTGGGTCAACCCGCAGACCCTCCAGCGGTAACTAGCCCAGCGTTCCAGACGTTCTGGTAACTTGATGGAATTTGGGCATTTTGTTGTTTGGCTTTTAAAATGTTATGTTTCTAAAAGTGCTGTTTGAATGGGCAACAGAAACATTTGTCTTCAGACGACATATAAACTACAGCTTCTAACGTGCTGCTGCTCATTGTCACCAACCAGAACAGAAACAGGCACATAAATCTGCCCTATGTATTCCGAGCTCACCGCTTATGTACAAATAATAAATGATCTGTTGGAAAAAGAAAATCCACAGGCAGCTGCGACTTGAATTATAATAAAGCAAATGGCGGTATAGGTTTGTCATAACATCTGCTGTGGCTATAGGCTGTTATTCCTCCGCTCGGGATCAAGAAGGGAGTGTCTCTGCTTTCAGGGTAACATATGACCCCTGTTCTGTACCTGCTGCTGGGTATAGATGAGATTTAGAGCAAACGTTAAACTACAAACCCACTTTCCAAGAAGCGCCATGTGACTTCAATCTGAAATGAACATGAGCTATATATACACAAATCCAAGGTCCTTATGATTTCCATATGCCTGTGGTGTTATTGTTTTTCTATCTCCATTACTTCATAAGTACCCAAAACCAGTACTGCGTCTTGTACTCCGAGCTATACTTTCCTTATTGTGCTGATTTCTTTTTCCCGGTTTAAGGAGAAAGATAAACACAGGGCTGGAAAGTGTCCAATGTCATGCAAAATCTAGATAAATACATCTCCGAGCCAGAGGTTATGGGAAAGATGAGAGAAAAATGTGACATTGTACATTACAAAGAGTTTTAAGAGAGTTGTATTCAAAACTTTGTCACATGTTTTGACGCAGCGTTCCATAGTTTGCTCTGGGGAACCATTATACCAAAGGAAAACAGCAAATAGTTTGAACACATATGTCACATAGAAACTGAAGGGACACTTCGATGGTCCATTCGAACCAACGCGCCGCATCGGAGTCGACCGCTAAGCAGCCAAAACACAGCTGTTGGTCCGGCGGTCGCTGCTAACTGAGAACGGCCCACGTAGGTGTCAGATCAGGGTTATGACAACATTACCTTGGCAAAGTTTTAATGATCAGGCTTGCATCACCCCACCAAGCACGGAGGTGGCGAGACCGCGTCTTACGGAGAGCGGGAGATGGTGTTTATGGGGCGGCAGTCACTCCAAAGTCTAAACACTGAGGTCAGATGTGGTTGTGTTAGTGCTTTTTTTTCCACAGTCGTGGGGGGAAGAAAATGACTGCAAAAGGAGGAAGGGGCGGGGGGGGGGGGGGTGCACTTCCACTGCCCGGGCCCATATGGACCAGCCACATCGAGCATTGAATTGACTGTGAACCGGTGCCAGTAACACTTTGCAGAGTTTAATGGTGTTTATTTTAGTTTTCCTGTGTCCCTCAATGAGTTCCCAGCACCAGACCATTAAAGACCCTCCTCTTGTTAATTACAGAGAAACAAAGTCAGCCGGTTTAGTCTATGATTCATGCACTTCTCCTTCTCGAGCCAGCTGCTGATTTTACTCCACATGTGTACAAATACGGATGTAACGGCAAATGCACACACACACGCACACACACACACACAGCACTGCAGTGACCATTGGGCGCCTCATTCCTCTTATTCATTGTCATAGTTTTCCCTCCTCCCAGCCGCCGTAATGGATTGTTGTTGGAGACATATTTCATGATGCTATCTCATATCTTTGGAATATGTCTGTCATCGCAGTGGCGTTTCTGTCCTCTTTCATCGCAGGCCCCCGCGGTCCCCCAGGACTCCCAGGAGACAGGGGGCTACCAGGTCCTCCAGGGCCTCCGGGCCCCCCAGCACCGTCCAGCGCCCGCATCCCAGACCCGGACAACAGTAAGGAACCTCATAAACTCAACGCGCAGGCAAATTCCGCTAATGTTATAGGATATACGGGCCACATGAACCACGTGCTTCATTTTGATGTAAATGCTTTCCACCTAAAATTGGACGATCACTCCGGTGCTTATGAATTCTCGCACCTTCGTTTTATGGATGGGGAACTTTTGCCAAAGGTCACAAATCCAGATGGGTAGTTCATCCATGTCAGACTTCACCACCTCCTCCTCCTCACATAAGGTGGTCTCTTTGCGGGCCAAAACAGACAATGTGACCTCATGTTATAAAGAAAGTCACTTTGTCATGAAAACGGCTCCAAATTCATTAAGACGCGTTTACCCGTGAATGGAAACCTTTGTTCTCCGAAGGGGTGACGTAGCTTTATGTTCTACTTTAGCCGCCTTGCAGACGTGCTGCCGCGTGGAAGCCCCAGAAATGTTTAGGATAAATGATGAACAAAAGAAAAAGGAGCGGAATTAGAAACAGACAGGGCGGCGGTAATCCCTTAACTGCTACTTGCTCCATGTTGATTCCCCGCCAAGTAGAGCAAAATCAAAGAGCAACGAAGAAGTGGAGCGTCTGAGATTGACACAGACTTTACATGCTGCGATGCAAACCTGTCCACCACTGATGTCACTCAACAACTTCCAGATGTAGGCCGCTCAGACAGCTGAGGAGGGGTGTGAGAGACAGCCGGGGGGCCTGCACTGGCTGCTTTCAAGGTCAATGCATCAGCAGTTTTTATGTGTGGATTCAGTGGTAGAACAAAGTATGCGTCTCGCAGGCTCGTAAGCTTTAGGTTCCCTTGCAGAGGACGCTGCGGGCGCGTCGAGGTTGGCACGGTGGTTTCTGAGACGGCGAGCCATTTCTTTCACATCAAAGTAGCAGCGGGGAACATGGCGGGGGTTCTGTGCTGACCTTCCTTTGGAAAACACTGGTTTATTTGGCTTCTACGTATGCATCGGGAGGGTGAAATTCCCTTCTTACACGAGCAGCGGCGAAGAGGACTGTTCTATTGGAAGTGCAGGCGGTTGTGAATCTGATTTCAGTATTTGTGAGAGTGCTGTCATGTCACGTGAGGCTGCAGATCCCAGTTGGTTCTTTTGAAGGAAATGAGGAGCGTGTGTAACAATGAAGTCAGACAAAAAAATGGGCCAGCTTTGGATGACACCCCTGGTGAAGCTCTGTTAACGACGTGCAGCAAACGGCCCTCCTCCTCGTTTCTGTGCCTCCTGAAATCAAATGCCGGGATTAGATCTGCGTTTCCTGTCAGCACAAATAACACAGTGACCACACACTTCCTCTTCGTGCTCAGCTTGTTTCTCTGCAGCCCCCTATTTTCTTCTCTTCCTGCCAGAGTTGTTATGAATGTGGAGCGTTTACACACAACATTATGCAACTTTTATGCTGGCTGCACTTCTTTATCACATTGTGGTAGTTTACTACCCTGCTGAAGTCATTAGGTGCAGTCTGATTGTTGGAAAACGCTGCCCCCTAAAGGTAACTCCAATGAAAGTCACTCAATCGTCCCATTTTCAGCAAAGGCGATGTGAGATGCGCTCTGATTTTATTTCCATCAGTCATCTTTGAAAACAATCATCCAAAATAACAACAAAAAGCTGGTTTTGTTCACTTTTTTGTTGCCGGCAAATAAGACTTTAATTGTATTTGTTCGTTTTCTTTTACTGAACTCTGTCTTTGCACAGGAGAGCAACCTCTGCCTCTCATTGAACACAGCTGCTCTTTGTTTTAACCCCAGCTCGAGGCAAAGACCCCTTCTTTACCAACACTTTCCATGACTCGAGAGGGGTGCCTGTTCCAGGGCCTCAGGGTCCGCCCGGGCCTGTTGGTGAGTTGTGTTTACCCCTAACTGGACCAAAGATGTTTATATTATAACCATCAAACTCTTCTCTGAGAGATGGTTGACATACGTTCATGCACACTGATCATCTTTAGATAGAGGCTTTCTCCTGCTGAGACATTCCTTCACATCCCTTCCCAGCTTCCCCAAGCATACATTACAGAGTCTACGCCTATGTTTGTATATGAAAATGATTGTCAATCGCTGGCCAATATGATTAAAAATCAGCAGCACATTCCGCATGAAGATCATATGAATTCTTCGATCCAATGTGCAGGTCCATCAGGTCCTAAAGGCCCAGTGGGACCTCCTGGCCCATCAGGACAGAGTGTAAGCTTGCTCACAGTATCATAGTTCATTTTGGTTTAAAAAATTGAAGGAATACATTCTTTTTGTCAGATGTGTTGCCATTCAAATATTTTCTGCCTTTTTGAATGTCCTTTGATGTAGGGGAAACCAGGGGAGCCGGGAACACTGGGCCCAGTGGGGCCAAAGGGAGAGCGCGGGGAGAGAGTGAGTACACAGTATTCAGTGTACATCGTGTGTTTTACATCCTTGAGCCAAACCCTCCGTGACATGCCTTTGATTTTCCAGGGTCCTTTAGGTTACCCAGGAGAGCGGGGCTTCAGAGGCGAGCCGGTAAGCAACATCCATCCCACTGTTTTAGAAAAAATAGCCTGTAAAAAACGAGTGGATGAGGGGAAACATTAACACATGTCATAGCCAGTTATATCACTGTAAACTACACTAACCAGCAGCAGCACAGACAACCGCACATCACTTTCATGGTTGTTATTTTTCTATGTCGGACTCAGTTTTCCTGTAAACATTTCTCCACAGGGAGCACCGGGTCCAAAGGGAGAGCCAGGAGAGAAGGGCTTGCCGGTGAGAACGTAGTTAGTGGTAACGCACAATCGCACGTGGTGACAGGACGCTTTAGCCTTCAGTCAGCAGATGAAACATATTTGTTGAAGTTCTGCGTCTGTCTAACCCTTACTTTTCTTTTACCTCTTTCTCATTTTACAAGAGAAATCTAAATGTAAGATATTTTTATTTATGTCATCATGTTTTTTCCCCTTTGCGATGCAGTTTATCTCCTCGGTTAAGTCTAATCATGACATATATCTCAGGTTATGATCATGATCTTGTTCCAATCACCACGGTTTTGACTGGCCTCAGAGTTGTGCTCGTGTGTTTTTCCTGTCCATACCTCCTTACCTGTTTTGTTGTATTTTTATGTTGGTGTATACAATGATTTCAGCTGTGTGATTTCTGTGGTTGTTGGTCCTTGGGGTGTGCTCTGGACTGCTGTCCCCTGTCACGACACTGTCCTCTTGACCCTGAAGCTGTCTGACTCCCTCTGCAAGCTACTGTCCCCATGGCTACCTTTCACAGTCACCTTCTCAAGCATCTGACTTTGGCATATACATGCAAATATGACGACATGGTGGCGATCACGCTGCAACACCAGTGCTGACTTTTTAGCCGCCAATTATTCCACCAAATCATCATTCTGTTTCGAATTGGACCTCCACGTTTTGAGGAGATGAAGTGTATATGCCAAATCGCTCCATATGTGTCAGTGGTGGGTTCTGCTGGGTTTAGAGGTGTGCTCTGATGTGAGTGGAGTGGATACAGCTACCCTCTTTTATCCCACAATGCAACTTTGCATGACATCATCTTTTTGTGCTGTACTCTGTGTTGCATCATAAAAACAACCTTATTTTCTGGATGTCAAAATTAATTACGCAATAACCAGTGAAAAAGCAGAAACAAGGCAAGATAGCACGACTTTTCAATGGTTTAAAAATATAATATTTACCATCTCTACTGTCTTAAACTTGCCTTTTTTCTTCATTGAAATATCATTGTTGCATGCACTCCTTTGTGCTCTTTCTCTGTCTGTCTGCATATTCTTGCCCTGCTCAACACCTCTTGTTATTTTGTTTGCCGAAAATGATAACTCACAAAGCCATTGCATTGCTGTTGAGCAACAGTAAAAAGATCCAGATTTTAACATCCTGCCGGAGAATGGTTCTGTTGCCGCAGCATCGTTAAAAAGCCGCGGTGCTGTGTAATACTTGCCTGGCTGGAAGATGGAATGCAGATGGCATGATCCGATCTTTAAGAAAAAAAAAAAAAAAGAGAAAGAGAGAGAGATGGAGTGTAAATGCAGCGGTGAGGCCTCTCTGTGATGTGCATGCTGATGTTGCCCAGCCCAGCATGGCATAGAATGATCTCATATAGCAGCATGGCCAGAGAATGAGGGAGATGGAGAGAAACACAGGGAACAGATAGTGTCAGAGAGTGCTGGGCAGACGTTTGACTGTTTTAACCCTCTAACTGCTGAACTGTACTGAGGGAAACAAATGACTTGCATCTTGGCGAGCAGTTCTTTGGCTTGTGCTCCTTACCTTGACGGCTGTATCTATCTTCACAGGGGGACGGAATACATCAGATCAGAGAGGCGCTGAAGATCTTAGCCGAGAGGGTTTTAATCCTCGAGACTATGATCGGTATTCATGGTGAGTAGGAGGCCTGAGGCAGGGTCAGCTTTAGGCAGGGGTCAAAAGGTCGGGGGGGCTGAAACTCCCGCCGCTCCTCACCTGGGACAGGGAGCGGGAACAGTCGCGAGCAGCCCCCAGGACTCAAGGCTGGTGTTACCACCCCCTCACACACAGTCCTCCCCCCTCCCTGTCACTGCTCTCTGATAGGACATTAGCTTGCAGATGTTCCACGACTTGCAGGCAGACCTTGAGCTTCTGGCTCGTAGGGTGACGCTGCTGGAGGCGATCATCTGGCCAGGTAACGCCGAGACATCCTCACCCACAGCTCCGCCGGCCCTCAGCATATAGCCTCGCCGACACTCTCACACAAAGAAACTAGAGTCTATTGGGTGTTTTTTTTTAAAAGCACAATGATGTCTTATTAAACTGCTGAATGTTGATTTAGTCACTGAAATATAGATGTTTTGTAGAAATATATTTTCATGTATGAATTATTTTGAATGTTTTTGATCCTGTGGTGCCAGAACAGACAAGATCTAAATCTACTGAATTACAATGATCTGCTCTCAAAGTTTATCTGTACCAGTTGCTGTTAAGTGTGTTAGTCTAGTTAGTAGTGCTGCAACAATCAATTGGCGAGACAATTGAGCCACAGTTTCATGACATTACTTGATTTGAGGTCTCAAATAAGAACATTTTCTTAGGTCAATAACACTGTCGATGCCAAAAAATACCAAGTCAGCCGTTAGTCAGTATGTTCATTCTTTATTTTTATCATTAAAACTTATTAATGAGCACAAATTCAAACACAATCCTTGATGAATGAGCCTTTCACGTAACATTTTGCATATAACTGATAAACATCAGCCGCTGCGACTGGATAACACATCGTCTTATTTACAGAACGGCTGTTGGGCATCGTCAGTATGAGTGCACATCTAGTTATGTTTTTGCTTGGAACTGTGGGCCAAACAAAAATAAAAAGATTTTAAGTAAATCACATGTTGGCCTGTGGGAAAACATGTTCTTTCCCTTTTTCCAAATGACTGGTTATAGACTTTGAGTCTTTGATCATGAAAGGTTGCAGCCCCACTAGCCTCACATACTTCCTTTACAGCTCAAATGATTTGATAAATCCTTTGAGCACTCTGAATAGTTAGTTGGTAAATTACTTGAATATATGAACAGTTAACGGTGTCCAATCAAACTTCAGAACCCACTCGTGTAGTAGGACTTCAGAGTGCTGACACTTTGTGATGCAAACACACACAAACACACACAAACACACACACACCCTGATGGACAGGGAGGCCCCGTTCCAACTGCTGTCTCTCTTCAACAGAGCCTGATCTAGGGTCTGGGGATGGACCGTTTGGCACGACCTCCCCTAGTTTCTACAGAGATAAGCGAGCGGGTGTGCTTCCATATCGACTTGCTTCTCCTCTGTCCTCCGACACCAAGGTTCGAGGGAAGTAGCCCCCCCCCCTCCCCCTCCCCGATCACCCTGAGGACCGCAGGCTGGGTTGACTCCCCCTCCTCGTAGGTCTCATCAGCACCCAACAGAATTAAACCGTACCTGATAGCCCACCCGGGGGCGTCACTGTCAGACTTAGGTTGGGGGGCACCTCAGGGAAAACTCCACTGATACTCCACAATGCCCCCCGCCATCGGGAACGTGAGAACTAGCCTGACCCCCCGGCCCCCTTTCCATCCATTGCAATAAGGTTTAAGCTACGACACGCACTCGGCAGCACATCCGTTTGGCCATAGAGCCTCAGAATAAAGATGTTTGATAAAAGGAAAATCATCTGTGGTGCTCCTTGAGCTACAGACAGCTCTGGACGATAAGGGTAATTTAGAGTAATCAATTATAGGAGGAATCAGGTGTGAGAAACAGAGACTGGATATGAGTTTGTATTTCTTTCACAATGTAACAGCAATCTGAAGAGATTCCATTATTTAAGTGTATTGAGCATGTACAATTTGCAGGACACAATTACACGTCTTCTCCTAGTATTCATTTTGTTATACTTCTATCATATTGTTAAGCTCAATGTTATGTAGTGCACTAAAAAGATGAAGTCATCTCTACTTAAACTGAGATTTGTGTTGCTAACAGTGATTTGTACTTCTGGTGTGAGTGTTTTCCTGTTAAAATACACGCTGATAAAGTGATTTAATACACGGCAGCGTATGTGCATTTTGGTTTGGATGCAAATTAACTGAATTTGTCAAATATTTTGGAAACAAATATTTAACACACACAAAAACACAGGAAATATCAAAACTGTTTATGGAACTTGAACATATTTTACCACTGTTGTGTTGGTAAACTGCTAAACTGTCCTGATGAGAAGACTTTTTTCATCTTATATCAAACTTATTGTGAAACTATTTAAAATGATCAATTGTAGTTTATTTTGTATGCTGTTGTGTAACCATTTTATATTTTGAACTTGTTTTTTTCTTGCAAATGTGTTATTGTGTTAAGATAATCCTGTCTAGATGATCGGTGTAATAAAATGATGTTCATCGTTTTCTTTTTTTAAACACGTCAACTCTCTCCATTTGTATCACAGCAGCATCCTTTCATCACACTTATAAATATTCTTATCCACACACTGATGAGCTGATTACACACGTCTGATGAGCCTTTTAAGTGCACAGGCAGAAATAGCGTCCCAAGGTGGCGATTTTGCAAACACATTTCTGGAAAAAAAAACTTTCCGGATGTCTTTTCCATGGGAATTCTGGCCATTAAAAGCTGCTTTACAAGTCGCCCACAGGGAAAATCTACTAATTGAAGCTCAGCAAAAATCCAAGCATAAGTTCAGTTGACAGCCAAAAGGCAAACGGTGTCTCAAGTGCTTTGTGGTGGCTGGGAGCTTTTCCCCTTTGCCACCACCACAGCTTTCTCTCCAACGCTGTCATCAATGAGCAGTGAAATGGCGCCATCTAGCTGTTTGGAAGCCGCCAGAGCTACTACAGCTTTGTCAGTGGGGAAGCCCATCTTCTCCAGCTGCTGCAGGCTGAAAGAACAGTGTTCCTCTTCAGATAAACTGCTCAATTAATTGAAATCAAACAAAAATAAGCAAATGTGGGAAATATGAGGGAATGTTTTGTGTGATACTCACCGCAAAGAGGAAACTGATGATTTGGGTACTTCTACTCTCGCGTCGTAGTCATCAGGAGCGTCCTGTAAAGAAGCGAGAATCCCAGCTCTCAGCATCTGGTCCTCCAAAACCTCTGCCTCAGATAGAGTAGATGGCTCCTGCCTCATCCACAAAGGCGTGGGCTCCATCCACGCATGGTGGTGGTTCACAATGGCGGAGTCCTGCACGGGAGGTGGCGCTGGCTGGTCTGCTGATCTGGATGTGTGGCAGCACACACGAGGATTAAATCATGATGAAGCGGGTTGTGAACGTAGCGGTGTGAGACTGTTTCGAATAAGGTGCTCCGTACCTCTGCAACGAGCTGTAGGTGGGCAAACGGAGCCTGGTTATTGAGGGAATATATGCTGAATTCGGGATGGAATTCAAGACACTGCTTTCTTCAAGCTCTTGCAATGTCACAATGAAGGATTGATGATCTGAGCGGTTATTAAGGATATTAAAAAAGATGAGAGAAAAAGATAAGAATGCGTCCTCTATTTCAGATTTGCTGTTGGAGAGCACACTGGTTAATAACATAACACAAGAAGATTACTTTATCAGAGGAAACATATACATCATATAAATATGTTTGGGGGGATTCTAAATTAAACAATATACAAAAATGTGCTTGGGTTATTGGGAAAAGAATTGAGGTATCACATTCGAAACAGAACACATTCCAACACAAGTGGGATCACATAAGCAGGAGAAAGTAGCAAGCTGGCACGAGAAAGAGCCCGAGCATAACTGCCGCCAAAAAACCTGAGAAAGGATACAATTGTGACCGATGCATATCGCGCAGAAGTGAAGAAGGGCAGGCGTGGCGGGGAGCAGCAGCAGACACAGCAACAGAAAACACCAGGGCAGCAGCCAGACCGGCAAGCACCTGAGCAGCCGCCTCTGCGTCACCTGGCGGCACTGGGACGTGAACAAGGCCAGCTGGATGGCAGAGTAGCCACAGACCCTGCTGGCCTCGCCCCCACCGACGAAGAGCACCAGCGTGTAGACGAGAGGCAGTATGACCATGGTTAGGACGGAGAGCGCCAGGAAGGCCACGGTTCCCCAACGGCGCTCCTGGCAGGGTCCGAGCAGCAGCAGGAGGACCACACTGACCAGCAGGGAGGGCAGGTCATCGTGGCTCAGGGCGTACAGGAACACATCTGTGACGGAAAAGCTTTTATTTAGCAACAATATCTTAGGAAAAACTGCAGCAAACCACTTGAAGAGAGCAGGTACCTCTGAACCTCGGGAAGTCTCCACCTGGTCCTATGCTGAGATTGGCCTGGATCCCTGCAGCATAGATCAGCAACACCACAGCTGTCAGCAGACATGTTCCCACACAGAACCCGCGGCGATCCGAACCAAACCAAGACCAGAACTTCAGCACACGATAATGCATGATTTAGTGTCCGAGTTCTTCACCCCTCTCTTCGCACAGCTCTGATGAAGGAGCATCTGTTTGGAATCCAGCTGATTCAATAAATACTATATAATACTTGGGTAAGAATACTACACGAGTTCACTTCCACGTCCTTTCCGTCCTCGAACTAAGTATTAATGAGCTGAGTTGTTGTTGACACATCGATGTTTCCCTAAAACCGGTGAGAAGAAAGAAAAATATCCTGGTGTGAAAGTGACGGCACAGTGCACAGACGTTCACTTCCGCAATATGCCACGGGATAACTCTACCAATTTTATTTCTTACAGAAGCGCGCAAATATTTCATTTAATCGCCATAAAGATATAGCTTTTTTGAAAAAGCTGTTGTAGTTAGTTGCATAAACCGCCTTTATCCAGTTTTAAGCTATATTGCTGGCCTATTGTCGCTGTCTTTTAAAAAAAATATTATTATTTTCATTTTTCTGTGTCTGTAACGTCTGGATTGGGAAACATGAAAGCACAAATCTTGGTTTGATCCCAGAAGAAAAATCTTTGTCGGCATTAGGCAAAGAATAAAAGAAAGACCATAAAACACAAATGTTGTTTACAGCAAATACAGACATTAACACTTATTTTGATGTGTTCTATTACATCTAATGGCAAACACGGACTGCAGCTGGCGAATAGTGCATCATTCCTTTGAATACTTGTCACTGGGATGTGATTTTGAAGTAATTCAGGGTAAGCAAAATTATTCTGAGGGGAAACGTCAGGTCTAGGTTTCTCACTCTAAATTTGTAGGCCACTGCCGAAGAATAATAATACGGTACAATTATTATTAATTACGCTTATTTCAATCACTTTTATGAGCCAATTGTTTGAAATACCAAAGCGTTGGTCTTACGAAAACAGAATAACCGAGCTGTATAAAGGCTTTCTGGCAGAAATATCTCAAGAAAAACTTTCCCCATGTGCTATGAAGTCGCGTCTGCTTCTTCTCGGTGTTTATTGCCGATTGACATTGTGCACGATCGCCCCCAAGTGGACATCTAGAAGCTATGATTCCCTTTCTAAACCCAACCCTTCCTTTGAAGCTTATCTTGTTCGTACACACAGTCTTTCGAGAAGAAGATACTACATAAAAATGTGGTTTAAACTGATTAAAAATCAGTCGCTTCAACCTTGTAATGTGTGCTCACAATAACCGTAACTTTTAATCAAACCATTTTGACGTGCATGCTGTTGAATTTGTGCATACATATTGATTAAAAATTGTAAAAATCATGCACGCTTGGCCACCCGTTTGCTTTCTTGCTGTTAAGACGCCTCTGAAACGGGTGATTTAGCTGAGTCTTTTGTTTGGTGGGCTGGGCTCATCAAACCAGGTCAGAGGCGCCAAGTCTCGCACCAAGTCTCGCGAGACTTGGCGAACCCCGCGCTGTGAAGTGCGTATCTCCTGCAGCCGTCGTTGTCCAGTCGTCTACACACACACACACGTTAAAATGGCGTCGGCTCCGGGTGAGTGTAATTTTAAACGAAAAATCTTATTTATTGATTTGCATGAGCCGCTAGTGTCTCACTTAAAAATAAAAATAATAAATTAAGCTTCCGGAGTGATTAAAAAAAGGGTGTGAGTCGGTTGAATCCGCGGTGAATTGTTATCTAACCGAGTCTCGGTCACCGCCGGAGCTTCAGGCTCTCGGCCTTTTTTTTTTTTTTTTTTTTTTTTTTT
>CAESWR010000057.1:909306-920793 GCA_903171835.1 Mullus surmuletus | reverse complement strand
GGAGCGTGCTGCTAGCATTAGCATTAGCATAGCATTGTCAGTCCATTCACTAACGTTTAATCTCCCCTTACAGCAGATTACAGCTCTTACAGCCAGTCCAGTTCCCAGCAAGGGTAAGAGGTTCACTTATTTCACTGACTTACTGCTGTTTAGACCATGTGTTGTTGAAGTATTTGAAGTTATTTTGGAGTCTTAAAGGTGTGTGTGTGTGTGGAAGTGGCCTATACAGTGCACATTATAGCCAGGCTACATGAACTTATCCAACCTGCTTTGTTTCTTCACGTACACGTGTAGGTATGCATCCTATGGTGCCCAGCCCTCCCAAAGCTATGGACAGCCTGCCCAGGTGAGATCTGCCACAGCTGTCCCCTCTTTGTTTACTCTGTTGCTGTGTATGGCTAATGCTTTCCCACCCTTTTCTGGAAGTTAATATCTTCAATGTTGTTTGTTTGACTGCAAGCAGGATGGTGCAGAAACAGTTAGTAGAACCCATTATTACAAGTTATGCACACACTTTGCTCATGACTTCATAGATAGCTCAACCAAGCTGTAAATGAAAGGCCATTTCAAAAGTGGTTGGCACTGCAGAAAATAATGCAAATAATGATTTCAAGAATGCATTCAAAGGGGGTGTTAAATTTGCTCTTATTCCAGCAGAGTTATGGCCAGCAGAATTATGGATCTTATGCCCAACCTGCTGCCACTGAAAACAGTTACGCGCAGTCAACACCTGCAGCGGGAGGCTACTCTCAACAGCAACAGCAGCAGTATGGCTCCTCATATGGACAGCCAGCCCAAGGTATGCCTTTTCAGAATATACATGACTACTTTGTATGGAAATTGAGCTGGCTAGGATTTCCAGCTATGTAAACCTGTGAGAATTGTATCCTAATATGTAAACAAAACAGAAATCTCAATTGAAAGCCATCAAAATAAGGCATTTAAAGCTACCATTCATCTGATTGTGCGTTTTCCTGTATTGTTGTTAGGACATCTATCGACTTGAATGTGACGAAACTAGATTGCATGAGTTGGCAGTAGTTTGAATTTTCAAAAGTAGAATAAGGAAGTAACCAAACCTAAACTTATAACAAATGCACTTTGAATTGCGCTAGAAGACCTTGGAGTTGGCAATGAGATTGGTCTGCAGTCTTGAGAGATCGTAAAGCTTTGAAGTAACAATGCAGGGTAATTCAGAAATGTCCTTAAGCTGCAGCTTCATGAAAGTGTCGTTTTCATTGCTTGTTTTTTTTCTCTCTCCCAACAATAGCTGGTTACCCTGCCACCCAGTCCACCACTCACAGCTACACCCAATCAACCCAGGGGTACGGAGCAGGCGGCTATGACAGCTCTCCTGCTGCTGCAGCTGCACCCGCTGCCTCCCAGTCTTACGGTTCTCAACCAGGATACACTGCCCAGTCTGCCTATCCTGGTTATGGCCAGCAACCTGCTCCCACTGCTCCACAGAGGTTTGTACATCTGTGCAAGAATTCTTCCATTTCTGATTGTAGGCTAGGGAGATTATTTCTAACGCACTCTTGCTTTGTCTCCAAATAGTTACAATGCTAACAGCCAGCCAGCCAGTTACAACCAGAACAGCTACTCCCAGCCAGCTGCATACGGCCAGCAACAGCCTGGCTATCAGGCCCAGCAGAGTGGCTATGGGCAGCAGCAGAGCAGTTACCAGCAGCAGACCCAGCAGCAGCAGCAGGCTCCTCCAGCATATCCTCCTCAATCTGCTGGGTCCTATGGACAGCCTCCTGCCAGCCAGTACAACCAGCAAGGTGGACCACCCAGCTACCAGTCCAGCCACTACAGTGAGCTTCTAAGTTTTGTTTCTTCACAGCTTTTGTCAATCAACTCAAATTTTCACTGAATATGTTTTGATGAAATTCTAGATAATTACAGACAGGACAGTCAAGGCGGCAGTTCTGGATACTCAGGTGCTGAGACCTCAAGGTACCCGGGCGAGAGCAGGGGTCCTGGCAGGGATGGTTTTGACAGAGGTGGAATGATGCACCGTGGACGTGGAAGCATGGGTCGTGGAGGAATGGGGTAAGTGTCTTTCCTTAGTAGTTAACGTCACTTGCATTTTTACGTTTCAGGTGCTGTGGCTACTCAGGGCAGGGCTGAGGCAAGACTTTTCTAATCAAGTTAGTGTTTACAGCAAAATTCAGTTTGTGAATGAATTACATTTTCCATCCTGGATCTGCCTAGAGGCAGAGCAGCTAAACTGTACAAACAAAGACAGTGATTATAGCTAGTTTCTCTCAATTCTTCTCAGCCCCGCCACTGAAATTGCCAACGGTAAGTTTTGTCCTCTTCCACCAATGTGGCATTTAATTGACACCTGTGCTTAATTAGTTGGGGCGAGCAACTTACTTTAGAACAATTTATCATGAACAAATTACAAAATAATTGGTTTCACAGCGTGTGATTTGTCAGGGATTGGGATAGAATGATTTTGAATTAACACATCTATATATTCTCCTAAAGCATTTAGGGAGCGTTAAAATGGTCATCTTAACAACAGCCTTATAAAGCATTGGTTCTTTGTGGTACATAATTCACAGTAGGGTGAGATGATTTCTCATTTCTGTGTAGGAAGATGCCTAAATCTGGCAGATTTTTCCATTATTGTAATGGAGGATTCCACAACTCATTGTGTCCTGCAATACCTCAAACACAGCATTGATATTTAAGGGATTGATACGGCTTCATGCATTGCAATCTGTTGCATTACACATATGTTGGTGCAACTGAAAACGCATTTGGGTCAATATATTTCCACTTGACAAGGTGTTTGTTCAAAATTATGGTCTCGGTTAATGGTTGATATTGGAACAACATATTCAACCTCATTTGAGTGGGATAATGAAGTAATACAGAAAAGGAAGTGTGCCATTTGTACTGCAAGACCTCGGTAATGACAAAATATTGCTTGAACTATAAAAACAAAGGAAATACTTTTTTTTCTGAAATTTCCCCACATTCAACCTGTGACCTGAAAATGTTGTTAAACATTTGTTAAAAAAAAAAATAATCAAAAATTATGACCTGTCATCTGTGTACCGAGGTTGTTGAATTTCTCGCTGGGTTTTGTCTTAAATTGTGGTCAGTGTCTCAGTATCATCCCCCCCAAAATAATCTTCATTTAAAATAAGAAACTGGCATTAAGGTGGCGTTAAGGCACATTAAGAGCAAATTTGATGCACATGAAGCTGAACTTCTAACACCTCCATGGTTTTCGTTTGCCACACATCTCGCAGCGTTTTCTGGTTTGTCATCCTGTTGACTGTCTTTTTTTCTTTTGAGTCCATTTCAAAAAGAGGAAAAGCCATTCTTATTCGGACTGTGTATAAAGGTGCACTGTATTTGCTCATTGAGTGATTAAGGAGTTAGTGTAGCTGTTTGGTGTGGTCTAGTCAAATATCCACATGCACATGCATCACTCTTCGTATCGTTTTCATTTTCATACTGAGATTGGAACTAAGATGGTCCATGGCTCTTTACTTGTGCGCCTTCACTGAAATGTTTCTCAAATTTGCTCTTGGTGAATATTGGTCATTTTGACACTTTGGTCCCAGTTTAATGAACATGGTGGTTTTTGGTGGCAGGAAATGGTTTGACCCAACCTCAAATCAGATCCATTGACATTGAACTACCCTGAGCGATGCTAAATGTTTCAGGGGTTCACTCTGAGGAAGGTCAGGAGTTGCAGTATTTGATTTTATTTTTTTGATTTAGGTTGGATGTCGCATTCTAAAAGCATAAAAATAATTGTTTTTTGCTATTAAATAAAGTGAAGCAGGTTAGTTTTCATCAACCTAAACATTGTTTCCGGAAATAACTTGTCTTGAGAGGCTTGAACAAATACTTTGGGTGTCAGGAAAAAATGTGAAATAACAGCTTTGCGTTCTCAGGATATGTGGTATTTTCAGAAGAGGTCCATGAAACAGGTTCTGCATGACATCGGTTTTTGTGAGGGGAGAATCACAACGGACCATATTTTTTTGTAGTTCCAAAACTACAGGACACCAATCGAGCAACTCTGTAGCACTAGCAAAGTAGCAGTAACTCAGAAAACCTAAAGGCAAATTCCATAAATAGGATTACAGCCCTATAATGAGCTTAAGAGTTAAAACATTATTCTAGCATCGCACAGGTATATATAATTGTGTTTGGGGGGGGGGGGGGGGGGNNNNATGTTTGAATGTGTAAGATTGCTTTTGTGGTTTGGAATACAAATGTTTGATCACATTCTTTTGAGCACTTTTTTAACATGCTTTGTCACATTTATACCGTACAGGTAACAGTGAGAGCCATTTAAAAGCATCTATTCTCTAAAAAGTATCTGTACTCAGTGCAGAGCCGGCAGCTTAAGCAGCAGGAGGGAGCTTAAACAAAGATTCGGGGGGCTTCCTTTTTTCAAGAACAAAGGATGATGGTGTTTTTTAAAGAGCATGAATTATTGAAGTTTTTTTTATTTTTAACCTTTTAACTTTTCCATGGTTAAAACTGTAAAGGTTTTTTTTGTACTTGTTTTATCTTCAACAATGTACTTTTTTTTTTATCTGGTAACTGTGAAATTTCAGATTCATTGTGTGTTTTGTTTTGTTTTTTTGTTACATATTTGAAGTACTTGTTAAGTTGTTAGAGCCTACTGTTAAAGCGGCTGGCCGGAAGTTTTATGTTAGGCTGATTATAGCACTCACTCTGGTCAGAGCGCCATGTCACCCACCGCCCACTATCATAAAACTGCCACCAGTATTCGTGTATTGTTGGAAAGAAGATGACACAACGCCTCTGCTACACTGTTCAGCCCAGTGCGCAAAGCGGTTTGACGACTGGGCTAGTCTAGGCAAGTGTGTAGCAGGAGTGTTGTGTCCTCAGCTCTTCAGGCCTTTTCTCTTTTCTGCATCAAAAATCTCCTTTGCCGTTGAGTAGCATGTACCGTGCGCTAAACTTTACATAAATAGCCGTTCTTATGCATGCTTTAAACTGTTTCGTTGAATTTCACTAAGTTGCGACCCGACCCCAGCTATCCCAAATGGCCATTCAGTAATTAATTTCTTTGTGCTCATCTCAAGAGGGACTAGTTAAAAAGAATATGCCAGCCAGCCGCTTTAAGAATATCAGCTAGTTGCCAGGAACGACTGTACACCATCAATGCATCTGAAATCTTGTCTTTTTAAATGTTTGGGTTTGTCACGTTTTTTCGAAGGTAGTGAAAAAAGCCCTGTTAGACTACCTCTACACAACTGTAACCTTTGCAAACTGTCACTGAACTTGTACTAAGTTAGCACAGCACTTACTGCTAGTTGATACTTATCCCCTCAATTAGATTGTATAATTCTAATAATGTTGTGAGGCTAGCTAGCATGTTTTGATTACTCCCTCAATCAAGCCACTTTGCTCGAGCCATGGAAGTGGCTGTAAAAGGGAAGTCGCCTTCATATCTCCATTTATTCCCCCATAGCAGCGCTGGAGACAGAGGTGGCTTCAGTAAGCCTGGTGGTAAGTTAACGTGTATTACACTGGTTAGTCCTTTCAAAACCTTAAACGTATTGACCAAGTACGCTTTTGAGTATTGATGTTTTGGGTTTTTTTGGTACATCATGGTATGGAAACATTTATTTACACAAACGCGGCTGAAAAAATATTGGGGAAAATTTTCAACGCCTGAGACCATTTTTCTCCGGGGTACTTTGGTATAATTCAGTCACTGTTTATGGTTCAAAGAGTTTTTGACAGGGTAATGACAAATTTCTGCTCGAATGTCTGTTCCAGTTTTAACAAATCACGAGTTGAATTCCCGGGTTTTTTTGAGGATTTCTTACTGGTCTTAGAGGCTTTTCAAATGACAAATATTTTTCCATGGGGTCTGACATGACATTATTTTCCATTCAATATATCACTTGGCTATGAGAAAGACTTGTGGTGTACCATAAGATGCATATTACAGCTGGCAGCATGTAAGGGAAGGTCTGGATTGTCTTGTAGTGCTCCTCAGGTGCTGTACACAAGACAAGAGTGTCCGTCACTGACTTTTCTCAAATCTGTTTCTCTTCTCTCGTAACTGGCGGACCACAGGACCAATGGGCGAAGGCGAGCGTGAAATGGGTACGTAAACCAGACTCAACCTCCTCAATCAAGGCGATGAACCCGGTGGAAGTATTTGCAGGACTGGATGTTTAGTGGTTCGTTTGGGGTTTTTTTTAGGACGCCCTGAAGAGCAGGATGACTCTGAGAACAGCACGATCTACATCACCGGGTTGACCGAGAAGGCGAACCTCGAGGAAATGGCTGAATTCTTCAAACACGTTGGCCCGATCAGAGTAAGATTGCTGTCGACTTCACGGGTTGGTTCTGAGCAAAATTTGTCCGAACTGTCAGAGTAACAATCATTTTGTATTTGCTGTGAAGATGAACCGCAGACTCGGCCAGCCTGCCATCAACATTTACACCGATAAGGACACGGGGAAGCCCAAAGGGGATGCCACCCTGTCCTACGAGGAGCCCATCTGCGCCAAAGCAGCTGTGGAGCATTTTGATGGTATGTTGCATTTGTTGGGTGGCTCGCCTGAATAGAATCGCAAGGGATCATCTTAACATTTTAGAGGGCTTGGCAACCAGTATGCACCATGTTTATGTCCAAGTTTTTATAGATTCTTATCAGTGGGTTATGTTTGGTTGATGGTGGGAGTGGTTACCAAACATACTCACCAGCACTTTTCCACCACCATTATTATTGATATTTTGTAGAGGTTTTTCTTGGATATGCAGGACTAATCATGTAATCTAATGGGACATGTTTTCGATTGCAGGCAAAGAGTTCCAGGGCCGCAGGCTGAAGGTGTCCATGGCACGCCGCAAACCCATGATGGGCGGGATGAGAGGCGGCATGCCCATGCGAGATGGCATGATGGGCCGGGGAGGTGAATGTCAGTATTTTTTGTTCATGTGCCGAAGGCTATATATGTCAAATACGTAGAGCAGTTGAAACTTGTAGTATGAAGATGCTGTCCTGAGCAGCTACATGCTTGTTGTTGCTGCAGGCAGCTGAAAGATAACAGAGCAAATTATGTGTCATGATTGCACAGCCACAGTCTCTTCAGCTGTATTGTTTCCTAACTGGTCTGGGTGGGGGCGTGTCTCATCAGGGATGATGGGCCGTGGAGGAGATCGTGGAGGCTTCGGACCCCGAGGGGGCCCACGTGGAATGGGCAGAGGCGGACCCACAGGAGGCAACATGCAGCAGCGAGCTGGGGACTGGGAGTGTCCTAATCCGTATGTAGAATTTTTCTGGGGGTTTTTTTGTTATTCCTAAAATTGACAGAGAAACTATTTTAACTTAAACAATTTGCTTCTAGGGGCTGTGGCAACCAGAACTTTGCCTGGAGGATGGAGTGCAACCAGTGCAAAGCCCCCAAGCCAGAGGGGATGGGCGGCGGCCCCCCGTTTCCTCCCGGCGGTGACCGCGGCAGAGGTGGAATGGGAATGCGTGGCGGCAGAGGGATGGACCGCGGCGGCCCCGCAGGAGCCGGAGGTCCTGGTGGCCCCGGGGGCTTCCGTGGCGGCTGGGGAGGCGATCGCGGTGGTTTCAGGGGACGCGGTGGAATGGATAGAGGAGCCTTCCGTGGGGCCGGGCGTGGTGGGCCACCCATGGACCGGATGGGTGGCAGAGGAGGAAGGGGAATGGGTCCACCAGGTGGAAAAATGGACATGCGGTAAGATGCATGTTTCATTAGTGACGGCCCTTGATTAGTTCCACTGTCCGTAAATACAGCTGGTGATGTTTGAAGTCACTGGAGGCTCAGTCAGTGTCCAGTCGCTCTGAAAAGTAGCTTCAAGTGTCATTTATTCTTCTGCTCTGTTGCTCTTTTAGGGACCATCGCCAGGAGCGCAGAGACAGACCCTACTGAAGGAATTCTTCTTGACTGTCCACTTGTGGAATTTGTTTTTTAAAGACAAGAAGTTTTAATTTATGATTCCATATGTTGGTGGTTATCAAACCGCTCTCAAATAATCCGGCGCGGTTACATTCAACTTTTTCCATTTTGTTTTTTTGTTCTTTCTCACTTAGTTTTTCAATTTTAGTTGAAATATGTTTATGCTACATCTTGTACTGTGCATGTTTTTTGTTGTTGCTTTTTTAAATATGAAGATTAGTTTTGTTGTATTGTTTAATGCGATATTTTTCATTGGACATACTTGCCTACCCTGTCCCATAAACATTGTATGGTTTGGGGGAATAAAGTTTTACTGATTTATTTGTTTTCGACTGGTGAGCTTTATTCAATTTGAGTGCATGCAGAAAAAATGTGCGAAATGATTTGATTAAAAAAAAATAGGTGAGTCCAATGAGACTTGGTGTGCACAGCATGATCATAAAACTTTCATAGTTATGCCACAAATTCGATTTCCGCTTAAGGCCAGGATGTACTGTTCCCTAGTAATTGCACTCCATAAGGACGACGTTACAGACTAATGTCACTCGTCTGGACTTTTAGTACCATCTCAAATACACATAACTCCCAATTTGCCTGACCTTCTAATGTCCATTTTGTGTTTTCTGGTCATTTAAACATTGCTGTTACTTCTCTCACCATTAGGTGGCGCAGCACAAGAGTCAGCTGCCATGAGCCATGTCTGTGACATTTTTGTCCTTGTTCTCGGTGAAAAACCAAACCTGCCAGAACGGCAGATTCCTCCACAGCTTTGGCGAATGAATGATGTGATTTTAACTCCAGCGGTCAGGAAATGCCAAGTATTTTCTGGGGCCTTCACGAGAGGACGGTGGCTTTTGTCTTTCTTGAGACCACAAAGCAAAGATCTGGTGTTGACACTGACATCAACTCTGTTTAGATATCACAAATCCCTCGATGCTTCCCACTGTTGCAACTTGACAGGCTTGTATCTTCTTACAGTTGGTTAATATGCTCCTGTGATGCAGTCAGCTTGACTTATTAACCACAGATGTTCTCTGGCACTTTTTTAATTAACATCTGTCAAACATATGCCTTTTAAGACCATTCAGCAGCACTCTGATGGTTTCCACAATTATTCTTCATATATACACTAATGCGTAAATATTCCTGCCTTGTTCCAAAGTTCCAGTTCGTCTGCAAACTGCTCGTGAGAGAGTGGGGACACGTGTTAGAATCGTATCTGCAGCTCCTTCCAGAGTCTGGAGAACGCTCGATTAAGTGTCTTCGAATGTTTTCCAGAGCAAAATGTTTTTGCAAGCAACAGGACTGCTGAGCCGGTTCGTGGCCTTTGACCTCAAACTGTTCCTTTTTTTTTTTTTTGGGTGAAAAGCTCTTAGCAGCTCAGAGTTTTGTAGCCCGCATGTTAGTGATGAAGCACTGTAATCAGGACCGGTGTTTTTTTCTTTTTTTAGCAATCCCTTGGAAAGACTCGGTCACAGCTGACATCTTGAAGTGGTTCTCATTGGCTGTGGCCAGTTGCTCATGTGGATTAATAGAGTGCTGGATTCTCTCTCCCTCTCTCTCCTTCTCCCTCTTTCTCTCCCTTCACTGACAGAGAAGCTGATTCATCCAGGCCCAGAAAATGATCTCATCAACCCCCACCTTCTCCCCCTCTCTCTCTCTTTCTCCCTCTCTTTCCTTTTTTCACTCTATCTCTTCCACCCTCCACCCACTCCCTTCGTTCTCTCGTTCATGAACAGGCACATCCCTCTGTTTTTAAATGAAAACAAGCCCTCCTTCTTGGCGGCGGGTGCTGCAGAAATTCAAACAATCACACATTAGGCGGATACATGAGCTGCTCGCAACGTTTTAAGAGCTTGTTAAAGGGGAAACGCACCGGCGGAGGGGACGTGAAAGTCCACTGTTAGGTTTTCAACGAACATACTTTTTTTGGACCAAAAGGCCAAAAAGTTATTTGTAAACTTTTCAGTTTCACAAGAACTGATGCTCGTCTTTTAAATATTTTTCAAGATTCGTTGGAAATTCCCCACCCCTGTTTATGGTCTAATGACGGCCTGTGTTTTCAAAGCCCTCAGCGGGTTTCCCTGATGTTTTCACTCTTTGGAAAACCTGAAAATCAGGTCTCTTTCCCCAAAGTTCAACCTGAATGTTGAGCTTTGGTCTTTCGTCTCAACAGTGTCTGAAAGCGCATTTTCAGCTTCTCGTTGTCTATCAAGGACAGAGAGCGTCATGTGTCCTTGAATTGACTCCTCTCTCCACGCGCTTCAGTAAACTCACCCTAATCTATATCTATTACTATCTCCTCATTTGAACCCACAGCGCCTGCTGCTGCTGCTGCTGCTGCTGAGATTAAAGGCCTGCTCCTTTCAGGTGTGAGTGCTTTGATTTGAGCGATTACACAAACAGTACGTTTCAAACTACACTGATAAAACTTCACTGACATGGCAGAGCCGCTTCTTCCTCCTTATTACTTAATAATCAGTTAAGGCCACAAAGCTCTGAGGGAGATGCTTGTGGAGTTTCAGTCCCATGAGCCGTTAAGACCTTCATCACTGCAGGCTCTTTGGGCAAACCACACAACGGCTTTATTGTTGAAACTGTGAATCTCGTTGAAGTCACACATATAGTTTATATATTATTCTCAAAGGGTGGCAATGAGCGCATTCATAATTAAAAATACACTATTCCTGCTGACTGGCTTTGCACAGATTTATCAGCAATAGTGGGGAAGATCGTGCCCTTAAGCTTTGCCAAATAAATGCTGTTATGCATCATTACAAAACTAAGCAGATGGATTTTTAAAGCAGGGCATCACATTATACCCAAGCTGATGCAAATATTCATAATGTGCTCATAATAGTAGGCCTGTTATTAAAAAATATCAAGAATCAATTTTCTTGTTTGAGGATACATGTGATCAATTTGAACAAAGTTGGTCAGACTGAAAGTTTTTACTCTGCCAGCTCTCTCACACGTGTAAAATGCAGGAATCTGATATGTGTAAGAATGCTGAGACAAGCAGCATCACGCACCACGGACGCATAAAGTATGTTCTGCAGCATCGCAGGGGAGGCGTGTGCGCGCTGGTGAACATGGGGTTAAGTTCTCCTCCTCCGCCGAGGTTGATCCCTCATAATGGGATGTGCCGCCGCGTCGCTCCGCCGCTCTGAGCTGCAGCAGGAGGCGGCGCATCGCGGGCTTCAAGCTCAGCCTCTCCGGCGTGACTCGGTGCCGCTCGACCGCCCCGCGATTCCACCCTCCGACCGGGACGGAGCCGCCTCTCTCCCGACGCAGACATGCCGACACGTGGATCCCGCCGCGGCTGAGAGGAGCCGCCGGCCGCCGGGGAGCGACGCCGACGGATGGGTGTGTTCTCGGCGGTGTTATTCGGAGCCGGCGATGCGCTCTTTAAAGGGAAACGTGCTTCGCTGAGACATCCGGGAAAAACGCATCCATGCGCCACCGCCGCTCCGCATCCCGACATGCCTCTTGACAGCACAAAGAATCGGCATGGGTGCGTCAACGCGGATGCTTC
>CAESWR010000057.1:894198-905735 GCA_903171835.1 Mullus surmuletus | reverse complement strand
TGCAAACCAGGACGTATAATGGTGAATGAAACTGTTAAACCCCCCCAAAACAACAGAAGCTTTAAAGATTTTCCATATTTGGGACCCCCACCTCTTACATTTTAAAACATAAACCAATAAACTAAAATCTGATCCAGCATTGCTGCTCTCACAGATATACTGTAATAGATGTAAAAATGTGTGTTTTTTGTTTGTGCTAATTAGCTGATCACCTTTTACTTTGGTTTGGTGGTTGTATGATTAAGCTAATCGCCTTGTTGAGTTGAAGACAATACAAGTGCGGTGGTAATAGGATTACGGTCATTATTCTGATGCTTGTTGAACACACACACAGCAGGATCGGTTTAAGGCATCTGTCTGTTCAGTAATCGCTGAATATTCGGCCTTATACATTTTTAAGGCTCTCGAAGCGAACAGTTGCTTCTCAGTCTGCAGGAAGGAAAAGGTGCCATCTTAGGAAAGCTGTTGCGGACCTAGTTTTCCTTCCTGGTTACAGCAACCTGTTATGTAAACACACACCCATGCATCTCCCACCAATCTACCACTTACTCATGTGGCAGTGGGGCGGCTTCTCATGCTACATTGAGGAACTAAGCGGCGCCTCTTTGCAGTCATCCTAATTTGAGTCAGTGATATGCTCGTCCCATAGTACATGTTCCTTTTTCCAACCAACCCCCCCCCCCGCCCCCCGAGACGCATTTTTATAGGAGACAGCAGCTGCGTAGCATTCCTGCATATGTCCACATGATGTTCATCCTTTGCCTCAGAGGATTTTCTCAAATGTTGCATATCAACACTAAAGAGGGATTATGACCTCAAGTGAATCCATGCTCTGTGTTGCATTGAGCCTATAGCGGTAATTTGTATTTCTAGGTTATTGGTTTGTAGAAAAAAACAAAAAGAGATATTTAAAGCGACCTACATGCAATCATTTTAATAACACAATCTCCTCTCCTAATGGACCGTAATTGGCTCCCTGTTTTGTTTATTTCTGCACGCATAGGCATCAATACGTCTTGTTTTACAACCCCGAAGACAACAGACGACCCCTCTCCATCTTCCCTTCTCCCTGCTCACTCAGACAAACTGGTTCATGTCTCTTCTCACCCGAGGCTTCAACATTCAGCTCTTGCGTCCTTCATATATGTGGAAACCCTCATTCCCATCCCCCCACCTCCCTCTCTCCCTCGCACTCTCCCCAGCGGAGATACCAGATTACTATGTCATGTCGGCGGCGTGCTGTGGAGGAAATGAATCGGCCGGTGGTGAGGTTGACGGCGTGGCGATCAAAAGCTGCAGAGGTTCAGGGTGATAAAGAGGGGAAATGCGCCCAATAAGCCTGTATAGACACTCTGCTCCATTAACCTCCAGCTTATGTGGAGGGGGNNNGGGGGGGCAGTATAGAAAAGGTGTAGACAAAAGACGGTGCGCCTGGAGTGACTTTTACTGTACACTCGGTTAAACCTGACAGGAGTGGATGTTCCTGGGCGAGGGAGAGCTACAGTAGAGAGGGAGACGGAGTGAAAGCGAAAAGTAGGTCATCATGCCTTGCTTTGGGTCACACGCTTTGCTGAGGGAGCACGGCATCACTCAGTGCCTCTGCCCCTTTTGTCACAGTGTCTCATGTTTTTTTGTTTTTTTTTAAGGGAGGGGGCGCGTGTTTAGCAATGCTTTTAAAAGGTTTTTTTGCCCGACAGTGTTTTCACAGTAACAGTAGAGGACGGCGTCTCCTCCTCCTCACTGTATCTCGGTGTGGCGGGGCGCACACGGAAACAGCTGACTCTGCACTTTGCATATGGCCTCCCGTCTGCCGTTATCCCAGCGTTATCGGCGGCTGGGGTTTTTTTTTTGCATGATGAGCGTTCAATTGCTTGTTAATCTGGAACTGCCAGATTCTTTCGGTGGTGCAGCTCTGGTTGTTTTGCCTGCAAGCACCTGCAAGCCTCGCGGATATGGTCTCAGGTGGGCTCTGTCTGAGTGTCCACAGAAATCATAGACGCCTCTAATCTTGTTCGCTTCATGTGTGTGTGTGTGTGAGAGGAGGTTGTTGGGCCCCAATGAAAGAGATCTGCAAATGCATTTGACGCTGTCCTGATCCAGCGATGAATAATGGATAATGGAGTTATTCACTGCACGGCACTCGATGTCCATTAGATTCCTCCATCCTCCAAAGCCCCTGATGAGCTGTTTGTCATATGGCCCAATGGAGGAAAAGCTTTCTCAGGGAACGTCTCTTTGTCGAGGCTTGCCCCGAAGCAGGAGTGATTACATTTTTCACCCTCACAACACAGGTAACAAAATAAAGGAATGAATAAAATTTTTATTTTTACGACAAAATTCGAAGGAACATGTTGGCTTCATAGAACAACACCGCCCTCATCTATATTGTTTAGGCACCATTCGCCTCCAGCCACATTTTCCTCCAGAAATACTTCATTGATCTTTGCACTACACCTTTTAACGCTAAGATAAGAAGCTGTCATAAGAAAAAAACAAAAAACAATCAGCGTGTTTTGAGAAAATCACTCCAATTCATTTCCACCAGTGTTGCAGTGTGTAATCCCATCTGTTCTTGCTCAACAGGGTTTCTGCCCTTAACTGACAAATTCACCCCCGAAGCCTTTGTCCAACTCAGTTTTTCCGTCTAGTCTCTGCTGGTCTGGCCTGTTGGACCAGTGCGCAAGTCCATCAAAATGCTTGTGTCAGTGATCTTTGTACCTCCCAGCATAATTATAATATGCAAATATAATCCTCTCAGTCGTTCTTAACCCCCCAGGTTGTTTAAAGGTTTGCAACAGGAGGCTGTTCTGTGTTTATGTGGTCTATCATTAACAGAGGAGTCTTGTATACAAGCCGTCAGATCGACAGTTTAATAGGAGGAACGGAGTTTCTGCCTTGTAGCTTTTCTTTTTTCCAGTGTGAACGCAGGCTTAAGGAATTATTGCTTGCGAGTGGTGAAGTAGTAACGTCATCAGGTCCAAAAAACGTCCCTCCTGCCAAGCGGGGTGCCCCCTGTGGCCTAGTTACCGCGCGCTTATCTGATGGCGAAGATGTTTTATCTTGAGAAGTTTCCAGTCATGACAGGGATCCTCGGGGGCAAAAAGATAAGCCTTAAGAGGAGAAAAGTCGTCTTCTGTCGTTTCCATGAAAATCGCCATCAAAGCACAGCGTGTGCTCCACCATATGATCCTCTCGGCTTCAATAGTTGTGTTTTTTCCCTCCCTTAAAAAGCACTTTGTGTTTTGTCATCAGCTCCCTCTACTCTACAATTCTCTACAATTGACTCAGTGAAGTCAAAGCCTGGAAACGCCTCGTGTAAATTCCTGTGGAGTGAGTTGTTGTAATCTTCACTTTTTTTTATTGCCGAGCTTTGGAGGTAATTATCCCCGGCGTAACAATCCTAAAACGAGCGCGTTACAGCGAGCCAACACACCTATGCTTGTTGAAAGCGCTGAGGCAAACTGTGTGGTCTCACCCAGTTTGCTCAGCACACAAATGCTACTCTGGTTGCACTGCTTCTCAGTCTATTAAATTGTAGAAGAAATATCTGCAAAACTTCACCTATATGTCCTGATGCTGTTAAACCGAGATACCTCGGCATGCTGTGAAGAGCCATTAGAATCTAAACATCTTTATCTCTTCTCCTCCCATTTCCTCTGTTAACCCCCGGGGTTCGCTCAGCCCCGCGGTATCAGCCCATCGCTTCCTCCAATGGCCCTTCATGTGTTTGCAGGTCAGGAAGGAAAAGAATGAAGAGATTGTGGATTCCCACTGTGCAGATGTGGCATTCATGTGTGTGGCTGTGGGGAAAATGAATGCGCGCTGGACACGATCTGGTGGTCTGACATGGCGGCGTGTGCGATAAATCAGGGTAATGTCACTTAATGATGAAAATGACTCTCATTCCTGCTTTTGTGAACACATCGGCGGTTGCCTGTCTCCATTACGTGGGTGTGCTGTTCGGCTGAGCTTCATTTTTCGTTCTTTTTCTTCCCTTGCTGAACATCTGCAGCTCTAGCTTCAAGCGTCTCTCCTGTGACCAGCACACATCCATAATTCATCCTTCAGTTTTTTCGCAGTGTTCCAGCTTCCACTTCCGCATGCTTCCTGCGTGACCTTGTCTTCCTCCTCCCTCCCCTATCTCATTCTGGTGTGTGTGCGTTTGTGCGTGATAGTGGCTATTTGCCTTCTGTGTGTCACTGTTGTCGAAGCGATGAACACATGGGAAGTGCACAAATGTGCTGCCAGAGCCTCCACGGGGAAAATACCTGAGCTGTCAGGTTCTTATCAAAACACATTTCAACACCGTGTCCCGCTCAGTGAAGAAACGGTGTGCAAGTCCCGCCCTCTGGAAGAAAAATTACCTCAGCTGAAGAGCTCAAAGGAGGTTTTGTAGGCCAGAGACAGCCGAAAAGATTTCTGTAGTGAGAATTTTTTGAAGAAGGCAAACTCTACGGTTAAAAAGGGAAGGGTAAGACCATGTGTGTCTGTTACCATAGCAATGTTTCCATTAACTCACTGGCTGGGGTTTTTCCAAACAGGGCCAGCAGAATGAGAGACGGAGTGACAGAGCAGAGCAGAGCGAGGGAGGGAGGGAAGAAGGGAGGGAGACAGTGAGGGAGGAGGGGGGAAGCAAGCAGATGTGGAAATGTAAGCAAAACAAAGAAAGCAAAGACAAATATAGGGCTGGTCAGCTTGTGCCCGGGCTAAAAATAAAAGCCGATGGAAGAAGGAGCAGATGCAAGACAAAAGGATGGACGGCAGGGGCAGGTGAGAGGGGGGCAGGTGAGATTTGCAGGCTTAGCAATGATCCCACCCTCCTTAATTAGTGTGGGACAGAAAGGAGGCTGCTATTTGAAGATAATAACAAGGTGCCCCCTTAATCTTCTGAAAACACCGTAATGTAGGTGTTGCGGGACGTGTGGCTCACACACATTGCAAGCAGGCGTATCCTTTGAGCTTTGTGCGCAGCATAAAGGGCACTGGCAAGAGCAGAAGACCTGATATTTGCTCCTGATGTGCCATTATGTTCGTTAAAAGGCGTTTGAAATAGCTCAATCGGCTTCTTGTCGTGAGCGATTGGCTCCCGTGAAAACCCGCCTGAGTCAAGAGTGATGCCACAAGTGGTGAAGAATGCAGAGGCGTCATTTGATGGAAGACCCGCTGTCATTTAGAACATGGGGGATGGAGTCGTATATGCTTCAGAACCAAGGTCACCCATGCAGCCAGGATGAATTGGGTGGGTGTTTCGAGAGAAGCAGTGTAGCCTGCAGAGAGATTCCTAATGAGCTCTGTCAAGGAGGTAGTGATTTCACATCTGCCTCTTGGGTTGTTTGTTAGAAGAAGGGCACCATAAGAACAACCTTTGCAGGTAAAGGACCTTTTTTCCATGTTCTCCTCAGTGCTTTGAGGTGGATGGAGCATAGCGGGGGGGAAGGTGATGAGACACATTTCCTTGCATAATCAGGATTTAATTGAATCAGCATCTAACGCCAACCGCCTTTTTGTCACGTTCATTCCATTCTCGTCAAATTAGATCCACACAATTCAATCAGGCTAAATTAAATTAAATGAAATTAAAGCCTCAGGGCCCATTAGAGCAGGCCTATGGACTCACGTTACATTTACGGACACCCAACAAATCTCCCAGGAGCCTCAGATCAGGAGCACAGCAAGGCAGTTCGGGACTAGAGGACCGATAAACTTTCTTTGAACCTGCTTGTTTATTCCTGAAAATACGAATTTAGACCAAAACCAGGATTCAGCCCCTTTAAGTATCAATAACAATATACTCTTTCACTTCTAATGGCTTCCTTTGCAGCACATTCACATTTTCCTCCAAGCAATTATGGAGCACTTCATTTCTCTTCCTCCTCTTTTCTCCGTCCACTTTGTAACTATCCTTTCTCTTGCTGCCGGTCTTCCTGGTCAACAAGTGCACACACGCCTTTGTCTGAGAGAGAGACGCCAAGAAAAACATCAAAGTTGTCCAATCCTGTGAGAGTGCAGCCCTGCACTGCACAGGCGGATCTCGCTCCACCCTGCAGTTGTGTCTGACTCCGGTTGCCTAATAGGCAACCATAACCACAGCAAGGGCACCGGCTCTGACTCTCTCAATTGAAAACCCAGCTGGCAGCGCAGGCTTGCTGACATCATTGCCGCCGGTCTGCTTCCCTCTTCAGTTTATTATGTCACAGCCAGAAACAATGTCATGTAAAGGCTCACAGAGAGGGAGAGCAAGAGCAGTCATTAGCATGTCCACAAATGTATTTTTGAGATTTTGTGTGGTGCACTAAATGTTCTCGAGAGATGAGGCAAGAGAAGGCTTTTCATGTGGTTAAAGAAAGGGGTGAGGCTCTCTGTCCTCAAGAAGGTGCTTGGAGTCGCCAGGAAGATGACGCACTCACACTCCAACACTCATAGAAAATGTGCAGGCGGCCAAACGCCATAAAAAGGAGCCATTGTGCTGCTGCAGTGTACAAATAAGTGACTAAGCGTTATCTCATACGAGGTCACTGACCTGAGGAACAGGAAGGGATCCCCATTAAGTTCCTCTCTGATGAGTGTATGTATCATGTTTTGTTCTCCTCAGGTCCGTGAGATTCTGGGTCGTTGTTCCTGTCCAGCTCAGTTTCCCATGATCAAGGTTTCAGAGGGGAAGTACAAAGTTGGAGACTCCAGTGCTCTGATCTTCATTAGGGTAAGCCCTCTTATGAACTTCAACACCATCACTAGTCACTGTGAAGAATTAGCCGTTTATTTAAGGTTTCTAGATTAATGGACAGATGTTTTGATCCCTTGAATGTCTGTCAAATACAGATGAACACAATTTTAAACAATCCCCCCTTTCTATCTAAGACACTTTGAGCATTCCTAATAAAATAAATAAAAATTGATAGATAAGATCTGGGCACATATTAGGTTAATGATAACACAGAGCTGTAAAGACCACATGAGATGATTATAAATATTTTCAGTGAACCCCCGTTTCTGGCTCAAATGTCATGTTAATGTGGAATAAAAGGAAGCACGTGGCAAAGCAGGCGTGTTTATTCCCCCTGTATATTTCAGCAGACCTGCAAAGAATCATGGGCGTGTCCTCTGATGACTCCTTATTCAACTTTGACCCACTGTTTTCTCTGTAATCTGCACAGACAGTTTTCCTTTTGGCGGGGGGGATTATTCCAACAATCAGGTGCGCTGACCTTAAGGCTCACCTCAGAATTAAGTGATTTAACTGATTAAAATGATTAAACTTTTTCTTCATCTGACAGCTTATGGTTAGCAATTTTATAATAGTGTTCCCAGATCTCAGCGGTAACATCCCAGTTCAAGATTATTATAACAAATGAAAACACTGGCTGACATTTTAAAAGTAAGATGTAATCAACTGTAACATTGTTCCCGCTCTCTAATACTATAAACGTTCTGCAACCTGCAGTAACTGCATGCAACCATATGGTGCAGACATATGGCTTCATATGGTGTTTCAAGGGGGTATGCATCAACCGAGAGGCTGCAAACGCGTTTAGTGTTCCGTAAATGTAACAAAATCACGATCCCTCCTTTGTGTGTTTACAAACTGCCTTCTTTTGGCCCACTCCCATGGCTGTACTTTTTCCAGTGAGACACAAATAGAGCTTTAGGTCATTTCCTGCGTTGGCCCTTATCTTGGCTGTAGCCTGTTTGTCCTGGATTGTTTGTCTCAGTTTCAGTTTAAGAGCCACTGTACCCACATCGGGCCTCTGGGACCGGGTAGGAAGGCTGGTGGATATCATGAATCGATTTGGTATCACTTACCTAAAAGGTACCCCAGGCCAGATTAATGGACTCTTAGGATGGCATTCCAAGTTGTCGTCATTTACAGGATATATCTGCCTGCCTTTCAGTGTCAATATTTTTTCACTCTGAGCGGCACCGCTTTGTCGAGACAGGGAGATGTGATACACATTGTACGGTAAATTGTGTGGCACGCCCATATCAAGGAAACAGCTTTATCTACACAATGATCTATACATTGAGTCAGAAAGAATCAGAGGCATTGTTGGAACCAAATTCTAATACAATACTGTATAATAAGCAAGTTATTGGCACACAAGACCCTCCCCTGACTAATACTGATTTGTTTTCTAACTAGAAGCAATGTATGAGGGATTTAAAGTTACAATCATTAACCAAAGTCACTGGTCTTAACCTCAATTGCCGATTTTAATAATGCAGTCAGGACATGACGATGTATTTCCTTCAGCCTGTGAGCAACTGATTTTGCATAGAGTGCGTGTCAGATAACAGCATGGTACAGTAAAATGAGATGGCTAGCTTGTGGAGAAGCTGTGATCTGGATTCAGTGCCCAGTGGCCGCTCCTTATTCCACACTCACATCAATCTGCTATTTAAAACAAAAAGAAAATCCCGAAAAGTCTATTGTTTTCTTTTGTATATTTGTATGACCAACAATCTCAGTCTGTGCAACGATAACAAACAACAAATCATTTATTGTTAATATTGGAAAAATACAAGCCAATTCTCATAGAGTCCAATTGGCTCCAATAGTATTCTGTTACCTCTTTTGGTAATAGATTGTTGACTCAACAGACATCTATTTCAATAAAAATCTCAGAATTTATAGGTATAATCACAATCACTTTAAATTTGTATCAAATATGTAAAAATGAAATGTTCCACCCAGCTGTAGTTGTTGATTATTCTAAATTCTATGAATGTGCAGTAATTAACACCACCAATTTATGCACAGACAGTGAAATTGGATTATCCAAATGTCATAATGTAATATGTATTTTTGTATTCATTACTTGCAAGCTCTGCTATCCGCTTGGTTGTTGCATTGCATACAAATTTCTCCACTGCAGGATCAATAAAGGATTATCTTCCGTATTTGTCTCCAGATTGCAATGAATGAAAAAAGAAAATTGGCCAGTGTTACACAACAACATTTTCAATGTGAACTAAATGAAGAGACAATGGCCATTGTCTTGCCAACCCGCTGACTGTACACAAATTTGTGTACAGTCCTATAATGGTGTGGTTTGTTCAACTAATTGAGGCATCAATGCCTGGCTGTTCAAGCAGCAATCTTAATAGTGTCCGACGTATTTAAACATGTGTGTTATGGGGTGGTCGACGTGTGTGTGCGCGCGACCAAGCCTTTGACTCGTCAGATTACCTCTCTTCATACAGTCTCCGCCCTCCCCTGATTTCTCACAGAGCATGACAGTAATTCTGCATATGCCTGAGCTGGCCTGGCCAACACACGTCTCTTATTCTTCTAAGGGGAGGAAGCGGGCAGCCGCCATGAAAGCCAACACACTCCTATTCAGCTGCCAAAGATCTGACAAGGATCTGGGGATGAATGAGGGACTGAAGTGGAAAAAGCAAATGGGCAAACGAGCCATGTGAACAGAGGGGGAGTGTTAATCAGGTGTCTTTGTCCCAAGGGACGATGTTCCTATAGGGGGAGATGCCTTCAGTTGTGAAAACAACCACGGCTTCATTTTTGAATTGACCAACAAATTTCAAGAAGCAATTGGTTCAACACCCCCCACAACAATGACAAGAGGTCTCTGTTCGCTGTTGCCATAGAAACAGGATCAGGTCTCTTTACAGTGGCGAAGACTGTGATATGTCTTCAGTGGCTGGGAAATCAGGCAGCTGAGCCACAGCTCTAAAGTGGAACACGGTCCCTAAACATCCATAAAGCCACCCCGCCTCTTCAGTTAGCTGCTGCATTTTCACACATAAAATAGACAATGCGCTATTAGCTTGTTGGTTCTGGGAATTAGGGCTGGCATATGATATAACACACAGGGTTAAGTTTTTGTTTTGGATCATTTAAGTTCCAATTTTGATCTTTCAATTTCTCATTTCGTATTTATTCAGAACTCGGCTCACATTATGAATACACATCTCTCCTTGAGAACATTATTCATCCAATCAGTTTTATGAGAATGCATTTCCCTGCTTTTACATAAGAGCAGTCTACATGCCTTTCAAGTTACATGTTTTATTTATGTAGTACAATATTATGTACTTGTAAAGTAATACCACATTGTTAAATAGAGGTATGAAGCCAGTGAACACAGTATTCTACGAGTAAAGCTGCATCACAATAAACACAATGAAGAAGCTAAAATATTTTCGTCTGACTCTCTCTGTGTTTTAAACCGTTCAGACAGCAAATGTGTCACATTTATGATATAAGAGACCTGAACTGTCCTGCTCTTCATTGCTGGCACATGATAGTCAGTCAGTGTCACACAAACACTAAACCTGTTACTGACATAAGGCCAGTGCAGTTGGGAGTAAGCAGTTTATACTCTCAGGTCTGATAGAGATAAGCAGATCAGCTGTTTTGACGGATTTGATGCAGTAGGGGAGCAGTGCAAGGCAGATGAAAAGACGAGTGGATTGGCAGGGATTGTATCAGAGAGAAGGTGGGGTCACACTGTGATATCCATGCCATGTCAGTGGCCTCTTCCTGAACACTGTCAGGGGCTCCATGATTAGACAAAATGCCACATGTTAGTTGGTGGAAACAAATTTGCTGCCAGCCTGCACAGATGCACCCTTATGGCTTTGCCTTGCGTGCCCTGAGAGACACGGGTACAACCTTTAAAACATGTGGCTGGCAGAACGATTACACAACCCAAGGCGGGGGGGAGCATCCATGGGGCTGTCACATCAGGCAAAGTGTGCTGCTTCGACTCCTGCCTGGAGGGAATGTGGCGCTTTGGTCTGATCCCATGGATGTGTGTGGGTCGCAGAGCAGAGGAGCGTAGGAAGTGACGTATCCATCACCCCCCTCTGTTATGGCTATCCAGGCACCCCCCTCCTCTCTGTGCTCCTCTCCTCAATTATTGAAATCTCAGCGAGGACAGCAGGGGTGAGTAGTTACCATGCTAATTTACCCTGCTGCCCTCTTAGAACACGGGGAAGCTAGCTGAGAGCCATGAGAGAAGCCCAAAAAGAGTATCTTTCATGGGACTGTGGCTCTTTATTATGCTACCTTTCTTCTAATTGTGAGTTGGCATGGCAATGAGCAACCCTCATAATGGCAGCAGCTGGGGGTGACGCAGGAGAAAGAGGAGGTGTGGGGGAGGGAGAGCAGGGGCACAGGCAGGGGCGCATCTAGATGTTATGTAACCCTGAGGGCTGGGCAGCCTTTAGCAAAGTGTCCCACTTGTGGAATTTGCATATCTATTGACTCGTACAGTGTGTGGGAGTGCAGTACACGCTTTTATTTGTCCATAATTCTATCCTCTGAAATGTTTGTCTCTGTTCTCCGTTTAGGTCCTTCGTACTCATGTGATGGTGCGTGTCGGAGGGGGCTGGGACACACTGGAGCACTATTTGGACAAGCATGACCCATGTCGCTGTGCTGGTTTTGGTGAGCTCACTTCCTGTTCTGTGCCAGCTCCTTGCAAAACAACCTCACTGCTTCACAATACATTTACATTAGAACACATGACTCACTCCTGATGTACTATATTTAGAGTAGGGACTGTAAATGTATAAAAAAA
>CAESWR010000057.1:835330-849800 GCA_903171835.1 Mullus surmuletus | reverse complement strand
AGCTCGCATGTTTTGCACAGTTCTTACACCAATGCTCCCGGTGTTTGGTCAGCAACCTGCTGCTTATGGCACATGTGGTTCAGAAATTCCCTTTGTTATGCATTTCCTGCCTGTACCAAAGTCCATATTTTGTTCTAGTTATGACTGATCTTCAGAGAGGACGAACGTGTTCGACCATCCTGTGAAAGGGAGGGAAACCAGAAATAAGTGGCTGAGCCTACATTTGAATCATTTGATTTCCCCAGTATGCCCTAACCCACATCTTGGCTGGTTGGGGTGAGCTCAGCACTTACACATATCTTTCTTAAAGGATTGTTACCTATCTTTCTTAAAGGATTGTTAGGAAATCAAAGATGAGTTGGCCGTCCACGAGGACACTTCCCCATGACACAAACTCATAGATCTTGCAACTGACTTCATCCCTCTATCCACTAGACCTGCGGAAGCTGTTCTTTGGTCCTTCTTATTCCTGGCCACCTCATCCAAGCCCCGCTCTGATACCCCAGACCCATCACCCCAAGAAGAGCACAAGCTAGGAAACACCTGCCGGATCTGCTAGAAAAATAGAATTGATAAAGGCTGCCTGTGATTACCACAATCTACATGAAGTTTTCAGAAAAGATCATTGAGTCCACTTTGTTCAGGCAATAACATTTTATTGCTCTCCACTTGTGTGTTTAATCTTATCCATTGTTCCTACTTGACCGCTAGTCAACATAAACACTGTATCGTTTTCTAGGTCATAATGCCCTTGTGTGCTAAATGGTGCTACCCATTTTCCTAAGTGTCAAAGTGGCCAATTTAAGAATTTATGGGACATGGGGACTTTTTGCACCAAGGAGTGGCAGGATAAAATGAAAATCTTTTTCATAAGTTAAGGTTTCATAGCATAAATGGCGCCATAAGTAGCTACCGTGACTCTGAAGATTTAATATTGTCACAAATTAGATGTGATTAAAACAAACAAATAAATACCCCACCAACCTCTACCCAGTAGCCTTATGTGTTAATGCAGCCTAACAGCTTGCAGTAATAAAATTAATGAAAAGATAAGATCAGGTTTATGCTGATGATGCCAAGCTGACCTATGTGCCTCTGTAAAAATGTCACTTAATGAAGCACAGAGTGCACAATCAGCTTACACTGCGAGGAGGATTTGCACTGCTTTGAAGACAAACATCTGACTCTTGGCGCACAGCTGATTAAAAGAACCTTTCCTCACTGCGTAGGCAACGTGTGCAGGCAGATATTTTGTAACTTCACTACGGATAGATGCTCTTTTGGAACAGGCAACAATCTCTCAGGCAGTCTCATTGTCTTTTGTTGTCAGCAAAGTGTTATTTTACACAAAGGTTTGGTTGCCAAAGTGCAACTCTTGCCTGCGCCGGTGAAAGGAGAGCCGCCTGTTGCTTCCAGCCTCTATTAATAGTCCATTATGTTGTAAGGCGACTGCTCTCCCTGAAGGAAAGGTAGCCCCATAGACATGTGAGCGCGGATGCAGTGGAGCGCACCAGCCGGCCCCTCACGCTGATGCCTTCCCGGCAGACCACATTGTGCCCATCTGACTTTGGGCTTTGTGCGCCTCTGCCTGTGCTTTCTCCGGCCGACAGTCTGCGACTCTTTTGTGTGCCGAGTAAATAGCCTGACAGCCATTGACAACATGCTAATTGATGCTTCGCTCTTGTATGTCAGGTGATAATTGTGTTTTGTGGCAGACATGCAATCGCGCTATATTTGTGTTGTGTAGTTACAGGATGAGAAGTAAGTTCTATTTTTGACATATTTGCTGAATAAAACAAAAATTCCCTTCTCTAAGGGTGTAATGACATCATCTAGACGAGTGGATTTACTTGAGAGCCAAACTTGTATTGATTAGTTTGATTTGTTGTGTCCAATATTTGTTTGCCCTTTGGAAATGCCAGTGTATATTTCACATAAATCACTAGTGACTGACAATTAGAGGTCTGGTCAATGATCTGAGAGATCACTTGCTGTTGTGAAAGCAAGGTAAAAAGAAAAAAAGCTTAGCTCTCCAACTCGTCGCTGACGAGGCAAAGGGCGGCGAAGGACCATAATCAATGCTCTGACTCTGCGCACGAACCGCCGTGCTCAGCACTTGCGCCAGTTAAATTGTAATGAGTTTTATAGCGAAACAACATTGCGCTTGTTATTGATTACTTTTTGGTCTGACAATGCAAAGGGTGGCTGTTATTCCACATCGCCTTAAAAGAAAAACAGATCTTCCTCGAGCAGTTCTCACTCACTCATCACTCTTCCTCTCTGCCTGAACTTCTTTCATTTTTAATTTGCTAATTGACTGTTCCACCCAGTTTTAATACTCTCAGCTCACCTCTTAATGTAAATCCGCCTCGGTGCTTTAAGGAAGATTACATGGCATTAAAGGTTTGAATGGTATTGGAGCTGCCGTATCAGTGAATCCAGCCTCGTGTTTGGTAGTGGAGTGGGTGCGCCACGTTTCCTTCTTAGAGTAACTTGATGGCATCAGTGTAAGTGCCCAGTGGCGGGGGGGGTGGGGGGGGGCAGCACTGTTTCTTAACAGAGTCAGGTTATCGTGCTGCTGTAGCTGCTGGCTCTTCTTGCTTTTGGGTGAAGGGAGATGGGGTTTGGCGGAGGGCGGAGTGGGGGTTAGGGTGGGAAAGCGGTGAGCCAGCAAACCCCCTGGCCCGGCCGAAGGGTCAAACCAGGCCCGGTCTGTGTTTACAAGCCTGGCACATCAGCAGTGTTAGTGCCACAAGAGATGTGGATGCTGTGATCTAATCTCGCTAATGGCCTTGTCGATGGTCACAGCACCACACTAAATGGCGTCTGTGTCTGTGTGTGTGTGTGTCAAGTGTGTGGTGGTCTTTTAACGTGAAGGTGAGAGCAAGGAGTCTGCACCCTCCCGTCATCCTCCTCATCTGTAATTGTTTCAGTCTTTTAGCAGGTCATGTTATTTCGTCCGTGCAGCAGCCGCGCTATCATTGCTTTGGCTTTCTAGTCTTATGTTTCCTCTCCTGTCTTCAGCACGACACAATCTGCAGCGTGTCTTTGGCTCGCTCCCCCCGTGTCTTGTGATATCACGTCCCCCCGAGCCACAACAAAACCCATCTACATTCTCATGCTGTGGGTATTGTGTCCTATTTCCTCAGCCTGCCTGTGTGTGTTTGTGTTTGTGTGTGGTGTGTGTGCGCTCACGCTTATGGCAGTCTTGTTTTTGTCTTGTTCACTGGTTGTTGTTCTGTCATTACATGCTCCAGATCGGTGGATTTGTGTTTTATGAGGATGTGTGCACAGGGGACGGACAGGTAACGGCACTGCAACTCACTCTCTCCCGGCGCAACGCCACTCGCAGGAATGCCCTCAGCTACCTCCACTCTCACACATACCTGCCTTCTCCCTCACCATGCCCGCCCCCCGCAGTCCTTATCTCTGTTTTCCAGCTTTTGTAGTTTCCCTGACTGTATATTTCCATGGCCTTTGCATGGCCTCGCCTCTCCACAGGGCAGAAGCCATCAGCATGGATCTCATCTTACTCATCAGCAGCTCATTCAGTTTGTTGACCCACTTACAGCCGGTTACTCTGCATCTGAGCCGGAGGCCGCAAACTGGGGCCGTTCAGGAAAGTCTCTGGCCTGTCGGCACAGCTTTGCATGGCCCCGGTGCGGTCTTGCACTGCACAAACCCATGTGCTTCGAATATCAGTAGAGAAGCAGCACACAGAAGTGCTTGTTGGCGATTGGCATGTAAGCAAGTCGAGGGAAGTTGCCGCCTGGCAGAACTTCACTTGAACCTGACTTAATAAGGCAGCAGCCACCTTGTCAGTGTCAGACCGGAGCTGGCTTAGAGCTTAGTGCTGCTGAGAGGCAGCTGCTTGTGGCAGCAAGGACATAGACAAATACAGATGCATCACCATGACTGCATGGCTGCATGCTTCAGAGTGGCTGCTCTGGACGAGCATGGATGGGCGAACATGTGACACTGAGAGCTGAGGATGTGTTTGCTCACAACAAACCGCCACGACATGTGATTTTGCCGATCCGCCGCTTCTGCCTGGCTGAGGGTGTTAATCAGCAAAATCAACTGTGTGGTTGGAGTGAAACCCCACATTCAACTCTCCATGGGACATGATCGTCCAGCCCTGGCCTGTGCCTCCGTTTCTCAGCCTGTTTTTCCCACAAATGACTGCGAACGAAACATTTCTCAGCGATCCTTTTTCAATAAAACCGTTGTGAGACACGCAGGCCTTACTCAAGAGGTTTCCATCACGTAGAGAAACTATTTAATCAGTTTCCATGCTTTTGGAGAGCATTACATTTCCTTTTTTTTTTGCTCGGCGATGCAGCAATTGATTTATTGACAAGACTGGTTTCAGACTTGAACAGTGCGTAGTGGATCTGCATAGACAAAACTGCTCCTGTCCTTGATCTTTGTTGTAGCCTCTCGCCTTGTCTCTCTCTCTCTCTCTCTCTCTCTCTCTCTCTCTCTCTCTCTCTCTCTCTCTTTCTCTCTCTACCACCTCCCTCACTCTGTTTTGTCTTTGTTCACACTGTTATTCATTGTTTGGTTTGGTTCACTACCGAGGGCTCGGAGTCACACAATGGCCTTGTTATCTCGACTTCTGTGGCCCACTAATGCGAAAAAGTTGTTGTTAGTTGAAGCGGCACACAATACCCATAAGTCAATATCGACATGTGAATTACAAGTTCAAACTTATTTAGGATATTCCTTAAAGCAGCGCACCTGTTGCAGTCCTCTGTCCCTCCTTACCTCCTTCCTCATGTTCTTTTGTAATATGGATGTTAGTTACTTCCTCTCCTGCACCCACACTGTAATAAATGTATGATTTGCTTTGTTACTTATTTGAATGGACGGTTAATAAGATAAATACCGCAGGGCAGAAGTTGTTTTTTTTTCATAGCAAGAAGCAGGCCTTCCCAGGGGTGGCTAAGCGAGTGGAAATGATTCGATTAAAAGGAGAACATGGAGCGTAGCCTAAATATATGTGATTTAGTTGAAGAGACAGAGCTATGGTTTGGGGGGATTTGATAGTTTTCCCCTCTTTCCCAGACTTGATGTAACGCCTTAGGATGGACTTTTCCCCCACACATTTAACAGTGAAAAATGGCACCTAATTAGGCAGCAGTGAGTTTTGGAGGTTCGTGGAAGGGAGACCTGCGGCGTCAGACCGAAAACCTCTCTGGTAGATGATGAACAAGCTCTTTTCTTCCATCCGCCTGTCTTCTCACTTCTCCCTCTTTCTCTCTGTGTGTCTTTTCCTGCGGGTTCGCCCGCGGTAGGACGCAGGCCGAGATGGCTCACACATGCCGCGGGACAATCAACCTGGCCACGGCACACATCGACACGGAGGACGCCTGCAATATCGTCCTGAGCAGCGGCGGCCGCACATACCACCTGAAGGCCAGCACCGAGGTGGAGCGGCAGAGGTGGGTCACGGCGCTGGAGCTGGCCAAAGCCAAAGCCATCCGCATGATGAACGACCAATCTGGTAAGAGCAAGCAGCGACTCGTGTGAAGATTTATCCACATGACATGCTGCTTTTATAGTGCAAACTGCTATAAAGTGCAGGGCACCAATGAGGCTCTGCTGCCATCATCCAGCCTTTATAAACAAAGGCTGGGCTGCCACGCTGTGAGCAAACATCACTGTGTTTATCCTGATATTTATCATATTGGCTTAGTTAGAAAGTGGTTGAAAGTATGATTAGCGGCGAACCGGTCCCACTTAGACTGCCGATTATATTTGATTTTCTACCAGCTACCAACCGCCGTTTGACATTCAGAACAGGTGGCATTTCAGCTCACGCCCTCCTTTTTATTTCTTTTTTCTTTGAATGACATTCGGATTCTGGTGTGAGCCAGGAGAGGGAAGCGCCGTCTTCTCGGTCCAGTTTTGGAAAACAAAGCCCGGTATGCTAATGGTACAGTGAGACCCGGGTCTCCATTCTCCCTCTCCTGACAACTCTCCTTTCTGTGGAGACGTGCGGTCGCGGAGTTGTTTTAGGTGTTTGCTGGTCAAAGGCTGTGGGAAAAGCTTTGAGAGAAAGGAAGAGCCTTTTTTCCCCACACTGGCATCATCCCAAAGCCCCAGTCTGTTGCAGACAGGGTCTTCAGAGACTGAGAGAGGCTATATATTTATCTGGCCTCCATTTGAAAGTCAGATCACTAAATATAGCCTGGGAGCAACTGTGAGTGCATGTCAGCCCACCAGTTCCTGTAAGCAGGAGTGGAACGTGTACATTTGTATTTGAAAAGGTGACTCCATTTAACCACCTGCAGTGTTCGATGTGTGTAGTTTGTACATTTTGATTTCTCACTCTTTGCTGAGACAGGTTTTCCTCGGATGTGACCTGTTTTATTCTCCCATTAAAGCGAGTTGTGCTCCACTTGTGCATTCCTCAAGATGAACAACGTGTTTGTAAAAAATCTGCTAATGTCAGATGGAAGAAAACAAATAATATTTTTTGAAAATTATCACATCTCTGCCGTATTTGCCTTCGGGCTTTTGTTTAATGAGGTAGTTTCTGCATTGTTTAAACTCCTGACAGTGCTGACAAATCTGTGGGAGGATGATTAAAGAGAGAGTGTGATTCTTTTTAAAGAAAACTGGGTATCTGCTCATGTAAGAAGGAGAGTGTTAAGTTTTAATACCACCAAGGGTGAGTGTATTTGCTAGGCGGCGCTTATCTGAATTAAACATTTGCCATTGCGCTTGGAGAGAACATCCCCTTCTTCCCTCATGGTGTAATACAAACATCCTCAAGTGACAAAATTCCTTCATTCATTAACTTCCTGGCCTTTCTATCACTGAAACAAAGGAATGTTTTTGATCTCATCCAGAGAGCAACAAGCATCAAAACTTAATATTTTTTTTTTGATTTGTCCTCAAATGACCCCTTTTTTCATATGCTACTTTCTCCAAAGGGAAGCAGTACAGGCTGTTTTTTTTTTTCCAGTTGCACATCCAGTAACATTCTCAAATTTTTTTGCTGTCCATAACTGAGCTGATTCTAAATCTGTGCCAGTTTTTGCAACAGTTCCATTTATAAGCTTTTGCTCGCGATTGGATGGGTGGATCCCGTTTTTAGTTTCGGCTCGGATCAGGTTTCCAGTGTGCTCAGGCGCCTGCAGCGACTGGCAGCACTGTGGGGCATTCGTCCAGCAGGTGGCAGTGTTTCCCCTCGCTTGGACGTGACCCCCTCTGCTGGGTTTTGCTTGCAAAAGTACAATCTCTTTCTCCACTGAAATTTGACATGCAGTTTCTATTTTGAATGTGAATATGTGCTTGTGTGGTGACTGCTTATGTTCAGAGGAAGCTATTTTTGAAATGTGCACTCATTCACCCGTTCACTTTCTCTGCATCGAGCCGAATGTAGATCAGATAAAGGCTGGAAAGTGAACCTCACCTGAAGGATGTTCCCGGAATGAAAGCTGACGTGTGTCTAGAGTTCTCGTACGATGGCACATTGATCCCCATCACCATTTTTAGATCAGTAAACCAATCTGACAGCTCTCCGGCTATGTTTTATTTAAACTGACTTGTACTCGTGCAATTAAGCCGGCTCTCTCCATTTCTTTGTAGAGATTTCTCTGCTCTTGCTGGTGTCATCTTCGCTCTAAGTCTTTATTTCCTGACTGATGACAGGCTCCGCTCTCTCCGTGGTCCTGAAACAGCAAAGAGGACGACAAATTAGAAATGTCCCATTCATCGTGCTCCATCACTCCCTTTCTCCCCACTTGCTACCTTTTTTCCGAGCCATGCTCTGTTTCCTTTTCTTTTTTTCTCCTCTCCCACCACTCTCACTCTTCCTCCTCTCCCCCATTCACCCTCTGACTCGCTGTCTGGTCCTCCCGCCCCCCTCCCGGTCCACGCTCTATCCCTCTTAGAAAGCCGTTTACTCTTGTCCTCCCGCTTTTCCTCCAGCGGGGGCTTTATGGTTCTGAATGGAATGACCTTCTGCTTTCACCAACTCTTTTTCGCTTTTCACCCGCGTCTCATTTGCCTGAATCGCTGCCATTGTCCGGCAAAGTCTGAGGGGGGGAGAAAATAGAAACGGGATAAGGCACAGCCTCCCTCTTGTAAGTATGCAGCTTTTCTTTCATTTGTGCTCGGGAATGTGTGTGTGTAGACATGTGTATCTGCCGAGGATGCTGTCGTGTGCTCATTTAGTATCATGTTTTATTTATTTGTATGAGCAGAAACGGGAGTATCTGTCATTTCCATTGTCAGGACGGATACGGTAGATTTACGACAGAAACTGTGAAGGCACAGATTTCTAAAATATTCCCCCCTTAGAGTGAGATAAGAATTGATGATTTATCAACATTAATTATGCTCTTTTGTCACATTATCTGCACAGGATGTGGTGAGGCAGCGCAGGGGAGAGAGCCTGTATGCTGTGTTTGTTTTTACAGTTATATTCTGATGACTGAGGTGAAAAAAAACATCTTCAGTGGCTTCCTCTCCACTAGATGAATATGTGTGTGAGTGGAAGATTCACAGAATTACATTTCATCCATGATTCATAAAGTGACAAATGTACAAATGTCCCGGATTCAAAAAGTCTGAGAAATAGGAAGAGAGAATTAATTATATAATTGTTTTTTTCAATCCGTTTGTTTACATTTTTGTGGAATCGTGTCTTGTGTATTGCAGAGGCATCCACTGTGTGTGTGGCATCTGATTTTCTTAGCTGGTGAGAAAACGTTATGAAACTGACAGATGGCGAGCTTATCGTCCCAGTCAATTAGTTCTGCAGTCGTCGTCAGTCTGATGGCCCTTCCTTGTTTGCCTTGGATGTAAACGCTCAGGCTGACAGAAGTTGATCAGGTGGTGCAGGGTGGGGATGGACTCAGAGAACAGAGTCAGTCACATAAACAAACATCACCGCCAGATGAAGCTCCTCAGGAGATTGCAAACACTCTGTGCAAGTGGCCGGCCAGCCAAGGAAAGTGATACTCCTGCTGCTTGTTCTCCTGTTTTTCAGCCATGTTTACTACATCTTTCACTGTCGGCGGAGCCTGCGTTGAACATAATGGCTGGTTGTCCCTTGTTAAATCAAACCTTTGCTCTCTCGTAATGGATCTGACCTTTTTGAACCCGCTCCCCCTCTATGAACTGCAGATCCCTCCCACCTCTGCGGGCTGCGCCGACGCATCGATCCCAGAGTTGTACGTCAGCCGCCTCCTCTTCTCTGTCTTTGTCTATGACGCCGCGCTGTGTGTCAATAAGGTTGTGTGGTAAACAACTCAAATTCATCCCAATTTCTGTTTATTTTCACCTCCTATCTCATAAAATGGAATACAATAATGGTTTTAGTTTCAGTGGAGCCTAAAACATCCTATCAGTAGGTGGCTTCCCATTTTATTGTGGATGTTGAGGAGCAAACACTGCTAATGTTAAATCTCATACATGCACTCATGCTGGTCGCCACCCATCCAGGTAAAGGTTTCTGCTATTGTGCTGCAGGCGAGAGGTGGTGGTTTGATGGGGCTTTGATGGATGTTGTGATACTGCAATCCAAGTGAGGGCAGCCCCCATCCTCTGTGAAAGCGGGAGCTACAAGCCTTTTACATTTACCTTTTACACTTTAGAGAGCGAAAATGTCACACTGCATACACTGATTTTTTTTCCAGATACCACTGTCATACACACGATAACATTTGATCAGAGTGTATTTTAAGTCCCCTTTGTGATGGTTCATGGAAGTCCAACAGGATTTAGTGTAGGTTTTTCCAGATTAATATGTCATCTTGTTCATGCATTTTAAATGTGATCTGAGCTGCATGCCCTTGGAATGTTATTGGAGGGGTTGTTTACCAGTTTATACTATAATCTTACATTAAAGCATCAGAACATTGGGAGCTGAGCAATCAGCAATGCCAAAAATGATCAAAACAAAGTATTTGATTATATATTTCTATTACCTTTGGGGCTAGTCTTGGCGCTTCCGGATTCAGTTTGAGATTCCTCTCTGCTGTCACCCGAACAGCTGGAGCTCAATTATTGCAGTATTAAAAAGCAGTATTAAAATCCAGCCTGCATACTAATTTTGCAAGTTTAAGTGAGTGAGGTCTGGATCAATTTATCGATTCCATGGAGGTCCTGGTAGTCTTTGGTATTTGGCATTTGCTGTCTTTGGTGTCACAGACAAATCAGGATTTAGGTGGGTCATTGTACCGGTGCGGTGCTTTGTTGCAGTGCAGCATAGTCACAGAGGACACACCACACTGCTAGTTTAAGCGTGTTGTCCTCTCGGTGTATCAGAGTTTGCGATCCCATTGCAGTTGAAATGCGTCCAATGACCCGCCGCACGCTGCATGAAATTAATTCATTACGCCCCAGTCGACGCACACATTCTGTCTTTGTCACCCACTCGATAGCGTTTCTACTTCATCAGCAGTGAGGAGAACTCGAGAAACTGGGATTGCTGATACTGGCAGGTTCACACAATATGAATTCATTTCAAGCCGGTCAAGTACGACATTGGAGTTCAGTGTTCCAATTTTCTCCTTGTCTCTCTCTGAGTGGACTTCTGCATCGTGACACCTCCTTGTCACCGGTCAAGGGCACCTGCTGGTGTGAACAGTGACCGCATTCTCTGTTCTCTGTGAACAAAATCCAATGATTGCTGAAAACAAAATTGTGCATCTGAAAACGAAGCACTGCTCTTAATTTAGTACAGTCAATGCACTTACAGAGTGAGTGAGCTACACTGTTAGACCAGGAGAAATAACTGATTTGATAAATTCTTGCAGACTATCAGATGGCAGAAGCCATTCTATTTTTAAACATGTGTCGTTTGCCTCAGCTGGAATGTCTCTTTCTGTTTGCAGTGCTGAGGCACGGCTTTAGGAGGAATCGACGTGTCTTTTAAGGAGCAGTGGAAAAAAATAAGGAGCAGAAAATATCTGAAACAGATGCATGTTTCTTTCATCAGAATACACAAATAGATCAGAATCTGAATCACAATAGGAATGGAACACATAGAATGGACTTCACAAATACTAGTTTTGTCAAAATTATGGGATATTGACAAGCAACTTGGATGGGCTTTCTCTACTTAAATCACACTCAAAGTACTTAACATAGAACCTCATTTGTCTATACACTCCCATTCACACACTGATGGCGGAGGCTGCCATGCAAGGTGCCAACCTACTCTTCGGGAGCAGCTTTGACATCAACTTTGTACGAGCAATTAATATTGTGTTTTATCAAACATTTGCTAAAAATAGCTTTCCTATTAGAAATGGGCACCTACAGTTTTGCATGGAGCTTAACAGAGAGAAAGTGACTGTTAATACAATTTCAAATGGAACTGCCATTTCGTAATGCAGGGATCTTCATCTTGGAAATGGAAAGCCATAAGGATGCATTATATCAAGGATGAGTCTGTAGTGTCAGAGTTGTACCAGTGATTATTGCTTCGTCATGGCGATAACTGGAACACCTTTTTAGGACATTTAACAATCCTTTTCAAGGTCTTACATGAAAAGGTACAATAGCTTTAGATGTGCAGTGTGCTTCACGTGATCCATGCGGCAAGGGGACTGCTGGCTCCAGGTCTGGGACCTCGTAGCTGTGGATAACTTTCTAATGGTTTTGTGAAATTCTTGGGAAATGCATTTTAAAGAGAGGTCAGGGCACACAATGTGATAATGACTCACACTGGCACAGGAGTAAGTCTTCCACAGGGAATATTTTGACTGCAAAATTTCTGCTCTGTGGAAATCAGTGCCCCGACCTTAAGCCTATTAAACAGTATTTGCAAGACAGACCACAAATACCGCTGAACTGAAACTACTTTTTAATGAGCAGAGCTTTGAAAATTCTACTTGTTCCTGCAGCGCTGCTCGGAAGATCTGCGGTGCGTTTGGTTGAGTTTAAAAGACTCAGTGGTGATCCCTACTTCCTCCTCTTTTTTTGAAATTATTCATATGTACATTTCATTCAAGTGTGAGGACACCTTTTCATCATCATCATCATCATCATCATTGAGAAAATTAAGGCAGTTAGAAAAGTTTAGATTTTTGAGTTGACGTGTCCCAAGTTTACTTAATAGGTCCTGTTTTATTATTGGCCAACAGGACTTCTGGTTGAATTCCCTGTGTTTCAAGTTTCCAAGTTCCAAGTTTCATGGACAATATTCAGGAGCATACACACCCTAAAGTAGATCTACACAGGATCAACATATGAGAAGGGGTGATTGATACAGCATTGTATTGTGAGATTCTGCAGAAATCTTGTAACGACACACAGATGCCAAATAACTGCATATAAATTGCAAAGGTATGCAACATTTTTACGTTTTCCACCAGTGCTTGTGAGCTTGAAAAAGACCATAAATCTCCATGTATATTCCCACCATGCTCAGCATATCGCAGAAGCACCAAAGGATCATATAAAAATTTGCATACTTCCCCACCCAGACAACAATTGGACCACATGTGACGCCTCTCCGCCTTCGAGCATTTCTGCCGACGGTAAGCAGAGATACAGCGCAAGGAAGTGTGTCAGTGCGAGTTAGAATGCAGTGGGTTCTTTCATGTAGAGCACACATGCATATTTGTGTACTTACAGCCTGCTCATTCACTTTGTCGCTATCATCGGGTACAGCAACTACCTTTTCAAGACATCCCTCCAGATATTCCTTCAAGGCAAAAATCTTGCCAGATTTTGACAACTGCCGAGCAAAGATGCTACCTGGGCTTGAGTTTATTAGTCGATGAGGAAGGGCACGCGGGACTGGATGATAGAGCCGGCATATTGAGATTTAGCTTTAATTCCTGCGCACAGCCGGCGAAGATATGAAGTGTTGTGTCTGCACATGCTTTAATATTGATTTAATGCATTGGTTTCCCAGCCGTGGGGTACGGTGGGCGGACACAGGAAGCAATTACTCTTTAACTCTTACATTTGTGGTTAATTAAATATTTCCCACCTCCTTTGGATAAATGGCTTATAATTGCCACAGGAGGAGCACCGGTCCATTAGGAGACCTCAGTTTCATCTTAGATTTCTGTTTTGGCTTTCTTCTTCCCGGGCTCCACAGGCCTCTGAGCCTCAGTGACAGTGAGGCAGCATAATGTGGTCTGTCCGTCACAATCAATAGCAGTTACCGATGGAATTGACATAGCCTAACCATTTAAATGGTATCAGACTCCCTAAAATGTCAACTCTCCTGTTTTTTCGCAGCATGAGACACGTTGCTCTGTTGAATTGAGCTGTTTGGACGGTTTTAATGAGCTTCGCGCTTCCCCCTTTCACTCTGTGGGGGATTGTTGTGGTCCCTGGTTTGTGATGCATTAATAGGCTTAATGAGACTTTTGCGTGAGCTCTCTAAAAGGCCCCTTTCTTTGAGTTTGTCTTTGAAACTTTTTTTTCCGCCTCCCGACTGTTTCCCCTTCAACAAATAACCATGGAAATGCAGGGCCGAATATCTTTCATGTGATGCTTGGAGCAAATTAGATTTTTGCTCCCGAATCCAGATTCCTCTTGTTGAGTAATTATGATGTGATTTGCCACATAAGCCTGCACAAACTTTTTATGTTTGTCTTGTATCATAAAAACTTCAACACCTGAGCTGAAATACCGTCAAAAAAAGGGAGCGCTACAGATTTGAAGACGGCGGATAAAACGAGTGGTTGTCACCAGCTTGATTGCCCTGCATGGTTAAATTAAAGCATTCAAGAACAGAAACGGTGAAGGTCAAGTATGAAATTAATTGAGCTTTCCCGCTTCGATGCGCCGGCGAACATGCCCCGGGACATTGAGGCTGTGTTATTTATTTACAGTCCAACAAATCTTTCCATGTCAGCACTTCTTCACCTCACTTACAGCCCACCGATGCTCTCTTGTGTTTTTTCCCCCTAACTGTTTTTGCTGTTTGCACACATTTCCACGGGATCGCTGCAAGCTCTGTATACTACAATGCTGCACATCGGACATTTTGTCATCTTTGTATTATTATCCGTGAAATGGGGAGTAGCTGCTGGCCTTTGCTGTTATTTTCTCCGTTGTCCAGCGGTTTACTTGCAGTGGTTAACCCTTTTCACCAAGGACCAGGCACCCTGCATCGTACATTTAAATAGCGGGGTGACAACGATTTCCAAATGTGTGCAAAATATGTGGGCAGCAGACCCCTGAGTATCTGCTCAGCTAAACTCGGTGTAATTTAACAAAAGCCCAGAGCGACTTAGAAGGGGAGGAGACATTCAGGTGGCCACGGTGACCTTCAGCTGCAGCAGATATGCACACCGGCAGGAATGTTGCAGCTGATAACCTTCATTGCATCCTCACAAAGTGAGGAAACGAGGCTGTTGGCGGCCGCAGTGAAGCAGTGTGTTTGTGAACGGTGTCAAAATGATTGTTCTGCTTCTCACCTCCACTGGTGCCTCTCTGTTGGTGAGAATTTGGAGACAGAAATATCGAAGGATGTCCGATGATTTGT
>CAESWR010000057.1:814901-832579 GCA_903171835.1 Mullus surmuletus | reverse complement strand
ATAGTATGTGAATATTTGCAATACATGGTTTTTCTAAGTATCATTTTGGAGTGGATAAGATAAACAAATGGAATATGTATTTTGGCCAAATCAGTCAATCAAACGATGCAGTCAGAAAATGTATTCACGATTGCCATAATGCAAAAAAAAACAAGACTATTATTAATTCCATACAATATTTTACAAATCTCTGCTATTACAGGATCCAAATATGAACATATAGGTTATATTGCAGCATCAGTCTCACTTATCTTCTAAATCAACTATCAGCCAAGTAGAGGCTGAGAGACTGATCTCAGTCCAGTGTTATTGCATCATGTCTGTGTGTGTAACTGTGATAAAGAGCATGTACAAAAGTGCTACAAAGAAGCAATTATTCATTATTAATCGAATGCACTTCACAGTACGTATGTGTACCTTGCACAAAGCTATGTCCCTCTGTTGATAATTTACCGATAATGTATTAAAATGTAAACAAGCTGCGCTCTCCTTGAGGCGAGGCAGCCATCAGTAGATTCTTCCCCACGGGGCGAGCAGCTGTTTGCAGGCAAATCAAGAGCATGTGTGTCTGTGTGCGTGCATGCATTTACTCAATGTATGGACATCAGTCCTGCATACATGAGTTTTGATTAAAGTATATTGCTTCTCAAAGAGGAGGTCGCTTTTGTTGATATCAAGATATCATGCACATCACTGCAGACCTTCTGAGATAGGATTTGTTTTATTTTTGATTTACCACAGTGATATTGTGAGAGTCTGGTCACAGTAACCACACTCGTGCATTGTAGATGAGTGCTGAATTCTCTGTATTTGCAGGATAATTAATGACCTCAGATTGTAGGCGTTATGCAGCAGGAAAGAACCATTTCACACTCACAGTTGGAAATATATCAAATTTTCTTTGTCTGACAGAACAAAAATCTGCAGTTTAGAAGTTTTTTTTGTCTAGCACCACATTCTAAAGTGCTATTGAAATAAACGCACTTGCTTTGCTGTTAATATTCATTCTCTTGTTGTTTGCCGCTTTCCAGGAGTGTTCGATTGGATACTCTGCTGGAGCTGTACTGCGGAGCTTTGGGGACAGTGATGGGTTGCACTGCACAGTTTCTCATTTGCTTGTGGAGAGCCGAGCGCCGCGATACTGGCTTTAACCTGCCGTCTCCTCTGTTTGTCTCCTTGTGATGTATCTCGCGGGAGGTGTGCAGCCAGTTAGCAATTACTGGCCGGGATTACATTCCTCTACCCCCTGAGATGCATTCTCACTCATCTCACATGTTCCCGCCTGTTTTTACACACTTCTCATATATTTCGGGAGTCTCACACACTCCATCAAAACAGGCAGCAGCAGAACAGTCATCTTCATCCAGCTGAAGGACCCCCCCCACCCCCACCCCCGGGCCCACTACAGCATATATATGTGGTTCAGACATGTGTCATGGCTGTCTAATTCAAATCACAATCATTATATCAGATAACATAGTTAGCTAGTTGTTATTTCAATACATGTCAATTTATTTGTTACGGCTAAAAGTCTCTAAAATAAGTAGTAAGACTAATATTTATTATAAAGAACTCGGATGTTGAATTTCTGCCTCTGATTAGACCTTTCAGCAAATTTAAGCAGCATCTTTAATTCAAAGGGGACGTCCACCTCTCCCACTCGCCCGCCTGCCTGACGTTGGTTTGTCTCCACCGCAGGGTGACGTCTTGTCAGCTGCGGGCCGAGCTCCACCGATCTGACAGCCTATCCCCAGGGACGAGCTGAAAGACGAGCCCTGACAGTAGGATAACATAGTTCTGCTCTCCCAATTACATTTCTCCCACCATCTCGCCCTCCGTCTAACTCCCCTCAGCTCACTCCTGTCTACACAACACCGAGATGTACACTCCAGACGAGGCGGAGGGCAGAGTGTTTTACATGCTGTCATTGATGAGCTACAGGCTTCTATCCAAGATGAAGATATTTGCTCTCAATTATGTCATCACCTTCTTGGTGCTTCGTGACATTGCGGGGTGTTTTCCAAGAGGTGCTGGACTGTGGGGAGGGGGACAGGGGGGAGGTTGTCCGCCCTTGAGGCATGACTTGCGTGGTAATGGGCTCCTAGTCATGCCTCACGGTGTCGGCTCCTCTGCAAAGGACCATCCATCCACAGCAGTGAGGGATGAGGGGGGCCAGATGAGATGAGATGTGGCAAGCTGGGCGGCCACACTGATAAGGTTACTCCATTTACAGACACGTGTTCCCTGTAAAACTCAGCCTTGAGACACCTTGACGGGCTTTAATGTCTCAAATCTGCTGTTGCTTGGCTTTTCCTCTTATAAACACTAAATTTGGCTCAGTGAGCAAAAAGTACAGTTCATTAAGATACAAGAGCAAGTCTATATCTTGTTTTCTATGTCTATTCTGTGAGAATCAGAGCCGGTTGAGTCTTCAGTTGGCAGCATTCCGAAGATTTTGTAGGGAGTAGTAGTTTTGCAGACGGCGTGCTGCAAGCAGAGGCTCTTGTTAACAAACATGCCTGGGTACATGTGACAGTTTATTTTTAAGTGGCATCACTTTGAGCTACTGAACTCGCTGGCAAAATGAGGTTGAATATTAAGCAGTGTGGCTTTTATTTCGGTCTTCCGCAGCAAACACCTTCTCTCTCTAACTGTGTCGTCTGTGTGACATTATGGTCAGTTTTAATCTTTGGTGTTAATTTGAGAATTGAAGGGAACAGTACATTCGCAGGTGTAATGAGATAGCTAAAGAAGAAGAAGCTAAATATAAAGATTTTTCAGATGGAGTGATTTATTTTTCTTACTTTCTGGCGCTTCCTTAGTTACCAGGTGAGATGAAAAAACATAGAAGTGCGTAAGAGGTCATTTCATTTCAAATGTAAGACGTGCTTGGCAACCAATAAATAGGGAGATTGTCAGAGTAATGGGTCTCACACAACTGTGGCATCCCCACAAGCATTTTTCTATGTATTATCTGTATGCCTTAAAGAGATTTTAAAAAAATGTCCCAGGCTCTAATTTTTGTGTCCTTGTGCTATAAATTCAGCCCAAGCAAATGTGATTTTGGGGCAGAGTCATGCCTGCCTCGTGGGAGGAAGTTTGTAAACTACATCTACTCGCCCACTAACTTATCTGTTGAGAAGCGGCTCTGCCATAGTCATGCTTTATCAATTTCAGCCTTATGTCATTAACTCTTCCTGCGCTCATCTGTCTTCTGCCTCGCTCACCTCTTCGAATGGCTCTCCTTCTCCTGAACACCGCTGCTGCAGGTCTCTTGGCTTGTTTTTTTCTCGTATTTGGCGTCGCTTTGACCTCTGAAGTCTCCTTTACCTGTCTTTGTCTGCCGCAAATTTATTGAAATTGTGTGTAATTTGATTCCCGCTCTTATCACTGGCCGCTGGTGGGTGGATGCTGCTGTCTCGTTAGTGCTGGACTCTGGGTTGACTTTTGGCTGGACTGTTTTTTTTCTTTTCTTTTTTGTCTTTTGATCCTTTTAATGGCCAGGCGGCTGCATTTCTGTAAAATCCTGCTCGACTTGTTCATATAAGAGGCTGTGTGTGTGCTGCCCTTCCTGGCTGAACTCTGGTGAAAATGGATGCCCGTGAATGCAGACATGGTGAGACCTTGTTTCTGTCCTTCTCTTACTTCCCTCGTCTCGCCCTCCACTGGCCTTCACACCCAGCCGACTCACTCACCTCCCGTCTTTTAACCCTAATGAGCTCATTTTGTCGGGACTTTACGGTCCGCTCGAGCTGATTTAAAGACGATGTTTAAACACATGAACATTCAACTGCCCATCTGACCGATCAAGTCGTATCACTTTGTACCACAAGAGACGCTAGTGAGTCGTTCTTACGGCTATTTCATTGCTTCTCACTCGGGGGTCGCCACTCCCATGGTGGAATATGAGGGATCAGTTTGCTTGGAAACATACTTATCGTAAGAATGATCCTTCAGAAATAAGGATTTCCATGTAATACACCATGTTCTGTTGGTGAACTCACTTGTTAAAGAGTGACTGAGCACATCGTCTATTACAGAGGAATGGATATAACTATTAAGTTAGAGCAATGAGGGTGGTGTGAGTCAGTCTTGCTATATATGTACAATACATATAATAGCAACAACAGCAAAGTTCAAGATGGTCCATGTTGGCATTAAGTGACAGAGTGCTAACGTTTCTCTCCGACAAATGCTTAATGTATTACGGTCACGATTTTACTTATGCTTAACCTCATTGTGTGTCACATAATCTAATGGGAGAGCTATTTTTAACGCACAAACAAAGAGGGCACTCTGCCTGCACATACCTCCGTCTTGGTCCATGTATTTTCAAAGGAGATATTTCTGCCACTTTTGGCGCTGTCATTTTGGCGTAATCCTGCTAATCCACTGTAAACATGAACTCCCTCATACAGGTAATTCCCAAACACCACTGCTTTCACTGTTTTGGTCCATAATTCCTAAACTCAAAAATCCCTGGATGCTCCAAAAAGCCCTGAAATCCCACTGTCTATTCCGTTCCTTAATAATTCATTACACAAAAAAGCCTTTATTCAATATAGTACACTCAGAAATCTTCATTTCTGTTGTTATATTTATTAAAATGATCCAAGTGTTCGCAGCTCTACTTAAAGATAATGCAGAAACTTGAACTTGCGGTCAGGAATGCTGTGGGTCATAGACTGCCGCACCCCATAGTAGATCCTGTTCTCCTTGTGTTTAGCCTCGATGGTGCGAGGTCACACTCGGCTGCTATGTTCTCAGGTCAAAGTGTGACAGTCTTTCCTATCAGCCTTTTTCAGTGTGACCAAACATACTCTGCATGCCCGAGCATCGAACACGGCAAAACCGCAATCAGACATTAGAACATGAGGGTTCAGCATGCAGGCTCGGAGGGATGGGAGACTTTCTCTCCACACTGGGACCTTTAACCCCACTGTTACAGCAACATACTTTTGCTCTCAGAATAAGCAAAGTCTCCTCCCTCCATGTCCTAATTTTCCCTTTTCCCTCCTCCATGTTATAACTCCAACACTTAAGCTGTTTCCATGCTCTTTTTTTTGTCCAGGTTGTTTCATGGAGGTAAAAACACACAACCACAGACGATTTTATTATGTGGAGTATTCTTTCATATGGATCTGATAAACACTGTGCAGTTCTGCATTTAAGTTTACTTGTTTAAAAACGGAAAACACCATGGTCTTCTTCAGATCAGTTCCTTATGATACAATGCTGTTACACATGGTGCATTTCCTTCTTTCTGTGTGTGTGTGCGTGTGCATGTGCAGTGTGCCAGTACATGTGTGTGAGTAATGGAGAGCTGAGGCTGCAACACTCTTCTCATATGTTCTAAGTAACCTTGAGTAACCTCTCTTTCCTTGACATCATATGAGAAGGCAGCTGCTTTTGCAAAGGCCCTTGGGTGTGGACACGGTGTGCATATTGAAATACTGTACACCGACAGTACAGCTCACGTTTACATTTAGGACAGACTGCAGAGTGGTTGTAATGTCCCTCTGTGTATCTGAAGAAGCCGTCTGTAAAATCAGTCTAATGGCAATCCAATTAACTCTAATATCGACAAATCAGTTTGTCATGGTGACTAATTAGTCGGCTTTTGAAGTAATTTTGGCCCTTTTGGTCTCCTTATTTAACAGTTCACAGTCAAATCACAGACATGAGTAAACACGGTTGTTGTAAAACAGGGAGTGCACACATTTTATGATGTGATTACATTAAAAAAAACAACAAAAAAAACAGACTTCCTCAAATCAAAATATTTATTTTCCTTCCAGATGATTCCGGGGACGAGGAGCCCACATCGCAGTCGGACCGCAGCGAAATTCAGGGAACCCTAAAGATACTTGTGAGCAAGCTCGATGACCTCAGCACATGTAACGACCTGATCGCCAAGCACGGGGCGGCCCTGCAGCGCTCCCTCAGCGAACTCGAGGGTCTGAAAGTCCCGGTGGAGGGCGGCGAGAAGATCAAGGCAGTCAACGAGCGAGCCACCCTCTTCCGCATCACTTCCAATGCTATGATCAATGTAAGTAGCCGGGGCAAGCCAGGCCACAAGGCGCCGCGGCGCTCCAGCGGTGAGCAGAGAGCGAGCCGCATCCTGAAGCGTGATTGATGTGACAAGAATGACACTTGTCTGTAATGGCCCGCTTAGTGAGGGATTGGAGATGGGATGACCTCACTAAAGCCACCCTGCTGCAAGCTAAGTTTAGAGTTTAAAGAGGCGGTATTACACCATACACACATACATGCACATATAAAACAGACAAAACCATCTGTAATTCAAAGCAGTAAGTAGTTTAATTGCAGTCGTTGCCACAAGGTGTAGTTCATTCTTTTGTAATAATATTCAAGGTGATCAACTGATTTTGACACCTGAACGACACAGAGTAGCAGAAGCTTAGTAGTACCACATTTAGAGTATTAAGACACTAACAAACTGCAGTTGTGTTTTAAAAAGACAGCAAAAATATGTCCCTGACTGAGTAACTCTCAGCACTCAATTAGGGCATCTCTGTATGGAGATTTCTGACTGAAGTTACAGTAAATCTTATGTGGTCAGGCTGCCTTGTGTGTGTTCTTGGAGGAGATACGACCTGCTCAGCTCAAGTTACAGCACAAGCCCAGGCGTTAGTGTGCAGGGTGCGAATGACAGGGCCACACTGCGCATCAGTGTCCCATCAAGACAGTGGCTTATTGAGGCATTAAAATCTAAAGAAAGGTGGTCAGAAACCTCTGACAGACTTGCACTGCACGTGTGGGAGTGGTTTCCTGTGACAAGATCCTATTAAGTCCAAAATTGACTAAATTGTCAAGAATGCTAGAAGAAATTTTTAATAGAATGTTACTCAACAATAAGAACAATAAATGTACCTTGAAGTGCTTTACAGTCTGCACATGATCCTCCTGGGAGTCTTCCATCATTAGATTATCAGTTAAATAAGGGTCCTTGATATGTTACAGATGAGCCACACTACACACAGTGTCACTCTGATGTAACGAAACGCAGCAACATGAATGTCGTCAGATCTGATTACAGTGTCAGAATTCCCCTCTGTGTCTGTGTCCCCCCACTCGGTGCTAAATGCTTTGGGATTTGCACTACGCAAGTTGTAGACGAGGTTTCAGCAAGCTGCTGCAGGAATGATACTAAATATGATCGTGGGTGGAGGGTGCAGGAATAGCCCCCCACCCCCCACCCCCTCCAGCCTCAAACTCCTGGCCCTCCCTGTCTGGTGAGCAGTGCCGGAACCTTCTGGACGACAGTCATACAGACAGACCTGCTGTGACTGAAGCAAGACAACCATACAAGGTTTGTCTACTTTCCTGCTCCTCCCAGTCGGCTTGCAGTTTTGATCCACTTTTGGACACTTTAGAATTGCTAGTGCATGTGTGAATGGCTTTGCTGTTACATTTGCTGTCTGGGACATAGTTATTTCCACTGACTCTGTTGCCCAAGGCCAAGATCTGGGGTAAAACCAGGCAGTAACAGATTATTGCTCCTAATATAGCTGAGTATGTGCTAATATGGTGTGTCAGGAGACTTCAGTCGTAGTGCTGTAAGATTAAAAAGGGAGTCATATCAAGATGGCTAAATAGCTAGATAATGTGAAAGGCCGCCGCTAAAAAGGATGACTCCATTGTTTCTGAGTCGCATAATTTTTTTAAGCTAATTGGGAAATAGCCACTTACAGGATGAGCAATAAGATAGACCATCTTGGGTTCCGAACTCGTTAAAAAGCCATTAGGTTTGCCAAGAATATGCTTCCAACAAGAAGGAGGCACTTCCATAAACTCCCTGTGGTCATTTCTTTAGTTTCATAAATGGCACCCCTTGAGTGAAGAGCGTTTGAATTTCTGCAGCCGTGAAGACACTTGATTTTCCACCCTTGTGTGTTGGTCCAAGAGAAACGAGGCAGATGCATGTTTGCGGGACCATAATGGCCAGATTTACCTCACGCTCTCTGTGATCCGACCTCCTAGAGGAAAGGGTTGCACTGCAGTTCATGCATTGGTGACGTAACTTCTCATGGTTACGTGTGCTGACAAATCTAGGCTTTTCCCATAGTGTGTGTGTGTGTATGTGGGCATTCACACTTTATGCCTCAGTATCTGTGAACGCCTGCCAGTTTGCCAATTCTGCACACCTCAGCAGGTTTTTTTTAAATTTGACACCAACAGCAGTTAATGCCAGTTCAAAAGCATCCCGTTCCCTGCACATCCACTTTTTAAACCCTCATCAACCCCGTCTTCCTCCATCCGGAAGTCACATGCGGTCTGTGATTGGACTGGAGTGTCAGCACTAAAAAAGTGGAACTGTCGTTCCTTGAGTGGGTGCCGAGTTTCATATCTTGGTTGTGTGTGAGGAAGTGGACTCCAGCATCACATGGGTCTCCCACATTTAAGATGATTCACAGAAACTGATTGTAGAGGCAACTCGTGCACGACTGCTGAAGGTAAGAGATGCATTGAGTTGTGTCTGGAGATTTAGTCTAGTTTTTCATGTGGCATTTAGCCGGATTAACAGGTAATGCTCTGTAGAGGTTCAAGTGTGATTCTATTTACAAACTCAATAGAGTTGGCCAATATTGACACTTGTTGAAGACATTTTGCAACATTGTGTGTAGGCGTAATGTCCTAACCTTCTTAGTGCATTGGCATAATGCAGTTTTAAAACCGACCGTACGAATGCTGATGTTGCATGGGTGTAATCTAGCAATCCCTAAACTTTAGTGTGAAAAAATCAAGATTAGAAGAGTGTTTTCTTGTAGAGAAATGTTTATTTCTGAGGGTGAAAATGCACTCAGCAGACAGATAGGTTTCCCGTTTCCTGGATACGGATAAAGCAAGGCGTCCAGTCTTACCTTGATCCTGTTGCTCTTCCTGCTAAATAAATGTGATACTGTACATCCTGCCATCACCTTCATCGCCAAGACAACAGAGATTATTTGAGCTGTGCGACACATTTGTCCTCCCAGTGTCCCGCCCTGCAGCCAGAGCTTCGTCTTTGTTGCTCCTTCACCGAGGGGTTGTGTGTGTGTGTGTGTGTGTGTGTGTGTGTGTGTGTGTGTGTGTGTGTGTGGTGTGTGGAGGGGGCAATTGGTTGCAAGTAGTGGTTGAACCCTGTGTAAACCTACTGTTCCAACTCTTGTGTAGGAGAGCAATGAAAAGCCACCCTGGTGTTGCAATAATGCTGAATTGCGATTTTAGGCTGGTGATTTAAAAATGCTTCCCCCGGCGGCCCCCTTAGTTCACTTATTTCACCATGTGTTATTAAGGTTCATTTACCTCTGAGGTTACTATGAAGCAAAAATGTCAGACATATGATGCTGAGCCAGTAAACGCTGACGTGTAAATCATGTGTGATCTCGAGTAACCTCTTTGTCTCAGCAGTAACATCACAGCGATGCCCCCTCTTGACTCAGATGTACTCTGCTATGTAATCAGAGGCTGACTCATTTCTCCCTGGTGTTTTCTTGCTTTTTTTTCCCCCTCCGAGGCACATCTGACACAGCAGGGAGAGAAAGTACTCACTCATCAGACAGCAAAATTAACATATTGATTACTGCAGGAAACGGTGGCCATAAACACACATTGAACACAGTGATTGACATGACATTTTACATTTTAATGATCTCTCTCGCCATTGTTCCCTGCTGTCTTGATTTAATTTTATCAGCACGTAGTATCCTTTGAAAGAGGAGGCTTCAATTAAGATATCATGGGACAATAAAATAGTCTTTGTAACGTGAACGTGAGCAGAATTAAAAGGACATCACTTCTTAGTCACTAGTGTGGATAAACTGTAAATCAGTGTTAAGAGCTCATTAAGGTCTAAGCGTCATGTAGTGTTTTAGCTGTCATTCATAGACTAGTGTTATGAAAAGTAAACAGCAGATTACAATGTAAATCTAGTTCATTGGACTGCTTTTTTTACAGAAGTGCAACTCTTGAGTCCTGTCTGTGTGTTTACATGTGGGAATGTGCCTCCCCAGGCGTGTCGAGACTTCCTGGACCTTGCCGAGACTCACAGTAGGCGATGGCAGCGGGCGCTGCAGTATGAGCGAGAGCAGCGGACCCACCTCGAGGAGACCATTGAGCAGCTAGCCAAGCAGCATAACAGCCTGGAGCGAGCGTGGAGAGAAGCGCCCACGCTCGTGTCCAACACACCCAGTGCCCCGACCACCAACAAGGGTGAGACTCATCTCCCACTACACTGTCTGAGAGTCATGTGTGACCTGAGGCTCGCTATTAGAAACATTCCTTGTCTTGTCAGAAGGTCTCGCTTATCATCTAGTTAGGGATGGCAATTACCTCCACCAAGGAGCAGATGTCATGTGGTTCCATCATGTAAGGTTGCTAACACACATCCAGTGTCTTAGGGCAAAATACTTTTTTTAAAATAATTTATTTGGCCAGTGATATTTCCTCTGGCGTCATTTCTTCCTATCAAATCCCGTAACCACATCCTCTGTTTAAAATGCACTTTTGTCACCTCAGCAGTCATGATGCTGCCTCAGGTGGGTTTCTGTTCTGTCGATGCTGCAGCCCTCACTGTCATGTGACGATGGTCTGCAGAAAGAGACAGCTGTAACTTCACACAACTTTTGTCCAGCAACAATGTGGGACTCTATTCAAACAGTTCAGACTTATAGGTGACCTTGTTCCAATGATCAAAGTCTGCTTTCTTTTTGCTTTTCTTTGCAATTATTTCTAGCCTTTTTGTTGGAACTGGCACACTAACTTTATTGGAATGTTGCCTTAATCAAATGATTAATAATGAACAGTACTGGGTGTTTTTAAGAGTACAGGCAACACAGAATATTGGCATTAAAGAGTTTAAAATGGCTTCTTTACCCACCTCATCCACAATTATTGGAAGCTCTGGTTGAGGCACATGTCACTCTGTGTATTCGACAACAACAACTGGAGGAACTGGCATCATTCAGGCTAGTTAACCAGCAGGAACATTGCCAGATTCACTAAGCTGATTATTCTGTGATTAATCACCATGGTTATGTGATTATACACGGCGCTCCGCTCAATCCTGCGGAATACCAACCGGCCACAATGTGATGCTGCCGTGTGAGTTTTGACGTGTCGCTTGCATGTGCTCGCCACCTGTATGTCCTGATAGAGGGGAGCGGGAGGCCACTCAAAGAAGACGCGAGTGATGAAGATGAAGATACTGAGTACTTTGATGCCATGGAGGATTCCCCTGCGTTTATCACAGTGACCGCCGCTGAGAACACACAGCACAGGTCAGGTCGCGCCGCACTTTTGTCGAATGCCTTTGAAGAGTTTAATCCAAACAAACCCAACTTTCTGTGTTTGTTCCCGGTATATTTTCAGAGCGGTTGTTAGCTGCCTCAGAGTTATCCTCCTTCTGTCAACTCCACTGTATTTTACTTTCTGAAAAGTCTTCAGCGCCTCCAGAGTTTTTATTTCTCATCTTTGCAGTGCATCTCTCAGCTCTTGCCTTCTCTACTCAGCCGCAGCATTGTCATCGGTGATATTGATTTTTGTGTGAAAAGTTGCATTCTATTCATCTGAGATACACGTCTTTCTCTTTTCTTGCTTCCTTCCTCATACTGTCTGTGTATTGGGTATACTAACAGGAGGCAAAAAAGATGGAGAAGTGAGACGGGAGACGAGGGCAATTAATCTATTTTAGGTGTTCATTATTGATACCATTGTCATCTCTTTCCAGGCGATCTCAGAGTAATTTGAGCGGAGCAAGTGGAGGTCACTCCAATGACTGGAACCAGGACGACCATGTAAGTGCCAATCCTCCAACAAGTCCGACTAATAGCTCTGGCATTTCATCTCAATACTGATGGAAAGCTCTTAATTCAGTGTGCTACTCTGTTGGGCCCACTTCTCTCTCTCACACTGCGAAAACTTTGAAGAAAAAAGTAAGTCATGAGTCCATGATTCAAATAGTCTCTAGACCTGCTTAAAACATGCCACTTTGACGTTGACTGTGGCACAAAGATTGTTGAACAGGAAACACAAACAGGGGGAAGCAGATCGATATCATTTAGATGAATAAATTCTAATTATTCAAATATTAGAAATATGTGTCCATCTAAAACAGGACAAAAAGAAACGTAGGTCATGTTTTCAGTGGCTTTAAATAGAAACCGTTGTCCTCCCTGGTTCTTGGTTTACTTGGCCTACTTTTAAGCGTTTGAAAATGATGGTGGATCATCTGGCATCAACATGACTGTCCTTTGAAGGCTGTCGCGGGGCCCGGATGTTGAGCAAGTGCCAGTACCAATCTGGGGACTGCAATGAATCCTTTGACTGATGTAACATCACATGACACAGCAGCTATGATGCTGATTAATTTATGTTAGACAATGCAAATGTTTTCAGAGCTTGTTTGCTGCCTGACTGCCTTCTTTCTTAAGCAACTGCGGATATCCAACAGCTGTTTGCCGCCTTTGTCTTTACTTTCCGTCTTCACTTTTCTAGGTCAAACGCATTAATTGATCATTGGTTTTCTAACATGAATAGCCACTTGGTTCACTTAGCTTCATTAGAGATGAATCCTTGTTTAGCTGGCTGTGTGAAGGGCCTCAGAGAGCCTCTGCTGTGTAATTATTTGTTCATGATACAAAGTTCAGGCTCTCAGTGGATTTAGCCAGTTTTAACTTAGTTATGACACTAATTACTTAAATAATTGGTGAAGAAATAGTGAGGCAAACATTTCTCTCCAGGCATAATAACGGCCTCCCCTCTACTGGGGCCCAGGATAGTTAGTCCCACTTTCCCTCACCGTCCCATGCTCACATCACAGGGATTGATTTATGTAACCATGCTCACAAAGCCCTTTTCTTAGCCCGCATTCATTTTACGCTCACCAGCTCCACTCACACACACTCGCACACACACAGAGCCTTTGTCTGTGTTTCCTGCCATCTCATTGTCACTCCTGCGGTGCCAAAGATACACGGTTGCATCACTCCAGTAAATCTTAATTACCAGTCAAACATCTGCTCTCCTCTCCTCTCGGCTCCCCTCTTGCTGTGGATTCTCCCTCTCCCGGATGTGTGTCTCCTGTTCCCTCTCCGCCTGTTTCTCTCCCGCTCCGTCACCCACTTGATGATCTTGTATGCTGTCAAACTGTCCGTGAAGTTGACAGTGTTTCTCAAACTTGGATACAGATAATTTCTTCCTTTTTGAAAAGACCCTCATTCTCCCACCCCGATCTCAGGTGTCTCCAAGCTGCAATGATGTATCAGGGAAGGAGCTGCAGCCACGCAGACAGCGGAGGACACATGTCCCAGACAAGCCCAATTACTCCCTCAATTTATGGAGTATCATGAAAAACTGCATCGGCAAGGAGCTCTCCAAAATCCCCATGCCTGTAAGTGTGTGATTCAAGTCAAGTCAGGTCAAGTCAAGACAACTTTATTTATCCCAAAGGGCAAATCCGTTTCCGCAGTCTACAGGACGATACATACATTCACAAACACCAAAAGAACAGTGTGAATAATGTGTCAGAGACAATAAGTAAATAAATATAAACAATGTGCTCACTGGTCAACGGTGAACATAAACATGAGCAGGCGAGTTTGAAGTATAAAAAAACCACTCTTATAATTATTCAGGTTCAGCAGCCTGATGGGAGAAGGAATGAAAGATTTGGAGTAGTGGTTTGTTCTCCTGAGTGGCGCTACACAGCGGTGGCCTGAAGGCATTAAAGTGAACTCAGAGGACAGGATGTGGTCATGTTGGGAAATGATTCCCTTAGCTTTTTGGACCACCTGCCTCTTCACAGAGAGCACAAGTCCTTCTGCTGTACTCCAATATTTTGGAGCAGGCCTTCACAATACTGTAGAGGCTATTCTTGTCTTTTACAGACAGACCATCAAACCAACAAATAAAAATAAAAGGTTAAGATAACTTCAAAACTCGTGGTATCACATGAATGTATGTAAATGAGATCGAATAAGACCCCTTCCTGATGTCGCCTTCAGGTAAACTTCAATGAGCCTCTGTCGATGCTCCAGCGTCTCACGGAAGACCTGGAGTACCACGAGCTTCTGGACAAGGCAGCGCGCTGTGACTCCTCCCTGGAGCAAATGTGCCTGGTCGCTGCATTCTCCGTCTCCTCCTACTCCACCACGGTCCACCGGACAGCCAAGCCCTTCAACCCCCTCCTGGGCGAGACCTACGAGCTCGACCGGCTGGAGGAGTTTGGCTACCGCTCGCTGTGTGAACAGGTGACAGCACAGCCACCGGCTGATTGTTTACACGCTCAGTGATGCGCACATTTGCTTGTTTTTCGTCTACTCTGTACATCTGGCATTTACCTCTTTTTTTTCTTCGCCCATCGTTCTCATCAGGTGAGCCATCACCCCCCTGCAGCTGCACATCATGTGATTTCCCAACGAGGCTGGACCCTGTGGCAGGAAATCACCATCGCCAGCAAGTTCCGCGGCAAATACATCTCTATAATGCCTCTGGGTACGTCATGGTACACGGGAAGCAGCCAAATGAGGCGTTTGTCTGAAGGTCCCGTCACACCGATTGAACAGCATGAAGAGTTTTGATAAGAAAGAGCGCACGCCCACTTCAGTGCATTTGAGCTGTGAGCCGCCTCCAACACTCTAAATCCAGAGGAAATGCTGCGAGAATGAATCAGGAGGCTTTTATGACCCCATTGACACAGGCGTAAAGTATGGGTATAAAGGGAGCTCTTTGTTGCACGAGGACGGCGGATCTCAGGAGGCTCTCGGCTCGGACGAATGAGAGATTTAATAGACGCGGATCCCGTCCAGGGAAGCGGCGGTGTTTATCTGACTCCTCTCGCTTCCTCCTGTGATGTGCCTTGTAGCCTGGAAAATCTCTTTAGCGGGAAGCGTTTATGGTGAAATATGTTATCAATCATCAGGTCAGTCTGGAGGTGGGAACAAGTGGCCCTGCACACAGGATGTGAATGTGTTTTTAACGAAGAATCATGCATGTAGATATATAACTATTTCTGCAGGGGTTTTTTTCCTGTTGTGTGATTGTGATTTTGTTTCATCACCTTATGTCAATTGCTTTCCCAGGTGCCATTCACCTCCAGTTCCACTCCAGTGGAAACCACTACGTGTGGCGAAAGGTCACCTCCACTGTGCACAACATCATTGTGGGCAAGCTTTGGATTGACCAGGTGTGTTTACTATCACGTCTCACTCGTCCATTCATCGACACTTCCAACCGTGCAGCAGTGACTCAGTACTCCTGACCTGCCAGCACAGCTTGTAGGTATTTTCCTCCTGTTTGGCAGCAGTTTGTGTTGCACACTGAGAGAAAAGGGCACCGTTGAGGGAGGATATCACAGCCAAGACTTTATAGCACATGAATACGGATCTTCACAATCTCTGGGGATTTATCTTTAGCTTTGATCTCTAATAATACCCTAAAATAACAGTCTCTTCTCTCTGCGAGATGGCCCACTTATAGTGGCTGAGGAAGTGCAGGCTTTCCATTTGAGTATCTGTCTGTAATGAATTTGTATTTCCCGTTGGAATGAATACAGTCAGTAAATAAAGGAGCATATCAGAATATGAAAGATTTATTGATATCTAGACTACATAATTTATAGGTCTTGGCCACAGTTGTGATAAACCATTTGGTGAATAATTAACTATTTAATACTGGGCAAATAGCCAGTGTTTCATTTTTGAGGTGTGATTGTTTGTATTCCCGGCAGTCAAGAGAATGTGTTGGATTCATTAACTTTTTTTATACAACATTCACAAAGCTTCAGAGGCTCCTTAAAGCAGTTTCTGTTTTGGGATTTTGTTGGTTCATGATCTCCTGTTGACTTACCTGATTGATGACAGCAATTTATTACTCTGTTTTAAATAGGCCCCTTCGAAGTTTGTGTTCCAACTACAATTTATTCTTTACAACGACCCACCTTGGCAATATTTATTTATCATATTTCTTATTATCTACCTCCTGATGTTTTTGCTTTTCAATTCAATACTTTTGCCCTCCTCCATCTCCATCGATGTGCTTCTCTCTGCGGTCCTCTGACGCAGAACGAGGTCAGCCAAACCACTCCATAATAAACTTGGAGGGTTCTCAGGAGAGTGTCGTAGTCTGCCAACAGTCATAAACAAATTTAAAACAATGTTGTTTTCAGGTTGTTAGAAAGGTTTAATGAGTTCTTCTTTGGACAAGGTTCCACCCTAAATTCAGTGAAAATCATCCAACTAGTTTTAGATAACCTTGAGTGTTGAGATTACATTGGCAACTAGAATCGTGGTGCACAGCTCTTAACTTGTGGACTTCATGATTGTCAGTTGCCAGATTATCTGTGTTATATGCCAATCGAAGAAATGCTCAGGCTATCATGTGTTCTATAGTGTGCTGCAGATTACAAACTGCCAGGGCAGGGTAGCTTTATTTTTGTACTGTGTACTTAAGTGTTCAGGGGCAATGCAACCTTATGTAAAGTAATAAAAATCTTATAAAAGATAAATAGTTACAAGGAGCAAGAGAACAAAGAAGGGATATGAAAGCTCATATTTGCAATTTACAAAACCATAGTTGCATTAAAAGAAAAAAAACTTGCTCACTGCTGATGAACTGTGATTACTTGAAGACATATTGTCTCCTCGTTGGTAACTTTCCCCTCAAAGATAATAACCTCTGTTTTATGTCTGTGTTTGTACAGTCCGGGGACATTGAGATTGTGAATCACAGGACCAAGGACACCTGCCAGCTCAAGTTCTCTCCCTACAGTTACTTCTCCAGGGATGTCCCACGGAAGGTAAATGCTTCTTTCATATCCCTTCTTGGCACGGCAGCATTGTGTGGTGGATGAATTTGTGTGATGCTGCCTCCTGCTGGACAGAATCAACAAATATCTAAGTATTTTGGTTAATGAAGCAGAGGAACACTGTGTGATGTCGCCCTACTTCTTATTGAGGGTAGTCTTGATTTGATTGTCCAGTATCCAAACCTTAGACAAAAGCAACGCAGCAATAAATCCAACGTCACTTCCCTGCATTTCTGGTGACATCTGTATAAGTATGCAACGTCTGGGTTTCCTTTGTTCCCACCAGGTAACAGGTGTGGTGGCTGACAGCGGTGGCCAAGCTCACTACATCCTGTCGGGAACGTGGGATGATAAAATCGAGAGTGCCAAGATCATTCAGAGCAGCCGAGGAGGCAGCGGATCCGAGGGCAAGCAGAAGACCGTCTATCAGACCCTGTCCCCCAAACTGCTGTGGAAGAAGTACCCTCTCCCGTATGGCAGAGCTTTGTCACATATGAGTTCCATCAATTTTATCGATCACTATGAGCTATTTCCGCCAACTTACCCGCTTATCCTCCTTCCTCTCTAAGGGACAATGCCGAGAACATGTACTATTTCTCAGCACTGGCTCTGACCCTGAACGAGTCGGAGGACGGCGTGGGAATTACCGACAGCCGGCTGAGGCCCGACCAGAGGCTGATGGAGGACGGGCGATGGGACGAGGCAAACTCGGAAAAGCAGAGGTTAGAAGAAAAGCAAAGAGCCGTTCGGAGGAGGAGGGAAGCGGAGGCCTCGGACGCTCTGGATGAAGGTATGGAAACGGAAAACAGTCTGAGAGTTAATGACAGAGACGTGCAGGGGTGATGGTGATGGTAGTGGGGGCAGTGGAGGG
>CAESWR010000057.1:803605-814890 GCA_903171835.1 Mullus surmuletus | reverse complement strand
CCACTCACACCACTCACAAAGCAGGAGGTGTTATTTGCCTGCCCTGCAATAAATGTCCCATTCATTTACTGCACAGATGGTGTTAGAGGCCATTGCGGAACACAATGTGAAACCGTGACAATGTCTGGCTTTTGATTTAACAGTCAAAGCTCAAAGACCATAAATATTAAAAAGAGAAATCAGCTACAATTCCCCCAATTTCCACAAAAAACAGAAGTCCAAGCTGAAATTTTTCAGCCATTGTGCAAAAGCTGCAGATTACATTTTCTAAAAGTCTGACCATATAATCAGCACTTTGAAGCGGCGCGTTGGAGTTGGTACAGCTCTAATTTGCACCTTTGGCTGGCTTTCTTCCACAGCGACAGCAGCTGAGGCTTATTGATGTAATATTTAGAGATGTCTGCCACCCGAAACTGGCAGACAATTTCTCAGTTTAACTAAGTGAAAGCGATGGCAATTACTGGTGAGAGTTAAACCATCCAGCCGACTCCCGCAGTTATGCTTTGAGATAAACTTTGAAGCGATGTCCTCGGCGGTACCTTCCCGGACCAGTTAATGTTACCAGCGTGAATTGTAATATAGTGAAAACTGCACTTTATTGAAACTATTCTGCTCTCTTCTAAGCAATTTGTATTATTGTTGAAACAAAATGAAAGATCCACTGGTTATTTACAATTGCTTCATTAAAAACAGATGTTGGAGACTGAATTGCAGCTGTAATACTTTGTGAGCATTTAGTAGTAATGTTTCATCCTGGTGGCTTTCCTATGCCTGTGCGTGAGTGAGTGAGTGAGTGTGTGTGTGTATGCGTGTGTGTTGGCTAGACTGTATTTGCTGTACCCATGACTTGTCTTTCTTTTCCTCCCTCTATTGGTGGTCAGAGTGTGAATATGACTCTGGTGAGTGGGGGTTGCCCTGTAAACCCTCTGTTGTACATCACTCCCACATACAAACATGCACACACACACAAACACACGCACACACACCATCCTCTGTGTGTTCTGCCTGTGTGTGCATGAATCCCCTTTCATGTCGACCTCTCCGGACTACAACTCAGGAAAAAACATGCTTTTTTTTCCTGCATACACATGTGACATTTTCATTTAGAACTGACCTCAGGAATATGTTACATGTAATAACAAAAACATTTCTGAACCGTAATTCCAGCGTGGTGCGATGAAGCCACATGAGCAAGTGATGAATGTGCACAGCATCATCATCCCATCCAATCGGCTGCTTATTGGGCACTTCTTTTTTTTTTTTATATTGCGTCGACCAGCGGTTCAAGTTACCTTTAAGCTTTGTATTCATGAATACAGCTTATTACAAATCACTGCAACAACATGAACCTAGAAGAAGTTCTCTATTGCGCACCATAAGATTGCTTCTCATACAGCATCTGCATAGTGTATGAGGGGGAATTAGTCGCCCGCTGGATTGCCTGCAAGTGTGGCTTCTCCTCCAGAGTGTGACGAAGTGGCGGCTGTTGACTCTCGCATGTCCTTCCACCCGCAGGAAAAGAATACGAAGGCTACCAGCCGCTGTGGTTCCACCAGAGGAGGGATTCTGTCACCGGAGAGACAAACTTTGTGTACAAGGGGGGCTACTGGGAGACCAAGGAGAGACAGGACTGGAGCATTTGTCCTGACATATTCTAACCCAGGAAGGCGGCCCCGGATCGCTCCGAGTCTCGTCGGATTGGGGGGGGGGGGCTGCCCTGCCCCTGTGCCTCAAGCGACGGGGCGACGCTGGCTTTCAAGCGCCATGCGGAGCTTTGTGAGCATGAGGATGTGTTTGTGTCGCACACTCTCGTAATACACTGTACCTCCAAATGTACACTTTCATTTGTTTTTTTTACAGGGGAGGTGTAAGAAGGGCGGCACTCCCTGTATAGTTCTCTTTTACACTGAAACAGCAGTGAGATTATGTGTGGATGGTGCACCTGCACACTCCTGGGATCAGGTGTTCCGCAAATGCTACCTACAATGCACTTTTCTTCACTCACCCCATTTCCAGTTTTCCCAATTGGACAGAGACAAAGATAAAGCAGCTGGAGAAACTGAAACATTTCAGGGAAAATATAATAAAGAGGCAGATAGGAACATTTCAGATGATACAAAGAAAGTCCTCGGAATTGAGATTACAGCGGACCTAATTTACTAAATTTGTCAATCCCCCCCTTTAATGACCTTTAAGTGCTCATTTTGCCCCATGTGGTTGCTTCAGAAGGAGTATAGGAGCTGAATATGGTGTCTCATTTGAAATGATACAAGGAGACCTAAAAATCGAAATTTGTGATATAACAATGAAATTGTGAAACTTATTATTCCCGTTCTTTTATATGAAATCATAATCCTTTACAGAAAAACAGAGTTTATTGCAGGTTATGTTTAAAGTTCATTCCAGCATTTTCATTCTCTGTAATTTCATCCGGTAGCACTTCCCTCTGGACCTGAGTGGAAGCAGCACTATAAAGTAACAAAACTGAAAGAAAAAGGAAAAATAAATCAAATAAAAAGAGAACAAAGGAAACAAATAGACTGGAAATATGGATTCTCGAATAATAATGTGCTGGAAAGTCACAAAATTGTCCTGCAATAAATTCTACTGTTGTGAAAATCCAAAGGATGAACTTTCACATTATTGAGCCAAGTTTTAAAGTGTACTGAATTATTTCACAACTTCATGCTTATATGACACATTTTGACTGTGAATTCCCTCATGTGGTATGATATGGTATTTGCTGCGATTTAGTTTCAAATACTTTGCTTCTTCATAGTTGACAGCTGATACTTGAGGGGCTAAATCATCTGGTTTACCTGAAATGAAAGTATGAGGCAGCGATAGCTTTTATTTGAAGTGAATGTTGGGATTTACCTGTACTTGCGGTTAGTCTATAGTAGTTAGACTATAATCCCCGTAGAGAAAATAAGACACCTTTTCATATCTTCAGTCTGAATTGCTTCTTTGCTTCAATGCATATCAGTCCCTTTGTGATTCTAACGAACAAAGCATCTGCAGTAGTCAGACACTTTCCAGAGTGAACGTTACACTTGAAAACATCCATATCACTCTGATAGGAATCCTAAGCAGACCCGAATTAGCTCCTCTCACTGTGGTTGACCATAGGTTAGTACATATCTCTGTGGTGTGCGTGTACTTTACCGTGTCCTTTGGTGCTCTCCCATAGCAACACATACCGTTACCTTGGTGACCATCTTCACCAACATCATACTAAGTCGGCGTCTGATTCCTGAGATGCTCACACCCGGGACAGTTCCTGTAGTGCACAAGCTCCACAGCCTCCATCCCTCTGTAGTTGGTAGGTGTTTCCAGTACGACTGTGTGAGCCGGGAGCGGTCCCTCTGAGTCCAGGGTGGCTTCAGCTGATAGGAGGTCAAAGGTCAGAGAAACAGACAGGGCTGGCTCCTGTGCTGATGGCCTCTCCTGTCCACCGCTCCAGACTCACCACGGCTCACATGCATCGTCCTCATTGTTCATAGACATGCTGATCTGGGATCAGCTCCTGAAGGTACCCTCAGTCCTAGGCCTTGAGCTGACTGAACAAGGGAGCGAGTCCCCTGACCCGTGCACTACATGTCTACAGTGACAAGTTTTGAAAAACCAGTTAGTATTTTTTTGTAATTATTGTTAGGAATGTAGAATTCAAGGCTGGAGGTATTGTATCTTCCGTCTAGTCTATTTGTGTGAATATTTTGTGATAAGAGAATGATATTGTAAAAATGAAGAATAATTATACTAATCTGAGAATTAAGTTATCTGTACAGCATAGTTCTAATCGGTGGGAGGGGTGGGGGGGTGATTGCGCTGAAGGATTTGCTATAATTTAGACTTTTAATCAAAGGTTGATTCTGCAAAGATGGAAGTTAACTCTGAGGCACCCGCAATTTGACTGCAGATTTCATGTTTTCTACTTCCAAAAAAAAGTCTTAACACACTGAAAATAACTTTTATAGAGTCCTTGATACTAGCACATCAATAAAGCATCTTTACTTTTGATTTTACGGAGCAACGTATCTAGTTGCTCTCCTGATGTGCAGGCCATAAGGATGAGAAAGCATGCACTGGCAAAGAGTGTCTGGCTGATAGAGGGCAGCAGAGCAAATGCTTATCAATGATAATCTTCATCAATGAATCGCTGATTTGATTTTAAATGTGAATGTTATTTTTGCACAAAAGATGCATCTGCAACTTGGTGATATCAAAGCTTTCCGTTGATTCTTTTTTTTTTCGTTCTTTTTTTTTTACGTCAACATTAAGTTTTAAAGCAATAGTTCATATCTGGTCAACTTAACGGTTGTATGCTAAAGTCTGGACCTGCTGATGCAGCTAAATGTAAACTAAAAGAAACATCTCACCTTACGCAGTGCTCTTCAGATCCACCAACAGATTTCCAATGGTGTATTGCTCAGAATATTGTGTTTTAGGTTTCATGTCTGAGAGTCCTACATAAGTTCATTTTTAAAAAATCCCTGAAATATATCATTTGTCAAACTTTTGCACACAACTCTAAGTTGTGTGCTGATGGTCAGATTGGAACAGTCAAACTACTCTAATTTCTGCCCATTCAATATGCATAGGAGACTATTAACTTAGCTTGGCATGAAGCCCGGCTCCTCTAATTTATCATTTAATCTTCTTACCAGCACCTCTATGATTTCGTCTCAAGATAAAACCACTAACATGATCCTTCATATTGGCATGGTGACGAGTGAGAGACTAAGTATTCTACAATAACAAATAATAATCAAAAAATGCATTGTGAGTTGGGATTGTAGAGTGTATGTCTCCTCAGAAAGATACTTGTTATAGAAATGTTATCCAGTAATGCTCAGAAAATTTGTTAAATAAAAATAAAAAAACATACTTCCAGGCTTTCTGGTAATTGTATGAATTTACAAAAACAAGATTTAGAGATGCTGGTGTGAGGATTTTGTTTCCTGTCTTTATGCTGAGCTATTCTACCGGCTGCTGACTGTAGACCCAAATGTAACAGACAGATATTTTGCCACCTCTGGCAAGAATAAATGTATGCGAAATGATTCTTTATATATTTTGGGTTCTGCCTGGGTTTTCTTCCTGGCTTTTCACTCACACACAAACACACCGACAAAAGTTTGTGTGCTATTTAAACTCATATCAGAGTTGTCAGATGAGGACGGACACTTTGCAGGAGGACGTTTCACTTTTTGCTCAATGGAAAAACTGCTGTTGTGCAGTTGATTCTTTATCGTGTACAGTCAGTTGGCATTCACTGGCTGATCAGCAGTGAAGTTGTACAAACAGGAGGTTGGTGTGTGTTCCTTTTGCTCAAATTGAGGCTCACTAGAGATTTACTTTAATACATGGTGTTTGAGATTATTTTATATTTGAAGATATGTGTTATTTTTTTGAATAAAGACAGAGCTCATTTTAATCGATATATTTCCAAATAATGTGACCTCAGTTGTTGATGGTGATTTGCCTACTGAAGCCTGTACAGTATCAGACAGCTGTAGCAATAACGCAGCGTGATTTAGATTTGTTAGTTCACAGCTGTTGTTGCTTTACACAGAACAATTGTCTGCCTCAGGCAGAAAGGGAAAAAAACACCAAAGTGTATGTGGAGAGTGTACTGTAGAGTAAATAACCTCTTCATCTGCCTTCCCTTTTTTGGAGGGCCCTAATGTTAAACCCCCTCCGCATTTGTTTCATCTCTCATCCAACTCATATTTCACTATGGTGTGATTTTTTTAGCTTTAATTTGTATGCTTTTATTTCTGTTCTGATTTCTACCTTCTCATGGGTGCCATTTTTCTGATGTTGGTGTATTCATAGTGTGTATGTGTGTGTGCTTGTGTGTGCACTTGCTGCACACATTTCCTTCTCATTTGATGCTGCTCAGTTTTGAGGCAGAAGATATCAGATGACGATGGAAATATTAAAATTGCCTTGTCTCAACAGCTTTTTCTTTGAACTGTGACACGTGGTTTTTGTTACGAGACGGCGATGGTGTTATTAATCTGTGTATGATGAAAGTTAATGAACCACATCACTACAGCAGCCTGGGTACAAGAGGTCAAAGGTGATTGACCTGCCTTGACAACTCTCACTCCCCAAACAGACATGGGTGTATTCAGGTGTAATTGCAGATTCAATTCAAGATTTCATTTCTTTTTTAATTGTGTATTTCCCCCCCTTAATTTATACTCATATAACATTGTCTTTCAACAACAAAGACACAATAATGAAAAAAATGAGATAATAAAGTTGAAATTGTTGACACTGGATACCTGACTGATTTATTTTCTCCCAACTGCAGCTGGAAACAAGATTTTCATTTGGCATGTTAAAGATTTTTGTATGTCATGTATATTAGTAACTAGTATTTCGTCTACTAAAAATAAATTAGATGGGTGTAGCCTTGAGAGATGCCTCAGATATAAAACATAATAGTCCCTGAAATAGTTGTGTAATGCAGTGGAGGTAGGGTTGCCAACCGTCCCTTGAAAAACAGAACTGTCCCGTATTTAGAAACAACGATACGCTACTGAACTGAAACTGGACGCATTTTGCCCCATCAGAGAAGAGGTGAGAATCAAACATAGTGTGTAAAATGTCAATGGAATCGATGAATGATGGGGTGCTTTAATAATAACAATAATAATAATTGTATTAATATTTTTTAAATAATGGTACAGTAAAACTTCTTGGAAATATTCCCAGAGGTGCAGGTGTGTATCAGAATATTTCCATTTAGATTGTTTGCGCTGACAATTTGATAAGAGTTTTTTCTATCAATTTTTTAAATAATTGCATGGGAGCGAATACAGAATGTGGAATAATTGCATTGATATTTTTTAAATAATGGTACAGTAAAACTTCCTGAAAATGATCAGATAGGTGCAGGTGTGCCTCAAAAATATTTCCATGTAGATGGTCTGTGAAAACAATTTGATTGGAGTTTTTTCTATCAACTTTATGAATAATTACATGTGAGTGAATACAGAAAGTGGAATAATTGCATTAATATGTATTAAATAATGGTACAGTAAAACTTCCTGAAAATGATCAGAGCTACATGTATACAGTAGACCTACGGGAAAAGAACATGTCCTAGGACTCTTTTTAGTGGCGCACAGAAGACATCAAGCACTGCTGGCATCCGCTGCTGGCGCGCCTGCTTCCGCCGTGCGCGCGCCCACCGAGTCTCCTCCTGCCGCTGCCTGTGCCGCTCGAGACCTGTTTGACCGTTTCCACGGCAACCAACGGAAGCTGTCAATCAGCAATCAACGCTTACAGCTGTGCGCCTCAACACCGGCGACTCAAGTTCAGCATCAGTGCAAAGTAAGTTTCACGCACGCTTGGGATGTTTATGACTGCGTTTGTTAGTTTTGTCATGAAACTGAAGAAAGAGCCATTTTTCAGTCACTTCTGCTTTTAGTCAAGAGTGTTGTTTGCGCACAGCTCCACCTGTCAACCTTTAAGAATGGTCAAATGTAGCTAATGTCTTCACCTCAGAAGAAAAAGGCCTTCTTATCATTGTGTAAGTCGTGGAAACATGCATTTCAGAGTTTCAGTCGACTTATTTGTTCATTCTGTGCAGTGGGAGAGACAGACAGGTGAAGGAATTTATTGCCTCCCCATTGAAAGAAGTCCTGCTAACAAGCTAAATTGTCTTGGTTTCCAAGGGAACTGAGCAACACAGCCCCACTTACCATTTCCCCGTGAGCTTTAACTGCGGCTGTCTGCTGGGAACGTTGTGTCTGTTGCCTTCAAAGCAGGACATGGATGACAGACTCTGCGATGGAGCTGGTGGACGTGACGAGGACACAGATGAGCTCCTTGATGCAGGTCTGAAAAAAAACCGAATCACTCCATCCACATCATTGCTGTGAATCTGGCATTCCACTGGACCTTCTTCTCTGTGTAAATTCACAGACCCCAGTGACAGCAGCAGTGTGTTTGGACCGGACCCTCCCAAACTGGACCACTGCGACCTGCTTCTTGATGCCATTGATGCCCATCTTGGGCAGCTGCAGGTCCGTGTTTTTGTTGTTGTTGTTTTTATTATATTTTAATTTTCTATATGAGAAAATGTTGATACCTGGAGTTTGATGTGCGCAGGTCCAGACAGTTTCCAGAGAGCATGATTCAGGTGATTTGAGCAGTAGAACACACAGTTATTCCAAATGATGATATGACTTGTCTGGTGATAATGTTTGTTTTGTTTTTTTTATATCCCCAGCGTCTTTTGGATTGAGTCAATCTCTGAGCAAAGACACAGGCTTTGGAAGTACATCTCAGACAAATGAAACTCCCATGTCTTGTCTTGATTTGATACAGACTCCAACAGTGGACCGAACATCAGGTAATAATCTAAAGTTAAGGAAAAATTGTACTCGGTGATTTATTCCTGGAGAAAAGCTGCAGTGTCCCAATTTCCACTAAAATAGGACAACATTTATTGCAGGAATCCAAAAAATAAAGCTTGTCATTTAATAAGGTCTCCGGTGACCTACATAATATGAAAGTAAACTTACTCTGTTATATTCGCTGAACAAGAGTTTTGGACAGAGTCACGCGGCACATTAAAAAAGTTCCATAACATCAAAAGAAAATCTGTGACAGGGTCGTTCACCCTTACAGCTCTGATCGTCTCCCTTCTGCTCTGCCTCCAGAGAGGAGCAGCGACTCCCGTGATGGTTCAGCTACACGTGGGCAAACTAAACATACATCAGACCAAAGATCAAGCAACAGAGAGCAAATGGACAGCTGCCAGGAGCAGGTCATCTGGAGGTTGGAGAGGCTGCTCGGAGATGCCTGCAGGGAGGAGACCATGGCAGCAGAGCTCCGCCCTCCCTCAGACAGCATCTGCACCGAAGACTTTGCTAGATGCTTCAGAGAGGAGATGGTGGAGCTGCCAGAGGAGAGGTCGGTGTCGGTGTCGGTGTCTGACAGTCACGCTCAGCAGGGACAGCGTGGACTGTGGATTGTGGATGCAGGAGCAACGGCAGCAAATGGGAAAAAGTGTAAAGACACAGACACTGATGAACCATCGTGGCCGGCTCACGGAGAAAGGAGGCAAACAGAGAGTGGAATGAAGACACGTCAGCGCGGACAGAGAGTCAAAGAGCCGCAGACTCCCAGCGATGATGGCAGCAGTGAGTAACATCAAAGAGAGCCAACAAACCCGACATCCGCTGATCATTAATTAGCTCAGCTCAAGATTAAGAGGAAAACACTCCGCCTGTTTTCCCGTCTGTGTGTCCAAGTCTTTATCAACTTGACAGGTGGCCATGAAATTCCCAGTCCCACAAGTATTATTTTAATTAGTCTCAGTCGTTCTCTCACACTTCTCCCTAAAAGCCATCATTTTGAAGTAGCCTCTTTTATCAGATTTTCCATGAAGAATAAACCTGAAATCCAGATGTACTACTTCCTATCATATGGGTATATTTATTCATTACGCCCAGAGGGTTGTTATTCATTTCACCAGGGACATGAATTTAGAAAACTTTCCACACATGAATCTGCAGAACACGCTCATGATCCTGTGACCTTTCCCGAAGTTGCTTCTCTCTCTGCTTTTATTCACTGATTTTCTCGCTTCCTGTTTAGTCGCTGGCAGTTCGGAGTGTGAAATCACTTGGCACAAGAACCGTTCCCCCGAGGCCAGGCGCTTAGCAGGTAGAGACCACAGCTCACGCTCCGCCCGCAGCACCGGCTAATCCTCCCCGAAGCTCATTCAGTGTGTACATTGTTTCGCAGGCGTCCCGGTGCGGAGCTTCGACAGTGTGTCCATTGACAGCGACCTTGACTCAGTCTGCACAGAGCAGGTCAGGCAGCACATCCGCAGGCGCTCGGGTAAGAGTCTAAAAAAAGCATGCTTAAAAAAATTTTAAAAAAGGAATGTAAGATGCAATGCAGGAGTAAATGTTGCCACATGCAGGATGGCGAGCTTTCGTTCTGCATGACGGTGACGTGGACGATTGTGACATGCACATAGAAAATAAACCTCAGTCTACACCGGGTAAGATTTGTCTGTGTGTTATTGTAAGTCCACTGTTTGAGCCTTTCTTATTGGATGTCTTTTGTCTACAAAGTTCAGAGACCAGCTTATGGAAATGTCGGGAGCAGAAGCTCTCCTGCCCGTAAAGCGCAGCGAAGTCGAAGGGAAACTTACAGGTAGAAGCTCACAAAACAATTCCGACTCCAAACTATTTTTTTAAAAGAAAAAAAATATTATTGTGAACTTTTGTCATCGCAGGCTCATGTCAGATGAAGAGAGCGATGGCAGGAGGCTGCAGTCAGACTGGCTGAAGATGAAAGAGCATCTATCTCTCCTCGGACAAGTGAGACGGAGACACTTTTACTCTTTCCTCTCCGGGATGCCTATGAATTCTCCTCTCCACATGTGTGTTTGAGGCATCAGTTAAACTTGTTTGCATCCCTGTCATAGAAATGTGAGAAAGAGGAGGAGACGCTGCGGCTGAAAAAGACCCACATGACGGAGGTTGAACTCACCTTATCTGAACTCCAGCTGAGAAGGAAGGTAAGGCATTCTCCCAAGATTATCACACTGCTGTAAAGAGCTCTCCTTAAAACTCATAGCTGCAAGTTTTGTTTTGTTTTGTTTTTGTTTGGGTTTTTTTGCAGCAAGCCCTGCAGGACCTGGAGCGTCTGACTGCGGAGACGGCACACATGGAGAGGGAGAAGAGGAGGCTGGAGTGCACTCTGATGGACAGCAAGGCAGAGAGAGACTCCGTTAGGTGCGAAATCACGCCGAGTTATGATCACTCATCACTGCATCTGTGTAACCTCCTCCTGCTTGGTTGTAGCTGCCAGCTGCAGAAGCTGCAGATACAAAGAGATGAGGTCAGAGGACGGGAAGAGAAGCTTGTGGCTCTGAGTCAGCGGAGGAGCCAGTCCTGCATGGAGAGGGTGAGAAAACCTGGATGAGTCAGGCTCCAGCGTGGGGCTCGAGTGGTCTCACAAGGTGCTTTTTGCTGCACAGAGCAGCGTGGTGGTTTCTGTGCTGGAGAGGGAGGAGATGGAGAGACAGCTGGATGGCGCCAAAACAGAACTCTTCTCTGAGCAGCGACGCACAAGAGAAAAGATTGAATCCATGCAAGAAGTACGGCACCAAAACTTCGTATTAATTCGATAATAGTGGTATTAAAAGATGAAATTTCAATATTGTGTTAAAAATTCTATCATATACTCTATCATATACAATACAGATACAATAATATTGTGTAAATGATCCAGTGACACTTGAAAAC
>CAESWR010000057.1:747316-771995 GCA_903171835.1 Mullus surmuletus | reverse complement strand
TTTTTTTTTTTTTTTTTTTTAAATAATCTACACAGTGCCTGCGGGCCGTTCAAAAATACATAGGTTCTGCTAGTGTTGAAAATGGAGCAATCTATGGAAAAGTCTTGAGATATTCAAAAAATATTGAATGAGCAAAATAATGGAGTTTTATCAGCATGTTTTCGATCCCCCCACTACATGAACACGCAGAGGGGGAGGTGAGCGACAGATGGGTGTTTATGGAAGCATGTAAATCCAACCACTTGGATCCGCGGAGCTCATGGTTACTTACTTACTACACTTATTATCACCGCTAATTATAGTTAAGGTTTATGACAAAACCCTTACAATCCCAAAAATGCGCAGTGTGTCAACATCGCTATTTATAAGATCCAGCAAATTCCCGCAGCCACAGACAAGTAAGTTGTGCACAAAAGCTAGCTGAGCCGGCGTAAACCCATATAATGCCGCAGCAAACTCTAAAATCAACATCGCAGGCTGTAGTGTGTTTGAGAAAAAAGCCACTGGTTTGTTTGTTGAGTCCAAACATGTCGAGCCAATACAATCTATTTACATCCGATGCAGCACAAGTCAAACTTAGCCTTTCAACATGCGGCAACTGGATAGAGAATTAAAAGGATCATTAGAGGTCAAGTTGTTATTGTCCACCAAAACATTTCCTCATAATGCCTTTCGATACTCAACGCCACTTAGGTAACGCCCACTCCGCTGGACACAACAACAGTCGAATCCATATCTTGCACTGGTTTCAGAGTAAACCAAGATGTTTCTCTCACTCCTCCCTGTTTGTCAAAGATCCTCAATTGCTTGTTTCCGCTCAACGGTACCTTCAGGATGACTCTTCGGCGGACAACTCTGGTGGTGACATTCTCCTCTTCGTCGGCCACTCCCTCCACCTCGCCGAGCTCGCGGTCCAGCTGGGCGTGAATGTAGGTGAGCACCGAGCGCACCGAGCCGCTGGCTATGTGGAGGACGTTCTGACAGCTGATGACCAGGAAGGCCAGCAGCACGAAGCTGAAGAGGAGCTCGGTCACCAGGGCCCACATCGCCCCGCTCTGATCAGCGACCGGTCGACACGACCCTCGGTGTGCGACCCCCCCGCCGGCAGCCCGCCTGTCTGAGCTAAGAGAGGAGGTGACAGCTGCAGCCCTCGGCCTTCTGTCGCTGCTTCAGAGGCTTTGTGTCTTTCAGTTCATATCCTTCTTCTGTTAATCGGGGGGGCAGTGGGCCCTGTCCTGGGGGTCTCTGCTCCTTCTCCTCCCTGCTGTCGGAGCCACTCTCAGTGACTTCAAGCCCAGCAACCTTTGGAAAGCTTCTGTTCCCACCTCTGTGTCCTTTCTGGCCATGTGATCTGTGGCCTTTAAATATCTCGGCCTGCTTCGGCGAGACCCTGTTCGCTGGGGTGAGAGCACTAAGATACTCGCGCCCAAACTTTCTTTGAGGCGGCCGACTACAAACACACCACACCGCCACTTTACACAGGAAAAACACGCAGACGGACACATGTGAACCACAAATCAGGATAAAAATGAACTGCTTTTGTCAACAATAAGCAATGACGTACATCGACGAGCCCACGAACGGCTCTAAAAGCAACGTTCTATTTATGTTCGAACAGTTTTCACGTCTGAGATTGTCCTTTACAGTGTGTGTCGGTGCCAGAGTGACAACACGTGGGAGTGACTGGGGTGGGGATCGCGTAACATGAGTGGGACAGTGAGAAGGAGTGCTATATTTGGCTGGGCATTCTGTTTGTGCCCATGTTCGGGCTGAGCCTGTGTGTGTGTGTGTGTGTGTGCGTGTGCATTCAATGTATCTGTAGACTAAATGTGTGGTGTGTGACTGGAGGAGGATTTCCTCCAAGAAACACAATATTAGAATATCTGGCTTCAAAGGATAGTTTGGATTTTTTGACATGAAGTTGTATGACATCCTCACCATCAGTGTCGTTCATTCGGCCCATTTCAGTGTTGCAGAAAGTAGTTCCGTCTAGCTCCCACGGATAAAGCGCTTTGCTCCAAAAAACAACATGTGTTCAAAAGAATAATCATCATGAATTCTTGGCTGCAAACTATTTTCCCTCCCTTTGTATCACTGCGCGCACCTTTCCATCAGCTGAAGGAGGATGGAGGTGGAAGGAGACTGCTGCGACCCAACAGAGGACGCGTCCCAGCAGTCTCCTTCCAAGCATGTTAACACCATGAAACAGGTGATGATGGTGCGTACAGTGATACAAAGGGAGGGAATAAAGTAGTGCGAAGTTGGACTTTTTTGCAGCCAGGAATTCGTGATGCAAATGGATTACTCCTTTGAAAGCGTATTGTTTTTTTTCGAGCAAAACACTTTATCCGTGTGACCCCAGCAACTAGACGGAACTACTTTCTGCTACAGCGAAAGTGGGCCAGACCTCCGCTCACAGGACGGAGTGGGGGAAGTCACTGCTGATGAACGACACTGATGGTGAGGATCTCATACAACTTCATGTCAAAAAATCCAAACTATCCAAACTTTTTTTTTATGTCCAGATTTTGTCATTCCAGCTTAACTAAGTGTAGATGTGCAGTTCCCTCACCTGGCCCTTTAAGCGCACGTCGTCCCAGGCCCTCAGCTCTGGTACTCTGTGCGGGAATCCCAAGCCCTTCTCAAAGGGCTGGGTCCCTCTGAAGTGGCCTCGCAGGATCTCAGAGTGCCCCATGTCCCTCACAGGCTGCAGCAAAGCCTCCTGGGACACATTGGGGTGGTCTCCGTCCATGGCGTTGCAGACTGATGACATCATGCTGTCTATGGCCTGTCTGGGTTTGGGCTGGTTGCCCACCCAGGCCTGAGGGTCAGTGACGGGGATCCACCCCGGGCCTGTCTGCTCCTGCAGGTAGGAAAGGAAAGAGCCACCACCACCTCCGTTTCCACCGTTACCTGACCTGGAAGGAAGAAGCAAACTCCTCAGAAGGATGCATGGAAGTCTGCATGGCCCTCTAGAACAATCGGTGTGAATATTCAGCTGCTTAGTGATAGTTTCTTGGTATAAATCATCCAAAATCTTCTCCATTGAGTGGAACATGTAACCGCTTTGATACCACAATTACAGCAGAAAACTCACTGAAACTCACAAAACATTAGATGCTCACTGACATGCAATAAAGATTAATACACATTAATTAGTTGTCTGATTGTGACTTGGGAAAACTTCCAACCCACCTGTCTCCATTCCGATCTGCAACACAGCTCAGACCAGGTGACTCACTCAGCCGAGCATACACCCTTTGCTGTCCTGCAACAAGAGAAAGCCCTTCCTCTGAGCCTGTCCCTCCTCCTCCCCCTCCTCCTCCTCCTCCTCCTCCTCCAGCTCCGTCTCCGCCAGTCGCACTTGTGACCGCCGACGCCTCCGAACTTGCCTCTGACCCCTGACCATTGTTCAGCCCGTTAAGATTGATCCCGGCGATGGTGCCCCCGAGCGAGGCCGGCGTGGCGGTGCTGAGCGAGTCAACCCCCATCTCTGAATCGTCTTCGGGCAGCTCAATGGAGCCGCTCAGCACCCCACCCCCTCCGCTGGCCGCGCTGGCCTGACTGGCCGGGCGGCCCAGACTTCCATAGGGCAGACCCAGCAGGCCTTCGGAGTCGTCAGCATTGCTGCACTCCAGCGAGGAGTCCTCCACAGGCACCAGGGAGGGGCTGTTGCCTGACGGCCAGACCTGCACATCAGACATCTCCATAAGGGTGTCCTCCTCTGTGGTAGCAATGGGTGCGCAGTCCAGACTGGAGACTTCCTGCCAGTAGGGCTCAGCGCCCAGCGGGGAGGGCAGGCTGTACTGCATGGAGGCCGGGGACAGAAGTTCATCCTGCGCGAGCCCATAACCTGGAGCGAGACAGAGAGAGGCACACTGACACCCGGCCCCCCGCCTCGCTCCCCACCTCACCCCCACAGCACCGGGAACCTGGGAGGGGGTATGTGCCCCTGCCCAGGAGCTGAGCATCTAGGGGAGGAAGTAGAGGAGGCTGAAGGGACAAAAGGGAAAAGAGTAGGAAGGGGAAAAGGGTATGGGGGTGTCGGGCCAAGACAATAGGAGCTAGAATAAAAGGTGCAAAGAGCTAAGGACATAAGAGCAAGGGCAGCTTTAAGAAGAGGGGTTGTCAAGCTCGATCAGCCAGTGCTGACGGTGAGAAGAGCAGCGGCAGCGGCAGCAGCAGCAGACACGGCCAGACGGACCGAGAGACTGAGACTGAGGTTCGGGGCCCAGCAGTGGCTGATGCTGCTCTGCTGGCTGCCACCTGCAGGGAGACGGACAGGAATTACTGCCTCTGCCCCCAACCTGGGGCCGGGACACACACCTGTCCGGCTGGGACACACACTTAGTCACGCGTACACATGCTATAGACACACACTCTCTCAGTCTCGTTCAAACACGCATACCGTACACGCTACCTTTGGCATGCATTCAAACCCACTCCAAAAATCAGGCAAGTTAATACTGTTGTCAGGCTGGATTGCATGCACGCAGGCAACCTCAATCACTCCGCACACACAGATACACACACACACTCACAGAGCTCTCATTTAGACAGTATTTTCTATAATGCGGTTAACATGACACAGCTATAAACATTACAGGTTTAATGCAGACATATATGTACAGTAGAGTTGATTTCACCTCTTTGGTGAAAGCCACACGGTTGCTGAACACATTTTAATTGTATTTTTTTCCAGTGAAATCTTATTCATGAGTGGAAGTGTTAATGTGCTGTGGACTCAGGTCACTCCTACGACTGTCACGGATACACTACGTAAAGGCAGATCTTGGATGATGATCAAGCACAGCAGCACGAGGTCACAGCAGCAGTTTAAAAAAAAAATGGAAATAATATCTGTTATCGCACAAAAAACGTTTTCTGTTGATGCGAGCCAGAAAATCCTCCACCAGACAATTAATCTGCTTTGCATCCTTCGTAATCATGCCAATTAGAGTGAGAAACTCTCCAGGAAGTTCAGTGGAAAGTTGAAGTGAAGATTATACCCTGTGATAATGTAGGTAAAGTAAAATATGTTGATTGCTATGGATGTAGGAAACAAAGGTCATCACAGAGTAAAATAAAGGATGAAATCAGGGGAAGAGCAGGGTTCGGGGTGGGCAGGTAAGAGCAAATGCAGGAAGCAGCACCCCCCCCTCCTCCCCACCCCCCTGCAGGAGCATGTGCTCATGCACAGCAGATAGAAAGGAAGAATGAGAGAGGCCGTGTGGCGATGAGGAAACTGTGCAGGGCTCAGGCTGCAGCTCAATTCGTGTTTGGCACTGTGGCTGTTGAGTACTGCTGAGAGTGCAGGAGATATTTGTGACACCATGAGACCAGAAACACCTCATGACCTACTTTCTGCTTTCTCTCTCAGTCTCTCAACTGCTGGTGGGTGTCCACTGCAGATAATGATGATGAAAAAAAATAAAAAATGCTTGTATAACACTTGCTGTGTACCAAATACAGACTTGATGCTTAAAAAAATTCTATTAAATTTGGAATAAATCACAGGTCACAGAATAAAGTTAGTTGGATAAAAATAGTGATGCACTTGTGATATTATATTTTTTCAAATATATTTCAGATGTAAAGATAGCACTGCACTGCCGATGCAAATGCATATTCAAAAATCTATTTACCATTCTCTTCAAATCAAAGCACAATATATCAAATTATATAACTGCGTAACAGTTTTTAATTTTGCTTTTCTCACAGAAATGATCAGTTGATAATATGTGTGATGAAAATACACGTATATGTGTAGACATGCATGAAGCAAAACTCTTTTTTGCCTGCCATAATCAATAAATTAATGTGTCGGTCCTCTCTCTCCAGGTTAAAAGATGAGGAGAGAAATTACGTGAATGAATATCTAAAATGTGGCTTTGAATGCCTGTTCTACTATTACTGCTTTCCAAAAAACCCCAAAATAAAGCAGCAAAGCTAATGTAGAAATACGCATGGAGGAAAATATGCTCAATTTACCCGCAAAACAGACACAGTGACACACCGGACACACATGTACAGATATATGGAGGACATGAACAGTGTAAAACCTGAAACAGACATAAAAACACTCACATTGAGACACACAAGCAAACTTATTGATGAGGAAGTATTTCTAATGAGGAGAGGAACATTAAATTTACCCTCGTAGGACACTCACAAGGACATGAAGACAAATTGTTCACACACAAAAGAACCTTCAAATTAACAGTTTACAGAGAATCAGTGACATACAAAACCACAACATTCATACATGAACAGTGCAGACGTGTGTCACAGTTCACAAAAAAAGGTCTGTGGCCTTTTTTACCCCCCATAGGACAGATCGCTGAGGAGGAACAGAGACAGACTGTAGGGACATTCCACGTGCATGCCATGCAAAGACACATGTCCAGTGGCTGGGCAGCGTTATGTGCCAGTGCAGTGACTTCATCTCCATCAAGCCAGTTTTGATCCCGCCCCTCATCCCAGTGTCTCCATGCAAACAGCAGGAAATGAGTAATGACGGTCAGCCTCGTGCACATGCAAACAGGCAGGGAAGGGAGAGAAGGGATGGGAAAAAGAGGGAGAGGAAAGAGAAAATAAGAGCAGCGAGAGAGAAGGAAGAATATAAAATAGGGTGATGAACACAGACAGAAACAGTGAGAGAGAGAGCGAGGGTCACCTCCCCCCTCCCAGTGGGTGCTGAGTACACAACAGTCTGTGTGAGGGGAATCGGTCACAGAGCGGACACTTAAAAAGTGGGGTTTTCAAAGAGTACGAAAATAAGGAAAATGCACGAATAGTCGCCAAAAAAAGAAAAAAGAAAAAAGAAAAAAAGATATGGGTCAGAGGTCAACATGAGGTCGGCATGAGGTCAGAGTTCGGAGAGGAGTGAGAAGGAGGAAGAGTAGGGCGGCTAGGCTGCAGATGACATGTCCAGAGGAAACACAGAGAGAGGGACAGATTCACAGGGAATGAAAACAGGGCTCCCAAAAGGACATTCAGTGCACCAACATTAGCCCTAGAAAACTCAAAACTACTCCTCATGCACCCACAGGCAGCAGAAAATCCACTGGAAGTGTGCTGGAAGATGTGGTGGAAGTTTAAGTATGTGTAAGTAATTTGAATGTGTCGAGGATTGTCTGAACTGGAGACGAAACTTGAATGTTCTTCAGAAATTTGCTTACCGGGCAGTGAACTAGAAATCTGAAAAAAAAATCTGTAATTTTTATTTATGACAAGCTAAAAAAAACAAAACAACAACAACAAAAAAACAAGTAAGTGGCAAAAGAGTAATTTTAGTCAGTCTAATGTGTCTCCTATGGTATGGAGGACTAAACTTGATTTAATATGATTTATATAAAAGAGTCAATGAACAGAACCTGTCAAAGTAACAAAGGAAACTAAAGCAAAGACTAGAACACAATGATAATCATGATCATTGTAGTTTTACTCATCATGTTTTTAAAACATCCATTCTCCGAGCCATTGCATATTTCTCGAATAAAAGTCATATAATATTATTCATTGACGTGTTTAATTTTACTGCCTCATGCACCAGGTTTTGCCCTCCATGTGCTGCTACTGTGCATAACTCTAAGCCATAAACCTCCTCTGCATTAAAGCAGATGATACAATAACCACCCGATCAAAGGGCTACCGGACTTTTACGGAGAACGCCAAAGCGGGAGAGGCCTTTGGGAGGCAGGTAGCCGGACAGATAGACAGACAAGACAGATACACGGTAATCAGATTCACTGCAGCTGTGATCTGAACGTCTCCCTTTTCACCCTTTGACCCTCATGGTCAGATTTCTATGCATTATTACATCTCGGAATATTGCTCCAGTTTTCACGGAGGAGGACCGACCCGGTCACCTGTCGGACCGACTCGTCCTGCCGGCTGAAGGCGGGCGAGAGGAGTCGGTCCGGTAAGAGGAGGGAGCTCACTGCGGTCCAGAGGTGAAAATGGAGTCAATAAGATGTAGAGTATGCATGTGTGAAGGCAACCATGAGGAAAAGGAGTAAAAGACCGAGGACTGACAGTTCTAGCCTGCTATGCTAGATTATACCTTTGATCTACGTTTTGATCATGTATGACAATGTGTTGTTGTGTTTTTTATTATACAAAACAGCACAATTTGTTGCTAAACCTCTGCATATACATAATATTGAGTATATCATGTAATCTGATCTACTTCTGTGACATGTGTGCACTGAACTTAAACTTACACAACAAATCAAAACACTAGAAAAAGAAAGGAAACTTTAATGTGGCGCATGATTACTTTGGTTTTTGGAGCATCTCATCACAGTGGGATAAAAAGAACACACACAACGACCACTGGGAACTACAGAGGCTGCAGGGCGCGCGGTAGGAGTGTCCTGAGTCCGTCCTGCATGTTGTTGTGGTTAAACCCTGTGAAGGTATGTGGCAACTTGTGCACGCGACGTTAGCAAGTAAGTAAGCTCTGGATAACACACATGGATCACGCAAACCTCACTACAGAGGGATTTCAGGGAGGGAGGAGGTGTGTTTTATTGGGAAGGTGACTCAGGGTGAGGGTGGGATGTGAGGGACGGGGCTGCATGGAGGGATTTGGGGAAGGGGAGGGGGCTTACCATTGGTCATACCAGGGGAGAGGTGCTCTCGCTCATTGTGTCGACGCCTGCTGAGGTCGCGGGAGCCTTGCCTGGCGGGCTGCTGCGGCTGGCCCTCCAGCATGTTGACGATGTCCATGCGGTCGATGCTCTTCAGAGCCGTGTACAAGCTCTCCACTGTGGACACGACACGGGACGGAGAGGCGCAACCAAGCGAGGAAAAGTGGGACAAGGATTACAACAACAACCCAAGGGAGGGGGGGGGTATCAAAGAAAGTTTAAAGCAGCCTCAAATCTCGTGTACTAACTCTTGGCCCTCTTGCCCTCGCGTGTGGCCCACAGGTTGAGCAGTGCAGAACTCTGCTCCAGCAGCGAGTTCGGATTCTCCACGCGGATCTTATTGATGTCGTCCACGCTGAGCTGGAGCTCACGTGCCAGCTCTGTGCAGAAAGAAAAAAGGGGAGAGAAAACATCACGTAACTGAAGGGGAAAGAGTTTTCTCAGCGTGGTCGTGACTGTTCCAGCGCACACAGTCCTATCCAGAGGGGGCAGGTTGTTTTATCAAATAGCTAGGGCTCTTTAGGGGGGGATGAAAGTAATTAGCTTCACTGGCTGGTTTCCATGTTATAACTTTGTTTGAACAGCACAGAGTCGGACTAGCTTGTCAGACATAAGGTAAACATGGTTGGCTTACAGCGCATAAAGAGCACAAACACATGAGCAGATCGGGCGCATCGTCATCTACTCACCAGCCCAGCTCAGTCCCAACTGCTCCGCAATCACAGCCATCTTCAGCTCCGTCCTCTCCATGGCGCTCATCGACGCTGCAGAATCCAAACCACAGCGGACACTTTAACATCTGTTAACTGCACATCTGAGACCGTCGCTTCAAAGCCGCACTAATTGAGTCTGAATTGAAATGCTGCCGCTGTACAGTCACAAGAGAGACTGCGACTTCAGCAAAAGGCGAACAATAACAACATTATGTGCCTGAGAGAGAATCTGATGTACAGTAGAGGGCAGATTCATACCCATGGCCGGCTCATTGAGAGCACTGTATCTTTCTCTTAGAGCCAGGGGGGTCAGAGTTCGCCTCCGGTCCTCACTTCCAACAATCTGCTAGCCAGATAAACAACAATGACATTGGTTACCTCAAAAAAAGACACATTTCAAGCGTATATAAGATCCCCTCAAGAGTTTTACCTTGATACACGGAGGCATGGTGATGTTGAGGTTACAGAGCACGTGTTGGCTGTCTTCATACTTTGTGGTCTTGCGCAGGAAAGACAGAAATCCGGCAGGTTCTTTACTGCTGTCTCTCACCTGAGACACACGGAAAGCAATGAAGACACACTCAAAAGGAACAGAAACGATGCCAGGGCAGCTGCCAAACTGGAGATTTGCAAGTGGAAGCCACATGATAATACCTTCACAGAGACGGGAAGTCGGTTATCTCTGAAGGCCTGGAAGCTGAAGCAGCGGGGTTGCTGCGTGGCCTTCCGCACCGGCACCAGATTCCCCGAACACTCCAGGTGAAGCGGCATTCCCTCCATCACCTGCGAGAGGCGACGGGCCAAACACGTGAGAGCGTGCCCCAGAAAAAGGAGGCGGAGCTAAAGCACAAGGAGCTGACCTCTATGTCCCTGCTGCGGGCCACCTCGGTGAAGTTCTCATGTTGTTCCAGGGTCTTATCCATCTTATCGTCTGTCATGCAGTAACAACGGAGCCGGCCCTCGCGCAGCTCATTCATCTTAGCAAAGACCACGAACTTGGCCATGTAGGGCACGGCTGACAGCTCTCTGTACAGCAGGTTGGCAAAGGAGACGGCCTCGGCGGTCCGCGGGCAGTCTGCGAGCCAGAATCTGCCGAGACAATGATCACGCTTCTTAGCCGTGGCGATAAATGCCGTCTCCCTCATGAAGGGAGCAAAGCCGCTTGCAGGAGCGAGCGAGTTGGCGGAAAACATGAAAACCGAACCTACCGTGCCGACACATTGGTTGTGAAACTGGCACACTCGTTTGCGTACATAAGCTTGGTGGTCCCAGTGATGTCCTCCCATTGTGCTGGAGCTGTGCCACCTGGGAAGCAGATGAGAGGACGAGTGGAAATGGTTAATCTGGCTTCAATGGAGGATTTGTAGTAGAAAAATTAGCACATACACTTTTTAATCCCGCTATGGTGCCACTTGAAACCCCCATAGGGCTTCGGTACCCATGGGAGCACAGGTGGCCGGTCCCATTAGTACAACCCCCCCCCCCCACAGTAACCATGCCATGCAGTACCTATGACGGAGCAAAGCAGGCGCAGGCTGGTGGTGTCGCCCTCCCCGGCGTCTCGAGGGCTTTCCCTCCAGGAAGGGGGCAGGGGGATGCGCAGGCCGATGGGTCGGTGAAACTTGCGCCGCCGAGGCTCCACAGTCACCACGGGGCTAAAGTTTGCCTGGTTGCCCAGCAGCTTTGCAACCAGCTCGTCAGGAACTGGCTGAGCCTGAGGGTGGTGGGCAGTGACGGGGGAGGGTAGGGGGTGCGTAACATATGATGATGATGGTGGAGAAATGGACAAAAGACAAAGAAATATATGCGCATGGAGATGTAAAAAAGATGACATAATAGCAGGTAGAAATACAGAATGAGGGGTGCACGATGGTGAAGCAGATGAGGAAAAAAAGGCAAAAGACAGGAAACCAAAAAGGGGATAAATTAATGAAGAGAAAGAGAGAGTAGTCAGAGGTGAATTAAACACCTAACTTGAAAAAACAATGGCAACACAAACTGCTTGTCGGACTTCATAAATCTTTTTTATTGTGAAATATAACAATGCGTGTTAACATAAAGCTCTTAATACAAAACTGATATCAAAAGAAGGAGGCACTGTGGCGTTTCACAAGGCCATTCATCATAGGATTACTACAGCAACATTTGAGTTAAAATACAGGTGCTTCTAAAATAATATCACAATGAATACTGATCATTCCTCATAACCATAATTATGTTATGTACTTTTACCATTTCCAAATTAAATGTTACAGCATGTTAGTTTACAATAATTTTACATTCACTCCAGTGTAAAGGACAGTAGAAGGTCCATTCATGTCTACCTTATATTTTGTTTTATGGAAACATATTCTGTGACTGGATTTATAATCTTCCACTGGATGATTAATCAGCAGAACAACATAATCTTAAATTATTGTGATTCTACAGGTTGGTTGAAAATATGGTGTTTTTCAACCAAAAAAGAACATCAAGTCAGGAGAATGAATTTACTGCAAGTGGAGGGTGAAAACTGGACATATTTGAATTTAGTCAAAATACAAATTTGATTCTATATCTGCAGAAAATGATGATTGTTTATATGAAAAAAATATCAAGTATTGTATAAAACAAAAAAATCAAATCTATATGGTTGTGTATTATGTGCAGAATGGAACATTGACAAAGTTTACTGTGATAAAATAAAAAATAAAAAATAGAGCATTGCAGTTTAATCTCTAAATCGGCTTCATTAAGATTCTCTGATGTTGCATTATTAATGTAATCTTGAAAATGACGTCCTGTCTTTGGTGTGTATGTTTCAGAAAACCTCAAGATCAGAAAAGTGTAGAAGCGGTAAAGGTGTCTCAAAGGTCCCATAAAAAGCTCTTCTGATAGCAAATTTCTTGTAAATATCCAGACATCCGTGATACCAAATGTGAGGAAAAATCACTCACCAAATAATTTCCTCTTTTAAAAGAATGCAGAACATTACCAAATGAAAATGTTCCTGTCAAGTAGTTCGGTTGTATCTTGTGTGAATGTCTACAAAGTGAATATCTACAATTAATCTGTTCAAGTACTCAAGCTCAGCTACTCACATAATTCATTAGTGAGAAAGACATCGATGAAGGTAAAAACAAAACATCAGCACTGACTAAATGAGCTGTAGCTGTATAAAGGTGCCAGGTGCATGCAAGAAACAGCAAAAACAAAAAAAAGGTCCACTAAAATGTGAAAAGCACATAAACAAAAAGTAGCAACACAAAACTAAATCAGGAAACTCGGCACAAAGGCTGATGAGATCAAGTCATTCCAACATCAATTGCAAATACATCCAACATGCTTTTTCCAGGCAACACAGGCATTAACGATTCTGCCTCTCTTCTCCTTCCTTCTCCTCATCGTCCCATCTCACCTGCAGCCCCAGACGGACGCGTTTGGTGACTGCCGTCTCGGGAAACGTGGCTTGGACCAACGGCACCAGTTTACTTGTCAGTGAGCCCCCCTCTGGACCAATCAGGTCGCTCTCTTGCTGGACTCGTGATACAACAGCAAAGTAAAGTGGGAAGTCGGTGGAGATGATGCGGCGGATTCGCTTCTTCCCAAGTTCCTCTTGGCTCTCCAAGTCTGCAGAGATGATAAAGGGTTAAATTCTCAAACAATAACATAATGAATATATACCAAAAGATGCCCAAGACCATTTTTTAAAAATTACCCTCATCCATCCCATTGAGGATCGTCTCCAGAACCTCATCACCATAACGATTACGGTGTTCTTTCCAAACGGAGCCATTCTCGCTCCTCAGCACCACAAGCTCCCGGTCACCGCGGCCCAGAGCGGCAAAGTGAGGGATCTCAACGATCACCGGTCTGCCACACGACAAGAGTGCAAAAACACATGAATATGGTCAACAATCACTGAAATACACTCAAATATGTAATAATTAATTTGGGAATTTGGGAACACAGCACTGGACTGAGGGCAGCCAAAGGAACAAAACCCATTTGTAATAATTTTAATGACCAGGTTGCATCTCTACAATTTACATTTATTGGTCTGCATCCAGTAATGTGCAATAAACACATTTTAATTAATAAATGAGGCTAAACCTGACAAAACTTGAGAAATCCACGTTTAGCCTGGTGCCCGCAATGAATCACAGTTGTTAGGTTAAATCAACTGTAATTCATTGCGGGCCGCCAGAAATGTTTCACTGGGCTGCCAGTGGCCCGGGTGCCGCACTTTGAGAACCTATGATTTAAATAGACAAATTGTGTGGAAAAAAGGTTGCAGCGGTTTACTCACCCTAGAAACTGCATGCCGGCTGGACCGAGTGAGATGATCCTGCTGGCCAGCCCCTCCCCTTCCACCAGTGGAGGCGGGCTGGTCAGCTTCTGTGGCTTCACCAGGCGGCAGGTGATGCGAGTGGGGGCCGCGCAGGTCCTGGGTGGGATGATGACACGCAGTCCGTTGTGCCTGCTGCCTCGCATTGAGCCGCCCCGGGCGTCCACCATGAAACTGACCAGGAACCTGAGAGTGGACGCAGAGTGTGAGTCATTCCGCAGGTTCAGATATCAATCGCTACATGTTTTTTCTCGGCGCTAACCCGGTGTGAATGGGACTGGCCACTGGGCTGACATTGTCTGACGTCTCAGTCGCCGGGCTGCTGGGAATCAGCGAGTCTTCGTCGTATTCTTTCGGCAGTGGGAGCGGAGTGTGTTGCTGCAAAGGACATGAAAGACTGTTTAATTTCTACGTGCAGGAGAATTGATGGATGTTTTTGTACCTGTGTGTTTATATAAAGACACATAATCAAAGTTAGAGATGACAGGACACAAATACTCGTATACTCGGATACTACTAGTACCCATAAAACGATACTGATACCAATTGAGTGCTTCATTTGATACTTTGTGTTACTTCATTCAATATTAATCATGCGACTAGAAAGCAATCAGTTGTGCAAATGTCACCACTCGTCCCCACAAGATTTTTGCACAAATACATTTTGAAAGCCCCATGGTGATTGGCTGCGAGTAAAAACCATAGAAAGTCATTTTTTTCTAGATCTGGGTACAAAAACAACTGATTGCAGGTATCGTTTGACAGGCGCAGTTCTGATACTATTTGATACTGGGTTGTTTCGGTCGATACCTGAAAGGTATTGAGTACCGGTAACCAGCACTAACAAATACTAACAGCACCCATTTCGAAGCAGAATGAAGAAAACGTTGAGATGGTGTACCTGATCTATCTCGTGCTCTTTGAGGATCACGGTCTCTGGAGAAACACGGGGAATCCTGGGAATGGCTGGTGAGTAATTTCTGTCGTGTGAGGGGGGGAAAAAAACAAGTCAGGTGGCAGAACTTTCTTTACATCTCAGCTCCTCCCAAGTGCTCATCCCTGGTGTTGAGTGAGTGTCTACAATGCCTCCCCCTCTATCTTTTAGCTTTGCCGCTTCCAGATCTCACTCTCTTGCTCCCCTGCTTCCCAGCCCAGCCCCCTTACGCTGTGCCCAGCCCTCTCTCGTACTCCAGTGATTTCTTGGGGGAGAGGAAATCGTCATCATGGTCTTTCATGTCATCCATCTTCATGTACCTGGCCCCTTCTGTCCCCAAGAGCTCCTCCCCTTCAGAGAACAACATGCCAAAGAGAGCGAACACACGGTGGTCAGGTTGGGTGATACAGCACAAAGGGGGGAAAGAGAGAAAGAGAAGAAGGAGATGTTAATCAGCAGTTAGAAGGGTAAAGGGGAAAATGACAACCCAGGGTTTTGAAGATGGCTCTGTAACTCAGTGGTTAGACAGTGGAGATGAGGCACCAATGGCAAACACTCAACATGTTACTGCTAGTAAATGGCAAAAAAAAGAAGAAAAAAGAAGAAGAAAAGTCACATGTACAGCATAGAACGGCAACACGCCACGAATAGCAGCCTCATTATCAGCCGTCTACAACTGCTGGATTCAAACATTTTGATTGAAAATCCTGAAAGGTAACTCCAATGAAATAAGAAGACACATCATAAACGTCTTGAATTTTGAAAACCTCATAAAGCTCAGAGGAAACAACATTATGGCTGCGCACAGGATCTCTGGGGAGAGCATGCGGCAAGATAATCTCATTCCAAAAATGTTTTCTTCAGTCAGTAATACACTTATAGAACTGGAAGTTTTAGGCATCAACTACCACTGAGAGTGATGCATGAGGAGATTCGAGGATGAAGACAGAGAGAGACGATCCGAACGCCATCGGGCGATTAGAGAGGTGGGTTTTGGTTACTTACCCCCCAAAAAAGATGCAGACAACAACAGCGAGTCCCTGTGTGCCTTAAAATGTGTCCATATCGACGCAGCTTGTGCAAGTGTGAGTGGGCGACTGTTGGCGGCCCACAGCCGGAGTGATGTGGTAGGTGTCAGCGCGCTATGTTTGACTCGGAGTGCACTTCCCACAGGTTCATGTGAGTCAACTCATGCCCTGAAACGATTCGGTCTTGTGTTGCATGTGCGCCACATTGTACAGGCGGCGTCTCACCACATGTGTCGGATTATTTAGCGTTCCGGATATGAGGTGCGTCTTTAAGATAGTGACTCGAGCTACTTTCTATCTTTAGAGCTTTAGAACTGTGAGAAACTGTCGGTTAAATTATCTCCTGTCTAAAAATAGCGATGTCCTCCGACATCATTGTCGGTCCTACTGTAAACTCCAGGTATTAAAGATGCATTAGTGGATCTTTAGGGCCACTTGGGACATCGCAAATACACTGTAAACACTGACGACATTTAATTTGACAAGCATGTAGGTGAGCAGAAGCCTATTTATACAACCAGAGGATATGAGTATGGGGTCCAAAATTCAGTTCCTACTTCAGCGTTTCTGTTCATATCACACCGCAGTCAAGTTGGGCCAAAGAATTTGTGCTTGGATTTTAGGGCTTAATAGCAAATATTTGCTTCACTTATAGAAACTAGAGATGTAATGTATCACCAGCGAGTCCAGAGCTGGTATATGATTAACGGCTAATTTTGCTGGCTCCCTTTTTTGCATGATGAAAATGAAAACAACACCATGGAAGTACTGTGAGGCGACAGTGGGCTTGAACAACAAAACAATGAACTGGACATTTCAGAAAAGCTGTGCGTTGAGGAGAAAAGCAGCTGGGCAGTAGCTTATCCATTAAAAGATTAACATGTAACCACTTAAAACTTCCCGTTGAACCACCATTTCCCTCCAACTCCAAATTTAACAAGCGGATCAACACGGAAATTGACTAATAAGCTGAATGGGAGGACATACTTAATAACAACGACCTCGGGAAAATGCTAGGTCAACTCCGCACTGAGCGGCGACAGCTCATGGAGCAGTTTTTAGCCATTAAATGAGAGTTTGTGCGAGCTACAATAGCTCCGTGTGTGGAAGAAAAGGAGACTTGGAGAGTTAGTGAATGAGAATGTTACTGACGGGACGTATAAAGGTCACAGACATGAGTGTTATGGGTGCATGCCAATGAGAAACCAGAGCCACCATCACAGTGAGCACCACTACAGAGGGGGACAGAGTGAGAGACAGCGAGATAAAGATGGAGAGAGTGAGCTTGAAATGGAGCCACACACGTCATTACAAAGACCTATGAATGCCGCACAAAGAGATAAAGAGACATTCATACCTAATGTTAGCTGTGCAATTCCTAAAAAAAAAAAAAAGGGCAAAAGGCAAAGAAGGAATTGAAATTGGGATATTTGTGTGACCAGTTCAAACATTATAAAATCAGCCTGGCATATATTATATTTAGATAATATTATCACTGGAGATTGTTGTCACTGGACCTTTAGCTGGATGTGTTTTATAATATTTAAATGTTCTACCTTCATCCTCAGACACGTCGAGTATCTCATCCACCGTTTCTGGGAAGCTCATGCGATGTTTCTCAGTGGTGGTCTGCAGGAAATCGAGGCGGGCAAATAACCAGTTAGACATCAACTCTGAACAGTATTTCCGTTTGATCATCATGGCCCGTGGGCATCGTTTTTCCATTCCTAAACTTCTCACCATGGAAACCGTCTCCTCAGTGACGAGCTTCAGGACGTCAATAACGGAGATGTAGCCGAGCCTCTTGGCGATGGCAAGCGCCGACGTCCCATTCTAACGGAGAGGAGAGACGATCGATCGTGGCACAAAAACTTAATGCGGGAGTTTTGGGGAGGAGAGAGTGTAATTATGCTCACCGTGGTGGTTTCATTAGGCTGAGCTCCATGCTTCAGCAGCAGTGTGACAATATCTGTGTGTCCCTGCTGGGCAGCCTGATGCAGGGGAGTGTAACCAAGCTGAGGAAGACAGACAGAGACAGAGAGATGAGGGTGAATGTCTAAATAACATTGTGAATAATGCAATATGACTGAGCTGTTTTTACGCAACACAAACTTTGATTTAAATGCATTCTAATAGAGCTGCTTTACATTCCCCTTGTGGAAAAAGCCAATTACAAATGAGAATATCAATCACACTTTTTACACTTTAGCAAAAACGAGATTCTCCCTCAGATCCCATTTACATCGTGTATTAAAACGCCATCTGTTTCGAAACACATTGTGCATTTAAAGAGAATATAATGGGCAGATCTAATCCAACTGAAGATTTGTAAATGCAAATGTGAGCTGGGGTTTCCTTTTTTTCCCCCCCACATCACAAGTCCCCTCACTATAATCTAAAACTGGTATTAAGATGGGATCTATCTTAATACCAGTTTTAGATTATAGTGAGGGGACTTGTGATGTGATGTTTTCTGCTGTCCAAGCATTTAATTGCTATTAATAATACTGCCACTTCTAACCTTACAGTACCACTCTGCATATTCATATACACATATAAATAAACAAACATCACTTCTAAACTCTGGCAGTTCCTGGACCCGTTCCTGGAATGAGCAGCAAATTATGTTTTCAAGCAGTTTACTCCCACTGTCTCATGTGCGCCAAAGAAAAGAAAAAAATAAACAGGAAGCGCTGCATCTGTGACTTTCATTTACAAATCCTAAACAGTCTATCCTTTGCACTTAAGAGACATAAACCCGTCACTCCCATAAGCAAGCAAGCCACTCTGAGTGACGTACTGTTACTGTATCCATACAGGGCAACTGCAGGGCTGTAATCCTGCTGCAGTTTCCTTTATAACCAGAGGGAGGCACTCACCCGTGTTTTGCTGTTGACATTGGCCTGTTGCTGCAAGAGGAACTTCACCATCTTGATGTTGCCGTAGTGACACGCCACATGGAGAGGGGTGTAGCCCATCTGAGAGTAGTAAAAATAAATAGAAGTACTCTAAAACAACATCCTATCAAGTGGGAATATTTACTAAATCAATTTATTTTTCTTATCATTTTAAAGGTATGTGGTGTTGGTGGCCATATTTTTTTATTTTACCTAAATGTGCACTTACAATTAGCTGTCAAAATCTGGTACAAGTGCACGTTAAACCCTCGGCTGTAGACCTTTGCAGCAGCTGTACCCAACAGGGATTGGCCTTGTATTGATGGTAATTTAACCCCCGACTATGAGATCATCAGGCTATTTGTGTTCCACCACATTACCTTCAACCACACAAGCAATTTCTCCACATCTTTGACAACAGTTCAAGATGAAACCCTCTTGACTTAAATAAAGCTTCAGTGAATACTTTTCATTCCCCTGCCGTGCGACTTGGAGAGCCTTACGCGAGTGGCAGCGTAGACTGACGCTCCTTGCTTCACCAAGATATCAGCGATACCAACGTGTCCTTCCTGTGCGACCAGATGGAGCGGAGTCAGGCCACTCTGTGGGAAATAAGAGCCGAAAAGACAAAAGGTCAATAACAGAAGAGCACACAAGTGTATCAAGATTACACAAAGTTCCCGCCCCCATCATGTCTTGTGGGTCTTACCTTATTGCCTAGGTTGACGTTAGCCTGTTTAGAGATGAGCAGAGAGACCATGTCGGGCCTTCCTTCCTGCGAGGCCAGGTGGAGAGGTGTAACTCCCTGTAGTGACTCAGCATTGGCCGAAGCTCCGTACTGCAGCAGGCTGTTAGCCACCTCCACCTGGTTCTGCTTGGATGCAATGTGGAGGGCGGTGTAGCCATTCTAGAGGACAGATGAGAGGGGTCGCGGTTACAAAAAGAAGCTTTTGCACGCCATCGAAATATGTGTGGATCTGCTCCGTCATGTACCCTGGCTGCACTGTGTGGTGACCCTCCCTTGCTGACAAGCAGATTAACGACATCCAGGTTGTTGTGATGTACAGCAACGTGCAGCGGGGTCAGACCATTCTGGAATACAGACATGAATCAGAAGATTAATACCTTGTTAGAATATTTTACCACACATTCTAGGTATTTCCTACCTTGCCAGCGGCGTTGGGGTTAGCTCCTCTCTCCAACAACAGTTCTGCAACGTCCACCTTGCCATACTTGGAGGCCACATGGAGCGGCGTAAAGCCTTTCTACAGAGGCACCAGCAGGGAAAAAGGGTATAATATCAAGATATGCCTGTCCCTTTGAAACGTCACAGCAGATAAAGGGTGACTTTCACAGTGGCTGTACCTTTGTCATCTTGGTCTGTTGTGCCTCCATGTCCAGCAGGATGCGCACGGTTTGTACGTGACCCTCTCGGGCGGCGATGTGTAGGGGCGTGTGTCCTGCCGTGGTGGTGGAGTTTGGTTTGGCTTTGTGCTCCAGCAGCAGCTTTACCAGCTCCTTGTGGCCCATCCGTGAGGCACAATGCAGAGGTGTTTGGTCATCCTGGCGGAGGTGGGAGGAGTTATTATGAAATGTATAGTGATGCATGAAACCTGAGGTAAAAGGTCTGAATGCAAGTCTGTCTGCTTCAACTGTCAGGAATCAGATATATCTCATTTTAAATCAATAAAAATATCACATTACAGTTTGAGGCTTTCAGGCAAGCTTTTTTGCTCATATAAGAAATCTTGTGCGGTTATTTGTTTCTCCACCTTGGCCTTGGCGTCCACCGGTGCTGCGTTCTGCAGTAAAAACTCTGCCACTTCATAGTGTCCCGCCCGAGATGCCATGTGGAGAGGAGTCTCCACTTTCTGCTCAGACACAACAAAGTACACGCTGAGATTTATACCAAAAAAGAACCCCACTTAAATGACCTGGTTGTCTGTGCTGATCTCATGAGTTTGAGAATGGAACTCACCACATTGGATGCACTTGGAGAAGCTCCTTTCTGCAGCAGGATCTTCACAATGTTGAGGTGACCCATAAATGATGCCACATGTAAGGGGGTCAGACCAGACTGTGCAAAAAAGAGAGAAGAATTAATAACCTTGCACAGAACTCAGATCCAGTTTCATTGTGCAGCCTTTGCCTTTCTCACCTCGGTGACGGCCTCTAATGACGCTGAGTGTTTAAGCAAGAGGTCCATCACACGCATGTGGTTCTTTTTACAGGCAATATGCAAAGGTGTGAAGCCATTCTGAATTAGAAAAAACAAAAATAAACTTTACTGTCAACATATTTGTAACATTTTCATCACTTGATTGTTATGCTGCGGTGAATGCATCTGTCACTGACCAGTGCCCGAGAATTGGGTTTGGCCCCTTTGTCCAGCAAGACTTTGGCCATGCGGTGGTGGCCGCAGTGCGCCGCCACGTGCAGAGGAGTGAGATGGTCCAGCGTGATGTCGTCTATCTCTGCATTGTATTGCAGGAGCTGCTTGACACAGTCCATGTGGTCTCCCTGTGCTGCCATGTGGATTGGAGACAGGCCGTTCTGCAAGAGACAATAAAAATAAGTTCAGCATGAAATCACAGCGACAAAACCACCGGATGAACTACACTCTGAATGAGTCTTACCTTGGTTTTTGCCTGGATTGGGGCTCCATGGTCGAGCAGAATCTCTATGATCCGGACGTGACCATTTCTGGCTGCACAGTGCAGAGGAGTCAGCTCATCCTGGGGGGAGGAAGCCAAGAATTAGCATTTTACTTAATGAAAAAGTAAAGATGGTAAGAGAATCAAAGATGGATAAGTTAATTCTTGCTGCACCTTGGTCTTGGCATCGATCTGTGCCCCTCTGTCCAGGAGGAGTCGGACCATGATCACATTTCCTCGTCTGGATGCAATGTGCAGGGGAGTGATACCGTTCTGCAGAGACACCGAGCACACACACACACACAGAGGGTGAGGAGAAAGCAAGGACGGGAGATTAACATTCTATATCCATCATCAGCAATCACTCCCTACCTTTGGGGTGAAGTTGACATTGGCTCCTCTATTGAGCAGCAGTTGAGCTACGTTCAAGTTTTCGTAGTGTGCAGCAATGTGGAGCGGTGTGAATCCAGTCTGCAGGGGATGAACCTCTCAGTCAGTCACAACATCTGTGCTATTTTAAAAACTGGATGCCTAAAACATCAACACACACCTTGCTGAGCACATCAGGGTTTGGGTCGTTCTGCAGAAGCACTGCGGCTGTGCGAGTGTCATCATTGCGTGCCGCAATGTGCAGCGCGGGGAGGCGGACCTTTCCTTTGGTGCCGTAGTTGATGAGCAGGGCTACGACGTTTTCATGCCCCTGCTGAAGAGCCACGGCTAGAGGAGTGAATCCATCCTGCGACAGACACGAGACAGAAGACATGGTTGACTCATGGAGAGAAAATTACGGGCACTATAAGGAAGAAAGCTCATGAGAACGAAACACAATGGAACGACAGCGAGTCTGGATCAGCAGGATAGAAGAGAGGAATTTAGGGGAGATTACGGGTTGAAAACGTCTCTCATTCTTTGGTACCTCAGTTGGAATGCTCTGATTGGCTCCGTTCTCCAGAAGAAACTTCACAACCTCTAGATGGTTTTCTTGTGCAGCCATGTAGAGTGGAGTGAAACCCTTCTGTCTCAGGAAGACGCACAGACACACACACACACACACACACAGCAACAGCAGACGAGCCACAAACAAACCAAAGCAACAGCAAGATAGGAAGAAAGTCACAGATGCACACACAGAAGGATGTACACAGAAAAAATACACCAACACACGGAAATATAGGAACAGAGACACATGTGAACAGATGTCATTGCCATTATTTATACACAGTTAGCAGTCACTGCATTACTGATGAGCAGCCTCAGTGGGTCCCGCCATCGCAGACTAGACTAGCGGCACCGAGTCTCACCTGGGACTGAGCGTTGACATTGGCCCCGTAGTTGACCAGCTCGGTGACCACCTGCTCCTGCCCAGCCAGGGCTGCAATGTGCAGGGCGGTGTTCCCTTTCTGTGCACAGAAAAACAGAACATGTGCATATCTAAAGCATGTCATGGAGGTGTCAACATAGCTGTCGATAAAGAGTGTTGTGTGCGTTGTTCCTGGTCAAACATCAAACATGGCATCATTTCACATGTAAAGAAAATCTCAGTATTCAAAAAGATGTGGTTGCAAAGATGAACTGATAGTAGACTAGCAAATCAGATGAGAGCTGATGCCAAGGTTTGTAGGAGGTGGTGTGGCTGTTTTTGTTGCCAGGATTCTGCAAAAACCACAAAGCTGATTTTTGTGAGAATTGTTAGAGTCAATGGCCAAAGAGGAACCACTTAAATGATGGTGCAGGTCTATTTTTTGTAGTGAAAAGATATTTAATCAATTTAAGAAACCTCTGCTATCATTTTGTCTCGCACTTAACTGATCGGCCACAAGCTCCCATTGCAGACTCGGGTTAAGCTGTTCCCAGCCACCACTGGGATGACTGATTGAATTACAGGATGTCTGCATGTTCCAACCAGGAAACGTTTATGACAAATGAGAAATTAAAAAGGAACCGCTTGTGGGCAACCAAATTGGGTACAAATTATTTCAAAAACTTCAGAGTTCAGAGCTCTCACTGTATATCTAATGAATACTTAGTGACTTTAAGATCAGAATTGGTCACCATAAATATGGTCATATTCAATCACAGATGTTGGATAATTAATGAAAAGCTGATGGTGATTTCTGATTTAGAGAGCTCCAGTTTTTGTGACAGGAAGTTCAAAATGTCAGCAAGTGTTTTAACATGAGACACGTTCAGAATCTCAGGTTACCTTTGTCGTGGTCTCCAGTACGATTCCATTGTGGAGTAGCTCCAGCACCATTTTGACATGGCCTTCTTTCGAGGCCAAATGCAACCCATTGAGCCCATTCTGAGTGAGAGAGCAGAGTAGACCTCATACTGAATGGTCCTACACAGCTTTTATACACACATTATTCCATCATCTAGAAACATATATACAAATATATAAACACACACACAAATTTACACACAAGTATATGCCATGCCAACTGACAACAAGTGAGGTCTGTTTTCACACTCAATGAAGCGAACCAAAGCAGGCAAATACTTACACTGGACACCATACATGCAGACTCTTAGAATCAAAGTGTTCATTAGCAAAAACAGGGATGAAAATCAGGATGTAAACTTTTTTGTTTTTTCATCTGATTAATGATGGTGAGAGGAGGAGCAGCAGGCGAAGGAGGAGGACGGGAGGGGGATGGCAGGCCGCTGGTCTCGTGGCTGGGAAGAATACGAGCCGTGTGGGATAGGTCTGACCTCACACAGCCTTCCTTCAGCCGCACAGGACATGTGAGGTTGGACCTTTCCCACACCACTGATATTATTCCTCTGAGTGGGGAGACCACAGCACACCATCACTCTACTGCAAACAGAGGAGAAACGGAGGGGAGGGGAAGGGAGGCGATGAGGGAAGGGAAAGCAAAAAAAAAAAAGAAAGAAAAGAAAAAAGGGTGGGTGAATTAGAAAACGGTACACAATCGGGAGGAGGAAGAGTAGTGGAGTAGTTGTTAGGTTGAGAGGGAATGGAGAGGAAGGAGAACATAATAAGAGAGGGGCAGAGTGATTTATCGTACACTCGGGCAAGGAGACCATCAGACCGTCAGATTGCATCGACGGCATCGGGGCAGTCGCACAATGCAGAGCAACAATACACCTACCGACATGTGAAAGTCGACATCTACAACTTTGTCATGTCACTTTGCAGCACCAATAAAGACTGCACAATTTTTTTGTTCTTTTAAGACAACAATCTTAGAAATTAAGTAGCTCCAGCTTCTCAAATATGAAAAACTTTTACGATAATAAGTGAGCAATATGCTTACTTTAATTTAAGTCACCACATGTGGGTGGAGAAAATATAAATAATGTTGTAGATGAACTTCAACATGATTTACACCTGACAGTCATAGTAACTCCATTTCAAATCATAAACAAGAACCATTTTTTTTTAGCTTTAGCATGCAACTCTTCTGCTTTACACTCTTTTTCTGAGTCATTTGGTGGGGATGGGGGGGGG
>CAESWR010000057.1:725603-735632 GCA_903171835.1 Mullus surmuletus | reverse complement strand
TGAAAAAAAAAAACACAAATTAATTATGTTACAATTCCATTGTTTTTGACAAATGTTGAGAAGGTACAGAGTGTATGTCGCGGATCGCCTCGGTGTAGCCCCGGAAATCGTTTCTCACGCTGAAGAGGTGAAGTGTTAAGGAAACGGCCCGCGAACGGGATGAAAGATGGAAAGAGCACGAGCGGGACCTGAGCAGTGGCAAGAGAGGAGGATGTCTTGGGCACAGTGGAAACTATGATAATAAATAAAGGCTCCCAGCACGCCTCAGTGGATGTGTGTATCTTTGTCCACAGTCTAGTTGACAGCATGATGGAATCTTCTTCTGCTCAGCCGTGCTGAGTCAGTGCCTCTGCCCACCGCCCGCCCTAAAACACATCCTCCATCATCATGTGATCTACACTCCAGCTGCTGAGGAACTACAGGCATCAACGTACAGACGGCTCTTAATTAACAAATAAATAATTACATATCTGATCCATCCGCAATGCCTCAGGGGCCAGATGCTGAGCTGCCTGCTGAATCTGAGATTGACGTGTTAATAAATATTGAATCTAAGCAATTAAGAGAGATGCTCTCATCAGTCAGGACAAGGGCAGCCAAAAGAAATATTCCAAAACTGACGTCAATTACTCCACTGCCTCCGTCTGCCTACTTTAATGGTGCCTCACACCGGACCCAAACACACACTCAAAAATACACACACTCAAGTACCCACAGACACACAACCAAGAGCACACAAACAGTGCAGTGCATGCAGGTGCATCACACCCACATTCACTCGCATTCAACACACACACACGCACGCATATGCAGCTATTAGCAACCATCCAGACGCAGGCAGCGGTTTTGATCAAACTGAGAGAGGTCGTGCAAGTTGTCATATGACCACTGGGATGCTAAGTTGTTTCTTCGGACTGGTTGTTATGGTGACTGAGGTAAAGAAAACCATGGACACAGCTGCCATTAAAAGGCCCGTAGGAGAGACTCAGCCTGAACCTGATAGAGCTTGAGATCTGCCTGTTGTTGCGTGCACCAGGGCTCAGGTTGAGACGGGCCTAAAAAAACATTTCTGTTACACATTAGGATCACAGTCAGTATGAAAATTACAATCATATACATTTTTGTTTACAGCAATAATCATTTTGCCTTTGTCTTGTGTCAGTCTGCAGCATTATGATACCCAAACCAGGATATTTTCTGTGTTCATCATTTGTCTCAGTTCTTAACCTTTCGCAGCACTAAACTGCGAAAATCTTCTTTTCAAGGCTGCATGAAAATGTATTATGGCCATGTCCTATTAATGAGAGTTGCTGGTAGCGCTAGTTTAAGGCCTTTAAGATAAGGCCTAGAACAAAATTTACAAATATGCAAAAATATTTACATTGTTGCAGACTATTAAAGAAAGTTTGATATATTTTCCTACATTTCAGGTCTGGGAAGGAATAGTTTTTGTTTTGTTTTGTTGAATTTGTAGGTGTCCTGGACATCGCAGAGACGCTGCCTGTGATTTTCAGGCACAACCTCTCTCTTTTCTCAGGCAGCTGTTGGGAACTTCATCAATCCTAAAGTGGATGGCGCACAGTTGGTGTCTTTTTGTACATCTAAACAACTCTTGAGAGGGCGACAGATTGCCCACGGCCAAAGGAGCTTCCTACAGTTTTCAGAGTTTCCGACCAGCACTTGTTTTGGAGTATGCTTCCACCTTTACCATGCACTCTGCGCATTCATCTTAAAACACATGCACATGCATGCATGCATGCACATTGACTGTTGTTCAGTTTCTCTTTCTCTCTCGTTTTATCAATTAAAAAACCCAAAATGACAACAAAGGTGTTTTTTATGGAAAGCTAAATAATTAGTTTTGCTGGGTAAGATTGACCAAAATAATAAAAACCATGAAATTGATTACATTTGAAAAGAAGAATATAGATTAGTTTATATGATTAATGTTGTGTGAAATTAGATGTATACACCTTTATTTCTGCTTTGTACTACTTTTGTACTCTTGGTTTGTACTGATATTTCATAAAATAATCTTATTGATCTTTCGGAACATTTAAAAATCTGCATAGTAAACTTATATTGTGGGTGTGGCCTTCCTACAAGCATTTAGGTTAGAGTTACTTATGGGTTGACTCCCTTGAAAGTACACTTTTGTAGGCCAGATAGATCTCCGGAGGCGTCGCACGGCTGCAAAAAGCCAGAAAGATCAGTTCCTAATGGGTCAGCAAGACGAGGAGAATCCTGTTCTCCCGTCTTCTTCCTGAAGTTGGTATCTGGCCAACTGAGACATTATTACACAACTTCTGCAGTTTCTGCACAATGGCAAAGAAACCCCTCACCCCCTCCCTACCTTTTAATCTGAAATCTGTGAGGCTGGTATCAATAACCCTGGGACAAAAATGAGAGTTACAATATTTGAATACACATGGCCTTTCACATGCAAATTCAACTCTGCCCCCCTAGCCGAAACAAATTACAGCCAACTGCTGGTGGCTGGACATGAATGGGCTTCCTAATGTAGTCTGCATCTACAGTGGGCTGGGGAGCAGCTGGAAAGGAGAAACTGAGACGGGGGAGAATTTATGTGACAGTGCAGAGTGTGACAGTTTGCTTTTTTTTCATATTGAGTCTGCCATACAGCCATAGTGTGACGAATGGGGCTTGGCTCCCTGAGCATCTGTCTCCAAGGACTCACTGAGGGGTAATTAGAGCTGTGGGATGATAAGGGATATTCTCCAGGCCCACTAACTATTATTGGTGGCAAAGGGTACGGGGCCTTTACACAGACCTCTGACATCTCCCCGCATGGGGGGGCATGGATGGGGCATTTGATGCAGCATTCGATTTTGTAGGCAAATTAAATCAGCCATCAGTGAACGAGTCGTGGTTTGTAAGAGTAGGCTTCAATCATCAAGCTGCTGACGGACTCATTTGCATGATAATGTGTTGACATACTTGATTCTGAATAAAGCAAAAGTAAGACGCACTAAGTGGGACAAAAAAACCCTGAAAGGGTTAGGTGAGGGCACAACTACTATATTCATTCAAAAGTAAAAGTGAATGCTTTGCGCTTTAAATTGACTGAGTTCATAGCTGAGCTTTGTTCACCTTTGTCTCTAGACCTTTACTTTGTTTTCACCTATTGGGTTACTTTACCACTTGTATGATTATTTGGCTACTTGTATTCGTTGTCTAGCTGTCCGATAAAGGTGAACCTTTATATATCCCTTAAGGGCTAGGACCATGGTCCAGCTCGAGGACCCTTGTGGAGTGGAGGACGGCTGATGATCCACCTTCAGCATTCACAATATTCTCAGAAACACGTCTGCAAAAGTCTGTCAAGTCCGGACGTTTGGATTCAGCCATATTTTAGTAAATGCTGGAGGTAAGCGGACACCCTGGTGCAGGGATTTGGTTTATGCTGCTGTTTTCTATTGCTGTCTTGGCTATGGGCCAGCAAGGGGGGGGATTGGGCACTTCAGGATAATCTATCACTGACTGCACCACTCTCTGTCTCTGTCTCTGGGCACAAAGTTTGTGTTCCTCCACTGCCACCAAGCAGTCGCCTTATTTCAACTCTCTTAATTTTTATTAGTGCACTTAAAAACACCAGATTGAATTTACTATGGAATACTGTTGCGTGGAGCATAGCCTGGGTTTATTACCCAGTTGGACTGGGTCACCGGTTCTAACATGATGATGTCTTTATGGCAAACTATTAAAGACATAAAAATAACTTTGTCCACACAGTCATACAAGTTAAAAATACAAAAAGAAAAAAAGGGAAAAATTCAATTGCCCAATGCACACGCATTCATGAGCACCACTGAGGGGAAGACAGAACTCCATATTGTTTTGTGTTGGGCCAGCAGCCAAGAAAAACTGTTATTTATGGCGGTACACATAAGTTTCCACTTGCCATCTATGTGCTGCCTTTATACTGTAATACGCTGGGTTCACCTTATCTATTTTGAGCTGAATGTTTTTATGTCTCCGCACTTCCAAATGGTTTTCTTGGTTATCTGAAAATAGTTCTGCTGAACTTCAGTCGATTAAACCTCAATAATGCCCCAAAGTGTTTGGGAGCAATATGGAGATAGAAAGAGTAGGATTAGGAATTTGGCATCAGAGCAAGGGGGGAGCAAGGAATTGAGGGGAAAAAATTGTCTGGAACAAATTTCCCAGCAGCCTTATTGCACTTAGATGATCTCTCCTCCACTGAGTGGAAATGGACTCAAGATCATCTATCAGATGGACGCAATAAAACCTTTGGCAAATGTATCCCAGACTTTTTAAACAGATAAAAACAGACAAAACACAGGCACGGCACATGACCAAGACTGAAATAGGAAGTACACAACAGCCACAATACACAACCGTGACACATCAAAAGGCACAGGCACAAGACTGACAGACACCACTACAACATCGACAGCCCTCAGCACAAACACCACAACAGAAAACGACACAATCACAGACACACACCACACACCAAAGCACAGACACAACACAAACAGAGATGCAGGCGGACAGTCAAATCAAATTCAAACACCAATACACAGACTGAAGCCATGCAAAGGGCAGAGAGAAAGCATGCACATGCCACGCCAACAAGATTGAAGAGGTCAACTGCCAAGGCACACTCTCTCTCCACACACGCTTTCTGTTTCGCTCTCGCAGCCACACACACCTTGATTTAACCCCAAACACGAACACAGTGGTACAAATGACACAAGCATATTTAAGAAACCAGAAGAACCCACAGGAAAAATACTTGGACTGTTGTCTGTTACCACTACTGTGAACCTGTGTGGCGTGAGGTAGTTTAGAGGACTACAAAGACGTACTGAAACGTGTATCAGGGTCTATGAAAAAAGATATCAAAGCTATATTTTGCCCGTGGACTCTTGCCATGTAATATGCTGCTTAAGAACACCGATTTCAGAGGTATCACAGACACTGATAAAGATGTTAAAATAGATACAGATACACACTCATGTCATATATCAACATGTGAAAGTGTGGGGAAAAAAACAACGGAGAAAAAAAATCCAAATGAAAAGTATATATATATCAGCAAGTTAGTACAATACGTCAAGCAAGGACAGGAACAAATAAAAAGCTTCCAGCCTGATCTCACGACACCTGACTGAATTAGCTCACAGCACAACAGCGACACTTGAAAGTCAAAGGAACCAGAACTACAATACCATAAGCAACACACAACAAAAATAAGAGAGATAAAGTTTTTAAAAAAAACAACAACAACAGCAGAGCAACAACAGTGACACAAACTTCAGGTGACAGATACAAGATGGTCATATATACAGAATATATATACATAAATATTGATATATAGAAATAGGAAAAGCCAGATATACGTGTTGCAGATATTTACTTCATCATCATAGTGCCATACTCCTTGGCCATCCGGCATCTCAGAGCTCACACTACTGTCCTGATCGATTAGCCAGCGATGCACAGCGTGGGCCTAAAGGGACATACGACATAAAGACAGAGCCTAGTTAATCGCAACAGTGAGAAGCAGAGGAATGGAGAGACAGAAGAGAAGGGAGGGAAAGAGAAGAAAGCGGAGGGGCTGGGGGAGGGGGGAGGGGGCAGCAGAGCGGACAAAAAACAATGGCAAGGAAATGAGAAAGATTAAAAAGAAGAACATTACATTGAGACACAGGTAAGAACACAAGGTGGAGCAGGGAGGGAGAGGAAGAAGAGAGCAGGAAGAGGAACCACCCCGCCCGCCCACTCCAACCCTGAAACCCACCCCACCTGTCCAAACAGCCCCCCCCACCCCCACAAAAAAAAAGCCCACTCCCTGTGGGAAACAGGTCAGGTTAGGATGAGTGGTATGGATGCACGATGTGGCACGACACGAGGGGCATCACGCATACAGTGGCGGGTGCAGGAGGCGGCCACTGATGGCGATGGAGGAGGCTCTGGTGTAAGATGGTTTTTGTGGCTCACAGATGGAGCGGCTGTGTCGCCATGGGAAAGATGCAACCTGAGTGAGTCGGGATTCCCTGGGATCTCGCTTGTGCAAATAAGGACACGAGAGTACTTACCCGGAGGCCACATATAGAAATGGGCAACCACACATGTGCAGTGGGAACACACCACACAGACAAGAGAGTTTATATCTTTGACAAAGAGAAGACAATGTGGCCGCATCTCACCAGAGAAGCACAGAAACACGACATACATACATTTCAACATTGTTCAACAGCAAAGAGAGACATTCATAAAAGCGTATGTGCAGATAATTAGCAATACAGTTGCCTGGAAAAAGTTGTGAAAACCCACGGGAAGTACAAACTGCTCTCAGGGGGTCAGACAGACAGCCAGTCTAACAATCACATAGACAGACAGACAGACAGATGGGGTCTGCTCCACTTATCAAAATTCAGATCATACACATACAGTAGCACCGCTCTGGTCACAGTCACACAAAAAATGCCCACGACATCTGTTACTATTGACTGTTGTCGCGTCAGCACCGAAAAACGGCCCAACGCAGCTCCTTTTGTGGCTTCGTTACAGCGGAAACACAGAACTCGTCAAGATTTGTGCCGGGGTTAAATCACACAATCCAGAGATTAATTACTCTGTCATGACTGCAACAGCACATTTAGTTTACGCCAGACATTTTATTGCACTTGTGTTTTTAAGGCACAGCGATGCGGGCTGTCATACTTTGAAATTGCAGCAGACAACGCTTGTTTTGCACAAAAAGACTATTTAGCACAAGAACTGTTGCTTTAAGAAGGGGGCTACAAATGTGAGTTTAGGAATATGTCCTTCCGTGTCAGGGTTTTCCCCAATTTTTCTGGTCTCATAAAGACATTTGATCACATAAACACAAAGGAACAGGCCCTTCTGTTCAGGTGGAGCAACTGCAAAGACAGATGTATCCGCTGGTAAACACACGGCAGGGAAGAACGACGCACGGATAACAGACGGAGTCACCTCAAGGGTATTGTGAATTAGAGGGTGACAGCAGAGGCCAAACCCTCGCTTAGGACACCCCCAAAATAGGCAAAACAAGCAGAAAACACTGCGGTGCATGCACTGCATTCGATCCTTTATTTTTAAATAACTGCCTAAGCAGGATTCCACACTTTGCCTGACCTTTATTTGTGAGTAACATTTGCAGTTGCAGAGCTTATTGAGTCTCTGTTTATGTGTGTGTGTGTGTGGGTTGATGTGTGCGTACGTGATGCTCGGCGGCGTCATCGGCAGAGTTTGTGGCGAGTTACAGAGCGTGTCAGCTTAAAAGAATAATTGGATTAAGTAGCAGACGGCTAGTGATGACAGGGAAAGAGGGGTGAAGTGAGTGCTGGGGGGAGGAGAAGGTGGGAGACGCAGTGAGGCAGAGGGGGGAGAGAGGTGCTGATAAGAGTAACAGGCCGTTTGTTGAGGAGCCTCTGGGAGCCTCGGGGCAGCGAGCAGACACGCAGGGGGAACTCAAACCGTTACGCTGTAGATTAGAGGGATAAAAGGATAACACTGGTAGTCTCTGGACAACTAACTAGCTGCACCTTGGTATTTGGGTATACTTTACATCACTCCAAGACAAGAATAAGAACACATGTATAAAAAAAAAAGCACATTAACACCCATTAATTTCTCTGCCTTTAAAACGCTCAACCTTCCGTTTGAGTGGGGCCACTCCGGAGGCTCCGTGTTTGCAGCTTATATCCTTCACAATGACATCTGCAGAGGCGACAGAGCCGAGGATGAAACCGAGGACGGCGGTCAAAAGAGAGAGGCCGATGGCAGAGAAAGAGGAGCGCAGCACAGAGAAGTGGAAGAGCGATTAGACAGTAATCCGCAGAGAGAGGGGCCCAGATGAGACGGGGGTGAGAAAGGCTTCCACCATGTTTCATTTCTCACTGGTAGACTTCATATGCTGGGGTGTTGACACGGCCGGCCGCAGAGGGGGAAGAGTCTGGGAAACACTTTCACTCATTTGTCACTTTTACCACAGACAGTAGAGGAGTGTAAAACAGAAACAACCAACCATGTAGTCTCATGCTATTCAGAAATACAACACACACTCATTTTTCTTCAGACACACAAGGACACCACTGATTCCAGTTTAATGAATTTGCATTCTTCGTGGTCCTAAAAAAGCAGAATTTTCGTAGGATTACAAGATGGGGGGCATTAATTTTGCCAGAAATCTGAGTGCAAAAAATGGTTTGAGGCTAAAAAGTACTGTTGGCACAACAAATGTATTTCCTATTGCAATCAAGTAAGAGCAAGAAAATGAAAATTGATTTCCAAAATCAGAGAGAAACAAGCAAGGTTAGTCGAAACTAATTGAAAGTGCAATGTTTAGTCCTTACATATTTGAATTCAATCTAAAGCAAAGATTATTTGGGGGCATCTTTTCTCATTTATGACAGTAGCAAGAGACACGAAGGTCAGTGGGGGTGAAACGATGTTCGGCAAAGAGGCCTGCACTTGGAGCTGCCGTAACAACTCGGTCTTGACGCTTGTTCAATTCCACCAGGTGAGCCATGTGGGCGATGTAATAAAAAGATAAATGAAACAAGAAATTGTTGCTGTTGGTCAAAAAATGACCTCATAGGTGAGCCTCACATGGCCTATTCATGCCAAAAACCCCGTCTCTGGCTTTCCCACACAGACAGAGGCCTCCTATATCAGATAATGAGTGGAGCTGCAGGGTTTCTGTGGACTGAGAATCGGTGTGCTCAGAGCTTTCATTAGAAGAAGCACTCAGCAGGGAAAGACTGGCTCGCTGCTGTTCAGCGGACCTGCACAGCTTCTCCCCCTCTGAGAAGAACAGAGCAGCACAGACAAGGCACAGTTGAAATGGCTGCAGAATTTAAACACGCACAAAAACAAGCGCCTCTTTCATAACACCTCTTCATCAGTCTGGTTTGTTTCGGTCATGCAGCACATCAGCACCCGTCATGATCGTCCACCTCGCCGTCCATTACCCTCAAAATGCAGGAGTGAACATCAGGTGATGCGGCTCTAATGCGCCATGAGTCAAACTCAGCCAATCCAGGCCCGGTTCCTTCTGAAAGGCTGACACAGTATCTAAACTAAATGGGCCCTTACTAAATTATTCAACTCCAGAGAAACAAAATTCAAATGGAGTTATAACTAGACTGCATCATTGCAGGGTTGCAGGGCTGTAAAGAACACTTCTCAGAATGCCATAATTCACTTGATTAATCTAGCCCCTCAGCTCTTATCTAAGCGTGATTTAAATGAACACATTGCAGTGTATATGACCCTAATGTGATAAATATTGCGACAATTTAAGAGGAGAAATTGGTTCTGAAAGAAAACGTGGATCCAGCTCTTCAACTGGATCTGGACCAAAGTGCAGTGAGGTCCTGACCCTGTGACCCCTGCTGCCGATTGATTTGGTCCGTTCAGTTGACATCCAATGATGATCAAGTTTAACAAAATTACATAAATGGTTCAAATGATACAAAGTATATATGTTTGAATTCTTAAAGTATCAAAACAGCGAGTCTCCCACTGTAAGAGATTATGTTATCAGTTTGGCAGGGTTGTTTCATATAAAAACCAATGGTCGTCTTCCAGGCAGAGTATTGATTTCAAGCTGCCTTGAGAACTGATATATGCTTTGATTTGATCATTCCACTGCCTTCGCCACATTTATTGTCAGTATCAGGAAAGACATTTATCAAATGGAAAACGGGACAAAAAAAATAGATATAACAAAACCATTTTTATTGACTCTGGCTGCAAAATTGCTGGTAGACGGAAAGTAATTTCTACACCTGCTGATATGGGACACACTCTGTGAGAAAAAAAAATCACTTTGCTGCAATATAAAAAAACAACCTGTAAATTCCCCCAAAACAAATAAATAAAACATCGCAGCATTTGCGATGGGTGAGAGGTTTTACATGTAAGCAGGCATAAATGAATGCAGTTATAGACGCTGGGAAAGGAGAAAAGTGAGAGAGTTAAGGGGCGGCAGGGGAGGGGGGGGGGGGGGGGGGG
>CAESWR010000057.1:712596-725597 GCA_903171835.1 Mullus surmuletus | reverse complement strand
GAGGGAGAGAGAGAGAGAGAGAGAGAATGGGCACGGCTCTGCAGATCCCAGCCTGATAAATAATGCATCGCGAGAGCTGCCAGCGCAGTGCCCAGCAGCAGCCAGCCCGAGCTCCACGAGAGGCTCTTTCTGGAGGGGACACAGGTGGAACCGCCAGGTGGGATGAAAGGGAAGGATGGTGCAGTCACCTCCACCTATCACCTCTATCCTTGTTTTCCCCTCCCCTCACACTGCCTGTCTTACTCTCCATCTGGGATCGCGTTCACCCTTGTGTGTGGAGTCACCTGCAGCAGCTTCATCCTTTGCTGTCCACTCAATAATCTTGGCTGTGGCGTCCACAGCGGCATTCACCAATACTGAGGATTTTCTCGCTTTTTTGTCAGTCGCTGTACATCTTCTATATTTGATGATATCAAATAAGATTTGGTTTAGATGAGGCCATTTTATGACCTGGTTTTATGACAAGAGGAGATGAGGAAATATGTGAGCCCCAATTAAACTGAAGCTGATTTAATTTTTTTCCAAGTTTGTCTTCTAACAAGATCATAAATGTGAGCCAAGTCAATGATTTCGTTATTTCGTCCCCCTGCTGGCCCGACCCTCGGCTCTGAGCTTGTGAAGACCAAAGGTCAATAAAGCAGGATGGTTAACATAAAGCACACAGAGGACAGGCACTTTGATGTCCTTTACTCCAGAGCCAAAGTCAAACCTTCTCTGATCTGCAGCTCTATTTATGCAGTTTTTTCCCTCCACGATCCTCTGAGTAAAGCTAGCAGAGAGTTGCAGAGGGGGTGAGCGGAGCAGTTGATTCTAAAGAAATGAGAGATGATGAGAGCCTAATAACATCTTCATTTTTTCGCGTAAACATGTAAACCCTATTAATGTAATTAACTTGAAATAATTGTCCGCTTATCTGGCAGTAGAAGATTCGGATCCAAATCAAAGCTTGTTCATTAAAAACAAGAAGATAAAAGATCCAGTCAAAGAAATCATGAGATCACTCTCACTCATCTATCCAAAGATATGTAGTATATTTAGTGTAGTTGAAGCACTCTGATGTTGAACTATGACATGATGACACTTTGAAAACACTATTTTCTTGATCTCCAACATGAATAGGACTTGTGATGTTTGGGCCGAAGCTTTGTTAAGAAGAGAGGTGATGACAAGAAACACACCCAGATGAGTGGATGAAGGAGAGGGAAGCCAGTTTAAATTTCTTTATGTTTTATCAATGACATTTAGCTGGAGCCCCAGCCCCTCCCTCCTGTTTTTCTCCTCTTTCCATTGAAGAGCGTTGCTCTTCCATCCCAGACTATTTTTATCCACCAATGCATTACCATAATAAAACACATGCATGAAAAAAAGATAAACTCAAAGAGACAGCGCGGCCAAAAACCTGGATTTGAGAGGCTTATTTTCATCTTTCTTTCTTGTCTTCTATTCTTTTATGTTGCTCTTTTCTTTTCGCGCAGAGAAATAGAAAGAGACATGCCTTTTCTTTCAGCCTGTGCCTCATTATGGTGCTTTTCAGGTCTGGTCTTTTGTATGGGGGCCAGCCCAGGGCCTAGCACAGGCATAGTGGAGCAGCCGGTGGATTACCCAGACTCGCGTCAACACTTTGACGGTACCACCAACCACTCCAGAGAACGCCCCTGCCAAGTGTAGCATGAACGTTACATGCTTAATAAGTGTACCCAAAGAGCCATGCCAAGTCTAAACCAACAGAAACAGCTGCTATACCACAGACATCAGTGCGGACAATGCATCCAGGTCTTTAAACCAGGGCATGGCTATCATAATACTGGACAAATTCTATTACTGTCAACCCATAATCAGCGTGCAGTGTGTTGTCTAAACACACAAAGAGCATCATGTCTCAAACTGAACGCCAATGAGATTAGAAATTCACAAGCGACACAAGTAATTTTTTTGTCACTGAAAAGCTTGAGGTCACTGCGTGCTTTTCAAACCAAAGCACAACGGTGAGCGTGTCTGTGCTCGACACTAGACGTGGGACAATACAATCTCAAACAACACATGTTGACACAATAGATTATGAAGTATGAGAAATAAATCTGATAAACGCTGTATTAAAGCAATGCTCGTCACACGGGAACAACAGAATGTAAAAGTTGGGCTTATCAATACATTTTGTCTAACAGTGTATAAACAAAATCTGTTGCTTGTCCCATAGCTAGACCGCAACATTTAGCTTCAAATTGAAAATGTAAATCAAATTGTAAAATGTGAAGGAATATGGATTTTGATTTTAAGGTGAACAACACACGTTCAGGAGTAACAATGATTGTTGTTGTTTTTTCAAACCTCGTCATTGCCCGCTATGAAAATAGAAAACCATATGCACTGTGGGCCGTTAATAGTGTTGTTCTTGTCACACAAAAATCCCCAAAGGATTCCAGATAAACATGGGCTAGCAGACCCATTATTAGCTTAAATGCAATCCATGATGGATGTTTACATGCAGCTTTCTGACAAATACATTTTATTATCCTGCTTGGCTCACATTCAATATATCATTTTCACAGCACAACTCAGTTAAACACTGAGATAGGCCTGCATGATCTGAAATAATAAAGATTCTATTGCTTTGCCCATAAACAAATCATACCAGTGTTGGAAGGTGAACTAGCAGACATCTTTCTTTTGTGGCAGTTTCAACGACAGCTTCAAACAAGCCATGTGTGAATATACCATTAATGACCTTGTAAAGGCTTTAACACGATGTGTTTACATCTTGTGCACACCGCTCCCAGGAGGCCAAAGAAATATTAATGGTTTAATATATAATTATGCAGGTTTAGCTCTCACATGTAGGCGTGTGAGAACAATGAGGACGCCTTTCAAATGGATCTCAAAGCATGTGCATGTGTGTGCTTTTTCATGTGTGACTACATGTGATTTTGCAGAGCACTTGATACAACAGAGCTCCAACGGTCATCTATCAAAGATGTTCTCTCACTTTCTCCTTCTCCCTCTTGGGACTGAAACACAGAACCCCCCCCCACCCCCCCATCACTGCTACATGGAGCGCTAATTAAGCCCCTTTACTTTTGTAGGTCACAGCTTCTCTCAGTTGTTCCTGTACCCAGAGGTTCAAACACACACATAACTCGAACATACGCATTAACAGATATTCACATCTTTTAAAAGTATTTTAATGTGAACGCTGACAGAGCCATTATATGAGCAAAGCCTCTGGAATATTCAAGAAGAAGTAAGCTCACACTGCAGCACCATGTGGATCTGCAATAAAATCCAAAAGATAACTACAGCACATCACTGGACATAAAACTGAATTCTAAGAATCTTTGATTCAATTTGCCAGTTGAAATCTTAAGGGTTATATTCTTAGGAGGTGCTGCGACATAAACAGCGAGATGGTGATCTGTGAGAGTTAAGACAAAGCCCTCAGTTCGTCAAAAGTTAAAAAAAAATACCTTATGAGCAAAAATGTCCCACATCTTATTAATTTGGGAGATAATATTTATTATATGAGAGAACTCACCATCTTTATTCACATAAGCCACATTAGAATACAAGAAGAGGTCATTATTATGCCGGAGACAGACTTATTAATATTAGTAGGATATATTGTTGAAACTGTGGGGAAAAGATGGCAGGAAGCTGTCTTGTAGCACAGATAAAATAATGTAATAAAAGAAAAGCAGCATTATTAGTGGCTGATATGTAGTATTTGGCCAAAGTGCAAAGGCAGCAAATCTGATTTAGCTTATTTTACGTTAAGAGCCTCTTTCTTAAGAGCAACCTTTCCCCCTCCATCCTCCTCTCTCTTCTCCTCTCCCTCCTCGTGTTGCTGACTCAGCCCCCAGGGAGACTCCTCCAATAGTCCAACCCTGGCTTGGTTTCATCGGGGCCATATGCACTGCTGCTGATGGTAAAGGTTTTCGTCTATGTGGGTGTGTGTTTGTATGTGTGCACCAAATGCACATGAAAAATGTACTACATTGCAGCACTTGAAGATTACAAAAATAAAGCGTGCACACAGAGAGGAGGAGGTTATGTCATGCTGGAAAACGGTGAGGCATGAGAGAGGTGAGAGAACGAGAACATCAATATAAACATTGCAATATCTCGCCAGAGCAACACAAGTCTCCCCCCTGACATCCTCAACACGCACCATTTACTGCTACCAGTCAATGACGCAGGACAGCGCAACAACTGGAACTTGCCCTGCAAGTTCGAGCATCAAAAGCCAGGCAAACAGTTTCTTACACATCACTCATACTGCTACACATGATATCGTGTGTGTAAAGAAATTGAGCATAGTGTGTTTCTGTGTTTGCCAAACAATCTGGGCTCTAACCGCCAATAGTAAACTACTGTCACAGTTGCCGGGTCCTCTACGAAATCATGTGTTTCACCCCAATGGCTCAGTGATGGCAGGCGAAAAAATGCATTAAATATGTTGTCATAGGTTTTCAGAGTAGGCCAACTATGTGTGTTTTGGTTATACTTCTGTTTTTTTTTTACCTTTCCAGAATAAGATAGCTTTTTTTGAATTTGTTTTGATCTGCCTATATGTCAAAAAGTAATATCTTGCCTCAACTATTGAGTGTTTGTTCAAGGTTTTTCTGATCAAGGGCTCACTGTGCCAGACTTAAAAAAACAGTTATACCAGTAGCAAGACAATATAATTCAAAGAGATCAGGTTAATAAATTGTCCATGACATACACAAATAAATAGTAATGATCCTGATATTACATCCACTTCAAAACACACACAGGCTGAAAACATCCCTCCCTAATTAAGTTCTTCAACCATTCAAAAATAAGCTTTCAGCAAATAATTCAAGCAATGCATCATTTTGATAACACAAACTGATCCTGAATATCCAACACATAGGATTATTGACCTTTGTGTGTGTGCACATCTGCTGCAGTGTTTAGAAATTCCCAGTGATAAAACTGGGATCTCTCTCCACAATTTGTCTTACAGCATGGAACCTAATCCCGACTTCTCCTTGCTTTCTTTCCACGTGAGCAGTGCTGCAGTCCTTACATTGCCATCTATCTGCAGTATTGATATAGAGCATGGCGCAATTGAAGAGCCATTTTCTTTGTGTTCATGAAGCTTCCTCACTGCAGCTCCTCTGGTCCTGTAGTCAGCACTTAGAGCACGTAACTAAAACCTATACCCATGTGCACACAGGGATGGCAGATCAGATAGATATGCGCGCGCACACACACACACACACACACACACACACGCACGCACGCACGCACGCACGCACACACACAAAAGGTGCGTACACGGGCCTTTACGCACACCCTTGCATGAATATGGCTCATAGTAGGATGTGCAAGACATCCCCTCGCTCATACATGGCCATGCACAGCAGGAAAGCTGAATGCAGCTAAAAATAGCCCCCCATTTGCATCCCCTCTGTCATCATTATTCCTTTCATCGTCCTTATCAGCAGTGCGGGGCTCATCGAGTTGGTGGACAGTCAAGCCGCTTTCATGGTGCTTTCTTCGCCTCCCAAACCGCACCAACATCACCACAGCCTCTTGTCAATGCTCGTCCCCAATCTCTCCTCTGATATTTTCCTTCCTCTTGTCATCCATCCATTTTCTTCTTCCTCAGGGAAAGTACTGATGACTGACATGCTCCACAATGTGGAAAGGGGAGAAAAAAGGATGATGGGTGGAGGGCATTTCCCACTGGAGAACCTTTATCTTGGCATAATAGACCCGCTGTTATCCAAGATGTGATGACGTCAATAAGAACTAAATGGAATGAGGAAATGGAGTTGGAGAACAGAGGATAATCTCCTTTTTGACACTTTGCAGTCAAACACTGTGCAGTATTGATCATATCTTTTTTTAAATTCTGAATCCTGAACTTTATCAGAATCCTTATCAAAACATGTATACAAAATGCTCATGTTCATCTATCCTGGAGCTTTATCAAAGCAGACTGACCACAGTTCAGCGCAGTGGATATAAACCATTCTCAATTGCATGATATCACACCTATAACAGCGTACAATCAATAAAATGAGAGAAAAAGATGGACCCTAAAAGTAGGTCAATAAACCTGATGCTGAAAAATGATCCGCCAAAAAACTAATTGGCTGACTGTGCTGTTTTGAAGATGTTTACTTCCAGGGAAATGAAGAGCATCCATTTTGTGCTGTCAGAGCAACAGTCTGGAGGGTCTGCAGGTGGTCAGGGTGGATGTGGAAGCAGTCTGGTAAACAGAAAACACTGTGTGCAGTAACACACTCACTAGACGGAAGAACACAAAACATATTCAAGCAAGAAGAGAAAGCCCTGTTCAAGAGGACTGAGCTTAAATATATTTGTAATAGCTTTGGTAAACCCTTGAGATCCCTAATATGTCGGTGCCCACATTCTTAATCTGTACAAGGATCTAAGTTCCTGCCTTTTATAGTTTTTAACAGAAAGGATGTTGGGTAAAACCTTACAAATCAACACCCCCACTGCCTCCCAACTCCCAACTCCTAAATTAATTTTCCTCTCACATTATTCAAGCAATAGGAGGCACATACAATGAGAACTCCTATGGCCTGTGAAAAACACACTTTGGTTTTTTCAAAGCATTGTACCCCCCCCTCCTCCAAACAAAACACATACCAACCACAGAGAAGTCCCTAACCACCAGCAAAACCCCTCTGGGACAGGAAGAGAGCACTTGAGTTGGGATTTCATGGGTGAGAGTGGGCTCGAGTGGGCTGTCAAAGCCGGGACGTATAAGGAAGCGCACATGGAGAGGCTGGGGTCACTTCAAGGACTCGAAAGAAAAGAAGAGCAAAAAAAAATGTGAGTAAACTGGAGAGCCGCATGGAAAAGGCGGTGGAGCTACAAAAGGAGAGAGAAGAGGAGAGAGAGGAAAGGTTTGGATGTGATGAGAGCGAACATTGTCACAGAGGCTGGACACGACGAGAGGGGTCAAGTGGGAGGAAGAAAGAAGGGGAGTGAAAAGGTGACGCACTGTTGGTTCTACTGAAGTGACGTGTTTGTGCTGGAAGTGCGATGTGTGGCGCAAAGACCTTTGAAAAATGGAGATGGGAATTATCATGGCTGAGAGATGCAGCATACCTACTAACTATTCTGGACCAAAGTAGCAAGGAAGTGGACTATTTGTTCCTGATATGAAGCAAGAGAGACACAAAATCTAAGACGAGGAACAAAAACTCTGTGTGACCAAAGCGGCGGCGTCCGATTCAATGAACGCAGAGTGCAGCGCCTGAGCATGATGAATGTGAAATATTAACATAAAATGCTTCCAGTGTGGTTTTGCTGTAAAGTAGTAGCATGAAGGACACCCTGGGTAAAAAAAAGTATCCTGTAAGGACATGCTGTTTGAAGAATGCTGAATGAATACAACAGCCAGAAATAAAAGGCTTTATCAGCAAGTAAAAACAAAGACTATAACCGGACGCAGCGCCCTGAAATAGTCGCAGCCTTAGACAGCACTTTGGCTAACATTTTGAATAAATGGAGCATGAACAAGGGGATGAGCAGCCAAAGGAGCGCCGGGCAAAATCCCCACCGACCTACGCTTCCCCTCAATCTGCGGCGTACAAACACCCCCCCGGCATTTTGTTTATTTTATCTTAGAAATTCAAATGCCCAGTCTGACGCGTTCGCTCCTATTAATCTCTGTCAAATGTGTCCTTCTGCCAGAGACACTGAGCGTGTTCTCACACAGGTGCCCCTCAGAAATGACAGGAGTGTCCTTTGCGTTTCGATGGCCATGTTGTCTGCATGCTGTATCAGAGGACACACACATGAAAAAAAAACCAACCTAATATATCCAACTATATCTCTCTGACCTGCACTTTTGCACTGGTCCCCAAGTGAACACTGCAGCTGTCAACAGTCAAAATCTGTTACTCAAAATACTGAACAAATTCATTTTCTCATCACTCAGGTGACATTCGCAGTAAAAACGTTGATGCTCTCCTATCTAGACGCAAGCGAGGCTAGGAGTTTACAGCCCCCAGCCGGCACAGATTACTTCAAAACATGAGGCAGACACTCTTGACAAAGAGCAATTAATTCGAGAAGGGATGAATGAATGGATTTAATTTGATTGTTTCTGGAAAGTGATATTTGGATGTGATGGCCATGAGGCAGGTGGGCACATCCTCCAAGATTGGAAAAGTGCTCAGCTAATGAGGTCAAAAGGTTGTATGAATGAATCCCCATTCCACAGTCTCGTCTGAGGCCAATTCAAACCAGAGCAGAATTATGTTAAAATCTGTAGCGAGGCAGAGTGAAGAGCCTCATTTCAATCAGCACCACCTTGGACTTTCTGCAAAGAGAACCTGATAAAAATGTCAGTTCCTCTGCGTGGATGGGCAAACAGAAAGGCACATAAAGTACGAGCTATTAATCAGGGACGGCGTCCGGAGATGTGACCTGTGAGCGAGTTGTTTATTCATGAATGTACATATGAACTGGCAACGGTCCAGTGGCGTGGCCATAATGGAGCATGTCGGAGCAAGATGATGTAACCTTACCAGCTCTGAAACATGACGCCACTCTCACACAGCCATAATTTAGAAGTCACGCTATACATACATGCGAGGTTATACTCGGAGAAAATATTGATATGAAGACTATTTCCCAGTATGACCTTGCAGCCTCGCGCACAAAACTGCTACGTCTGCATCTCCTTCACATTTCACTGGAGGTGAAAAAGGCCAAAGTACTGTACAAAAATAAAAACTAAAATTCTGCTCCAAGCCCGTAGGTCCTCCAGCTCTTCACTTGCATAACTGAAACGTGAGCAAGGGTAGCATCGACAGAGCAATGGGTCCACTCGGTGTGGGAGTGAACTCTGCTTTGATGAACTGCAGCAAAATGCAGCAGTGGTGCCGCTTGTGATAATACAACACACATTATCATAAATATGATCAAAAGAAATCTAATTTATCCAAACCATCGATACAGCAGACGGGCCGGGTGGAGAAAATGAATCACTCATTGGGGTCGTAAATGCCGATGTGCATCTTGAGAGCGAGCCGGAGGACGGAGCTCACCTCTGCTGCCATTAAATCATTCATGACCCTGCAGTGCTGTGGACCACACAGTGCCAGACCTGCCTCCGCCAATCTATCGCCGCTCCTGACAGTAAGCACACACGCCACTCGACGCGGCACTCTAAAATTGGTCTTCACAGGCGGCGATTACAAACGCTCATCGAAGCACGCACACGTTCTCAGAACTCCAGACAGTTGACATTTGTCTCCCCGCCCCAGCTCCAGTCACCTGTCCCCGCCGCCGCTCTCTGTGACAACATCCATCGCATCCGTTAATGTCTAGCCCCCCCCACACGACCGCTGTTGCCTTTCACAAATGAAGTCACCCATTTGTCTTTATTCGATAGACAGGATGAAATGATGAGCTCGTAACCTCTGGATCCCCCCCTGCAGTGCTGTAGTGTCGTAGTTTTTTACAGTAGCCACCTTCATTCTCAATGCAAAGATGATGATGAGCCGTGTATTGGGTTTGGGAGGCTGATGCAGAGAGACGGCGATGCTTTATTGGCAGGGAGACGGATGTTTCCCACATGACCGATAATTCACAAGGTCTGATTATTTACCTTCCTGTGTTGTTGTAACCACAGGTCCTGACATGAGGAACCCCCTGTGATCATATTAGTACCTCTCAAAAGCACTGGGGTTAACCATTTTAAAAAAATTAAAAAGATTAACTGACTCGACGGTTTTATTGAAGGTTTTGGAAAATTCTATGAATTTTTAACCTCTTCATCTTCTAATTCCAGCTCTCTGTCATTCAAGTCCATTACTGAACAAGTGCAGATATCCTTAATGAATAATTGATGACTCTGCGTAACAGTATTGCAGAACAGCGCTGAATTGCTGCACTGGATCAGAGCGAGAGGCGGGTGTGAACACAGCGTGTGCGTGTGCTGCACGCTCGCTTGGTATCTGGGCCAACGTGTGGCTCTGTTTGTGTCGGATAAAGATGGAGTCCTCCGGGCGTCGCGCGCAACACACAACACATCGCAGCCGTTTCCTCCCACCTTGTGAAGGCATTTCCAGTGCTAGAGCCTGAAACCCCCTCCCACACCACTCTCCGACCTGCCTCTCACACGAGTTGTCCATGTCATGCAGATGATCTTTGAACCAGCTGTCAGTCTTCTGACTGCATCATGCTGTGCTGTCACTCTGTGCGGATGCTGACCAAGTGAATTTGAATGTAAATGAGATCTGACCCTGCTGTGACCAGCAGAGGGAGCTAAGACATGCTCAATCTTACTGTGTCCTCTGTTAACTTTCCATCAAAAGGGGAAAAAAAATATAATATCTTATATTTCACATTACATTACATACAAGTTGTTTTTCCTCTCTCAAGATAAATGTCGGCTTGGAATAGGATTCAGCTGTTAATGCCTTCTTTAGATATTTCAAAATCAATATTACATTTCATTTTCACATTCATCCTTTCCTTTTTTGTAATATCTGGGGACATACAAATTATTTTCACATTAATTTTGTTATTGATTTAATTTTCCAACCACAAGCATATTGGATGGCATAGTGGAGAGGTGTCATAAATCTTAAAATGAATGCCTCGGGGTGAAGTAGCAAAGTGGTTTAGAGAAAGTTTAGAACATTAAAAAGCAATGTTCAAAACAAACAAACATTTTCAAACTCCGTATCCAGTCTAAAAAAATCTATATCCATTCCACCCAAGCAGGATTTACTCATGACTTTAAAGAAGAATATGACACTATATTATTTTGAAGTTAAATATTGAAGCTAACCATCTGCAAGCCACAGTCATGTACACAGCTCAGCTTAGGGATCTTCAAGTTGCATTGCATAACAGCTGAAAGAGGAGTTCATGGGCTTTACGAGTATGTGGCTTGTGAAGTATAAAAATAACTGATACATATGCTGAAAACACTAGTAAGTGTTCTGGCCTGGAAAAAAAAAATATATATAGCCACAGTTCACAGAAGGACAAAAATGATATTAAAAGGGAACAATGAAAGACATATCAAAGTATTTAACCTGATGAGGTCCTACAGTTTATCAAGCTGGGTATTGCAGGAATACTTCAACTGTAAACTTCAATTCAGTCTTCCAATCCTGTGATGTAACACCGACTTCCTGTCCGTCTTCCCAGATTCAAGACTACTCGAGTGATGTCATTTGAATAATTGTCTCCGACTTGATGAAATCCCCACAGAGCCACAGGCTGAGTAGCCACAGTACTTGTCGTGATTAGTGGTTTCACATCCAAGACCCCTTTAATACAATAAAAACCTCTCCATTATAGATACACTTACATCAGCATGATGCATCAACACCTTCTAAATGGGATCAGACTATTGCAATGGCGCTGACGTGAAGATGCCAAGTGTGAGGGACCTCAGAGCAAGCTGGGAGTAAGAATAAGTGATGAAGTGGATTCGGGTTTCCGCGACTCAGCAGGTTGCAAGAATGCAAAAATGACTGAAATGGAGTGACGGCGGGGGCTTGTGGGGAAAGAAAACTGATGAATGATGTGAAAAGAGCAAGGAGGGGAAGCTGCTTTATGATGACCTTCAGCGGTCTGACCAAGGACAGAGAGACAGAAGAGAGTTTGGGCAAGATTTGAACATTGTGAAGGGGTTTATGTTTCCATGTTTCTCAAAGGGTTAATAAAGGTTTGCTCTTGCACTGGCCCAACAATAAAACCTTTCTTCCTCTTTTTTCTTAAAAAAAACTAGCATTTCACACTGTTTTCTTGTTTACGAGATTTAAGTGACGTCAAATCATGTTCAAGAAAGTCCAACTTGAGATATTTAGGTGGAGGAATCTTCAGTAAATCTGTCACATTTATTTCAAACAAAGAGAAAAGGGGACATGGGCAAAATATTGATCCAGGAGTTATTTTCGTCACACAAAACAACCCTAGAGGCTATAATATGGTCATGCAAAGTGGAAGCCACAATGACCACACACTACCCTCTCTCTGACACGCACGCACACACACACACACCACATTTACGTCAGATGCAGAAACGTTCCACCAGTGTGTAGGCAATTAAAGGTCTGTGCCTGGGGGAGGAGGGGGGCGGTGGCAAAGTCACAGTCCTCTATGCTCTGACAAACATTTTCTCCATTACCAGCAGACTTAACTGGCCTGCACCGCCTCGAGCTCCACCATGAATTCTCCTTCACTTAGAAGAGGCAGTGAGAGAAAGAAGAGAGGTGAAAGAGGCAAGTGGAACTGCTTCTGTCGGCTCGAAAAGGAGTGCTGAGGACAAGATGGACAAAGCCAAATGCAGAGTAGTCAGGATCTGACTCGAGCCGTCAATAAAATAAATAATTTATCGAAAATTCAGTTTCTCCATAGCTCCCTGCGCAAAACGAGGATAAAAAGAAAATCACAGCTTGCTACAACTCAGGTGACCAGAATCGTATGGCTGACGTAGATTTTTGAAGCGGCACATGCTTGCACAGGTAATGAAATATGGACTTGAGAGTGTATACTGCTCATGTGTGGGCCTCGTTCATGAGACAGAGTTGGAGGGGGATAATTAGAGCCGTCACTGGGCCAGCTGCTGGTGCTCAGCAGGGTCAGTGTGGTGTATCGATACACAGAAACACACACAGTGGCATGCTGCTCCAGAGTGGCACAGGGATCAAGGGCAAGCGGATCAAAATATTGCAGTGCTTCATTCACATTCGTCAGATTTGAGATGTTTTTCCCTCCACAGTTCCCAGCTAAAAAATAATGCACGACAAAAAACCACAATAAACAAACGTGAAATTTTAAGGCTAATCCGGAGAAGAGAGGACGGAAAAGCACAGAAGCCAGCAAATGAGATGATGTCAGTGTTCATTTCACGGCTGGGGAGGGAAAAAAAAATCCCATTTGTTGACGCTAGGTGGCGACATCCCACCCCCTCATGGAGCAGCTGGGGCTGTGCTGACTAAGGACTGGCTGAGGGTGGATGCGCTTGTGCC
>CAESWR010000057.1:692649-703183 GCA_903171835.1 Mullus surmuletus | reverse complement strand
CCCCCCCCTCGTCCCAGCTTTCCAGCCCTGCCCTCCCAGGAGCTGTACTGTGTTTCTGTCCATAACACTGTCTCCACTGCATCAGCATCAGATTGGTTTACAGCCAGCTTGGCACAGTGCAGACTCGCAGGGCGGCCGCATTCATACTTGGTTTCCGAGGACCAATTTGCCACCGACACACACCAGCACAATCTGTGGATGACTCATTTTCATTAATGAGTTTGAGTGAAATGCGACGAGCGGCCAGATGAATAAAGTAGACGCGGCAGCTTTATGATATGCCCCCCTGCAGTCGGCGACTGGCAGAGCAGTGATTTATTGTTTACAATGAGCCGGTCGTTCCCGCCTTGCCCGGGACTCCTCGGGCAGACAGAAGCCTGCAGGTATCGCTCTGCAGTCATTACAATGCCACATAAAGGGGGGGGGGGGCAGAGAGGAGGAGAAGAAGAACGGACGAGCTGGCTATCCTCATGGATGATGCTGTAGTGAAATTTCACCACACCGCAGTGAGAGAGGAGAGACGGGAGAGAGAGGGGACGAGATGTGTAGAGGGACAGAGACACAGTGAGAGGTAGAGACGCTGCCTTATCAGACGGTTGAAACAGGACAGTCAATAAAGCAGGTAGAAAGCGGTCGAGAGGAGTAGGAGGGCATGCAGTGTGTTGTACCGTTTCCCTGCTTCTGTATGCTCAGGACATACATGTGTGTACACACAGTAGAAACACAACAGGACTGGGTTTCCATGTGTGCCCAGGCACCCCTGACCACCATGAGACAGAAAGAAGGAGGGGGCGTCTCAACCTTCCTGCCCCCCCTCTCCCGCCACCCCTCCCAACCCTAACCCCACCCCTGACTCCCCCACCTGTGAATGGTCCCAGTACCTTGCGCTTTTTATCCCGCGAGCGGCTCCTCTTCTTCGCCCGTTCATCCTCCTTCTCTTTGCGCTCAGCCTCTAACTGGGCTTCTAAATCCTTGTTCTTGCGGAGGTGTTTGGCGGCTTGTGCCATGGTGGCGGTGGTGGGGGTCCGGGCGGCGTTGGCGAGTCCAGGTCCTCACGGCGGTGGTCTGCGGGGCGACGAAGCCGAGGAGGGGGGGGGGGGGGGGGGGGGGGGGGGGGGGGGGGGGGGGGGGGGGGGGGGGGGGGGGGGGGGGGGGGGGGGGGGGGCTCTTCTACCTGATGCGTGGCGACAGTGGTGCTGCCGCTGCTGCTGTGCGTTCCTCTGTGGCCCTGCAGAGTCAGAGCGTGCTCACCCTCTGCCGCCTCCTCCTCCTCCTCTTCAGCAGTGCAGTCACACACACACCGGCAGTCCTCAGCCGTCTGCTGTGGGATGCTACTGCAGCACGGCGCTCTTTCTCCCTCTCTCTCTCTCTCTCCCTCTCTCACTCACTCACTCACCCCCTCTCTCTGTCTCTCAACCGTTTATGCACACTTCCCTCATTCACTGTTTTTCTCATGCCTTCCTTCTCGTCACTCTGCACAGGAGGAAAAAAAAGGTAAATAAGGTGAATCAAAAGGCTTTCCCCTCTTCTGTACTTCATCTCTTCTCTTCAGTGCTCAAAAATTCTCTGAAACTGCTTCGACGACCCCCACCCAGCCCATCAAGCCCATCAACAAAGCTTAAAAAGGGACAGTCGGTTGAGGAATCGCCAGGGCAGCGTTAAATCAAAGTCAGTTCTTCCTCCTCACATTGCATTGATTTTGTTTCCTTTTCCTGTATTTAATTTCTCAGCATCTAATGGTCCTGCTGTGTGTCCATCTGTGGAGGAACGCGAAGCCGGGCAGGGAACCTGCGGCCGATCATGCCATCCCTCACAGACCAGCGGACCACTAGAGGAAATAAAAGAAATCTAAAACATGCATGAGGGAAGAAAAACTGCCTTTTACTCATCAACCCCCCCCCGCCCCCCCTCCCGAGCTCCCTCCTTCCTCTCCACTGTAGAGGCGCTGCAGCAGACAGGATTGGTACCCGTGCAGGGATGTTGCTGCAGTGTGCTTGTGTATAGAAGAGTGGGGCTGCGAGCGATGAAACGCTCCTCGGTTTGACTCCCCAGCAGTCGGTTGTAAAGTGGGATACAGACTCCACAGTGAGAGCGCCATAAGCTTTGCTTCACTGGCTTCTCCTGCTGGTTTTCTGCTTTCCACTGGTCCTTTTCCCCAATGCACATTATTCTTCTGTCTAATCTAAAGGTGCTGGTATAAATATAGTGTGGTATAATAAATTGGTCTGGGGTTCTTGTACAACGTCTGTGTGGATATTTGTCTACAGAGAAAGAGGTGCATAGAGTGAGAGAGAGGGGCTGATGGAGCCAGCACCTGTTTACTGGTATTGCTCTGCCTCTCTTCTCTCCCTCTTCTCCCTTGTTCTCTTGCTCTCCCTCTACCATCTCCCCCACTCCCTCCTCCGCCTCTCCTCTCCCCTTCCCTCTCTCCCTCCCCTGCTCCCAGCAATGCTGCTGACGCAGGCAAAAAAAGATCCTTTAACATCTCTCTTTGCCTGGCTCACTATACATCACACATACAGTTCACACTGATACTGTAGACACACAAACAGTCCACCACACACATGCCAGCACACGTGTCAGTGCACACACACGTGGGGGGTGGCTGGTGAATGGCGGTCATATGAATATTGTAGTATTTCCATCCACATTCTCAGTTTGGCTCTGTTGGCTCTCCTCTGTTAGTTATATCACTTTGCTGCATTGATGTGCAAAAACAGGCGGGGTAGCCACACCCACCTCGACTGCCAAAATCCCTCATTTCTTTTCCCACTTTCAATCATTATGCCTCTTTCAGCAGCCGTTATTTACAATGAGACATAATTTTTTGGGGATCAATGAGATATCTAGACTGACTGTTAATGTATGAAATCATTTTACCACCTTTTTGAACGTCTCTTCCCACACTCATTACATCACACTGCTTCCTCTCTGTACCCCTGTGCTCATGCCTTCCTCTCGATCTGTGTTTTCCTCTGCTCTCCTGCCAAGGCTTCCCCTGATCTGATAGTGCCTCCTCATACTGCAGCATACTAATGAATTGGACCGGTGATATTGCCTTCCGTCTGCAATGCTACTACACAAATCACTCACTCATATGGGCCGGCTATGACACAAACAAACACAAATACTGACGGGCTGACAGCTCCATGGCAAGAGATCCATCACAATATTGAACTCCTGGGGAATGTGGCTAAATGAATCACCACTGGGGCCAGCTGCTCTGGTAATAAGGAGATTTTTGCTTAGCCAACTAGATTGGTCTTGTTAAGCCATATTGCTGAGCTAATGGAGGTGCAGTTTTACTGTGGAGTTTAACTCAACCAGTGGGACCACTTACAGTCGTTGGATCATCTGTTGGGGGGGGAAACCTGAAGCAACCCCATGGAGCAGCGGGCATCCGGCATCCTTCCCATGCTGACATACCTTGAGTACCCTGGAAGATTAAACAACAAAGCAAATTACTGGTAGCAATAGCTTCACTGAGTGAACCAACAAGTGTTGTTATGTCATCACATTACTCTTAAAGGGGAGCACCAACCCAACAACAACTTTTCTGACACCAGAAACTCTGCAGGGGAGATCATTCTGATGCAAAGCCTGGGCTTGAAGTGAAAGCAAGCCTGAATGGATGTAATTGAAGGTCACATGATGGGGGACATCACAGCATGTCAGATGGGTGCATCGTGAATGTAACTTGAGTCATTTGTGATACGGGTTTTGTCCACAAATTAATGGAATCTAATGGCTGCCTAGAAGGTAGTAAGCCAATTTAAATATTAATGGTTTCTTTTAGGGAAAGGGTGGCAGTAATGGGCTGGAAAATAGGCCACATTTATCGAATTACAAACCTGATGAATCTGTACATGATGAATCCAACCCCAAATATGCTCCTGTGGGTAAAGTGACAATGTCTGTGGCAGCCAATGAACCCTGACCACACAATCCACAAACCGATCAGCTGACAAACCCGTTGTTTTGCTGTAGTCTTAATAGATAGGACAACATCAAACATGAGCCAGATGTACCAGAGTGGTAGCATCCTAGCTTAGAATTCCCAAGCGCTCAAATCAAAATCCTCAAATACTTCCCCTCCAAGTTTTACAGAGATACATTTACTTTTCAAGGACCTCAGCTTTGCAGCTTCTGATTATATCACGTGATCACAAGGAGATGTAGTTGTCACATTTAGGGAGGGGACCTTTTTTTCAATTTGCTGGAGCCTCGGGTATCGGAGTAATTAGAGAACCATAAACTGAGCTCTCTAAGATGAAGATGAAGCATGTAATTTTTTCAGCCCAAGTGGACCTACTTGAATATGTATGCAGCTGTCATGACTTGACATCATAAGGAGTTATAGTACCATAAAGTAAAATTGTGTGGATTTATAATTCTCAACTCATTTTTTCTTTTGTTATTTCAACAAAAATAGTCCCTCCTTAATTAGCGAAATATTCAAATGCGAGTTATTCAAATTACAGTCACTGAGGAGAGTTTAAACTGCTGTTTCCAATTTCAGGAAGAAACAATAAACCACAAGCCTTCATGTGACGCAGTTTTTATATTTTTAAGGGCGTACAGTATTGGACTAATGCATTGAAAACTACCGGGCCAGACCTTAAAAGCCAAATATAAGCCTTTTTTAGAGTTTCAATGCACCCAGTGTATAGAATGTCCCTGGGGTGGTCCTGCCTGGGACACAAAGGGACAGGTTGTGTGGACCTTGGGGGGAGAACGAAACACAGCTACTGCCCGAGCTCTCCTCAGAGTGACGGCCAGCACCCGCCAGCACATTAGCTGCTCCACTGCTCCTCTAAAAACAGTGGACGGGACCCGACAGAGCCCCACACACCCACACCCACACCCACACACACACACACACACACACCGACCACAGTGAAAAGAGACAGAAGGGACGTATGTTCTCAACCTATTTGATACTTTAATGTCCTAAACTAGACCCTCAAGTAAAGCAGTGGAAAAACTGATTGTAGAATGATAATAGACGAAGGTCATGAGTTCAGAGGCAAGCTGTCGTCAGAATAGACATTCTTGCCAGTCACTGCTGAAAGTAAATGTCAGTTTTCTACCAATTTACACCAGCAAACTCAGGGGACAATAGTCTAATTTCCTCGTCTAAATTAGTCATCCTCCACATTGGGGACACATCACATGGGCGTACAGGTCTAGAGAATTTTTCCTCAAACAAATGCTTTCGGTTTGTTGGAGATGGGGAGCTCATGATGAGTTCTGCATCTCCGAGTCAGTTACACTCGCCCATCAGCGGCAGAGCTCTTGTGGAGGATGGAGCCGGCTGTTTACTATGCTGCTCGTGTTGAATCCACCTCAACATTTCTCATAGCGAAAAGTCTCCAGTGTGTTGGCTGGCAGCGTTCCACAACCTACAGTGGGATACAGTATTCGGTGGCGTAGGCTACACTCTGCACCGCTGAGTTATTTTAGCAGCAGCGTTAGTCACGTTCAGCCAAAATGGGATGATGGGATGAGCAAACACCCTTGCTGCATTTGTGTTACTACAGTATTTGGAGTATGAAGAGAGCTGTGGAGCTTTTTGTCATTTCAAAATGGATCTCAAGATCATAATACTGCAGCTGCATGAAACAGATAGTCGCTGGTTACCACACAAGATCAATCGGGAAGCAAGAAACATTAAGAAATAGAGGTCAGACAGCACTCTCTACTGATCAATAGGAGGTACTGCAAAAAAGAGGAATGCCTGATACTTGGTTTGATCATTAATCATTAAGAATCTTAGTAAAACACCACAAGTATTTATTAATGAGCCTTTGACAAAATAACAAAACACCCAGCATGACAGTTACATCTAATGTGTGATTTCCCCAAACAAAAAGGATTTACAAGACATCAGAGAGAAGAAGCAAATCGAGGGTAATCAATAATGTTGATTGCATCATGGATCATTGCGTCCCACACATACACACTCACAGGAGGAAAATTTCACAGTATTGTGAGCGAACGTACATGTACAGCTGAGCTCAACACTGCACTGCAGCAGAGGACCGCACAGCTCAGTGCCGCTCTGACGAAACACCACTCAGATATGATCACAGATCTGGATTGAAACGGCTGCACATAATTCTGTGTGCAACTGAATACTGCAAAGTATGTTTTGGAATTGTTTCTGCAATGACATGCCAATTTCCAGCAGTGGAAGAACTGAAGTTCACAGAGCTATTATGTGTGGCAGGTTGATTGTATTTTCAGGTGGACATTTTGTGTCCACCACTCCCCTCCCCTCCCCTACTTAAATTTGGCAGGTGTAGCATGATGGGAGGAACTGCTCTCTCTCCTCTCTCTCTCCCCATCTCTCTCTCTGTCTCTCTCTCTCTCTCCTGGTGCAGAGCCAGCAGAGAATGCACTGATTGGGAAAGCCATATGGCAGGTAACAAACCAAGGGCAGGCTTCATGTCCACACTGTGCCGTGGCTCAGGCATTCTGCCACCTCATCTAAAAGGGCTCATCTGATTTGGCTATATATTCTAGGGAAGTGCAGACAAGAGTGTTACAGACTCTACACACCATCACCTGCTCAGTGTTGTAAACAGCAGTTTAGAGGACTCTCGAAGCTGCAGAGTCAGCAATGAATACAACCATCACACCAAATGAAATTGACAATGGCCTGAGGCAGACAGACAGTCTGTTGGGTACAAAAGGCAGCAGAGGGGTCCGGGCCAGGGTAATACCCGGTTTCAGTTAAATCAATTATGTAACTGACACTATTTCTTTTTTCTAACCTCGTGAAACTAGACAGTGCTTCTCTGTTCAATTACATTGTTTGGTCTCCCATTTTCAACAACAGTCAGCAATTACAAACCTTTGGAGTTCTATCATAAAATGCAACTTGGTCAACTATTTAGAAATATGGAGAAAAGAATACTTTTTTAATCCCAGGATGGGGGGTGGGGGGATTAAACTGTGTCTTATTAATAGAAATGGCATAAAAATACCATAATCACAAAAATTCCAACTATATAAACTACATCAATATAGGATGACATAAATCCACCGCCCACATGCACACAAACACATCTCCCCCTGCCAAAGGGGGGTCCTGCTACAACAGGTAGCGCGTGCCATGGAGCCGGAAAATTATTTTGGTTATCTCTCCTTAAACTGAAACCAAAAGAAGCTGGACACTCTAAGTAGCACCTTTGTAAGAGAATTCCAGATGTTTTGGTGGATTTTAAAAGACAATCAAAGAATATAGCAGAATTGGAGGTCTTAAAATATGGAAGAATGTGGGGAAAATACGAAATTTGAAAATCTTTGCATGCAACGCAAACCATGTATGCAAGGAGTGTATACACATTACTGACAATGTGAAGTTATTGCTCCGATTCCCACATTCATGGAAAAGCAGACAACACCTCGTAGCAGGGGCTGCCACAACACTACAGTGGTTTTTGTTATGCTGTCCAAACATTGTGCAAGGTGAGCCCAAACTTGCACTTACACCTGTGCAAATAGAGACATGACTGAAAATTCTGAAAAAAATGTAATCAATCATTCGTTCATTACCTGGTATAAGGGAATTTTCCCATGTGGTGAAAACTAGCTGTGAGGTGCTCAATGAAGTTGTGTCAGCTGAGGACATTTTGCCGATTCACTCCTGCCATCTAGTGGTAACACAGTGCACAACTCCAAACACAAGTTTCTGGTTCATGGATCAGACTGAAGTGCTGAGTAATCCTGTCAGAACTGCTCTGATGGACAGTCAGTGGATGGGTGTAACCACTGATGCTTTACGGCACGACTGTCTCCTCATGTATTTTGTTGTTTCTTTTCTGCGCTTTGTCAGCAAACTCCCCTGCTGGGCTCAGGCTTCACTCTAAACTCAGGAAGTTTGGGTGCTATCAAAAACTTTCAGAAATCCTAAAGACAAGTTCATTTAACTGCACGTAAAATCTATTTTTGCTGACATAATCTCTGTTATCAATACAGAGTTTCATGCAGAAAATCAACTTTTTAATGAGTTTGCAGGCTAGAAAGTAACCATCTCAATAGGATGATAGAATGACAACAAATGAGTGATTTGTGTACTTTCATCTGTGCGGTCTGCAGAACTTTCAGTGGATGGCAATTTGGCTACATTAGAATCGTGGATATTTTTTGGGTATACTAAATTGTGAAATTAGTTTTGTATGACTATTTTTCATGATTATCCTGATGTCAGTGCATCTCCTGAATTTACCAGGAACTGATGTGCATATATAGGTGTTGGAGCAACCATAGTGATACAAGAAATAATGTGTCAAACATCAATATATGTTTTGCAAGAGAAGGAGAAAGGATAGAAGAAAGGAAATGGAGCAGGAAGAGGAGGGGAGGAGGCCAGAGGCCAGAGGCTGTCACCACAAACAGTTGAGACTCATTCCCTCGAGTCCCATTCACTTCCCCTCGCTCCTCCCTGTTCTCATTCCTCATCTCCTCTCCTGCCCCGTCTCTTTTCCTCTGTGTATTTTTCTTCCATAGATTCCTTACACATGGTTTCCTCTGACCCCTTCATTAAAAGAATTATTCCATCCTCCTCTCAACTCCATCCATCTTTTCCCCACAGGTGGCTAACCGACACCACAAAACACTCCCTGCTTTTAATCTCTGGTCAGAGCCACTGTGTCTCACCTCTGTGGGGGGAAAAAAGGAAGAAAAAACCAAACAGGAAACTTGTTGCAAAATCTGACACTGTGGTGATTTCAAAAAATTTCCCAAGCCTGATTTGTTTAAATCTATTGAAACAAAATATACGAACATCTGGCGATATTGTTTCAAATTCTGAAAGGCTGGGAGTCCCGTAATACCCACCGCGGACCGTTTGAGTAATTACTGGTTATTTTTAACAAGGTGTAACCAGAGCCAAAACAGCCAACGACTCCCCTCATGACACCCAGCGAGTCCTCACTTTGTCCCAATCTGTTCCCTTGGATGTACAGCCCGCCTCCTCCCACCTGTCCCCTATTCTTCCCTTCTAATCAGGCGTCCCATCCAATCAATTCCATCTCCATGACGACACATTTTGCAGGATGCGGCAGCCTCAACAACCCCCCCACCCCTTATAAACAAAAACAAAACCGAAAAAAGCTGAATTCCGACAGCTCAGGATTGATGAGGGAGGGGGTCCTGTCAAAGGCCAGAGATTAGATTAGGGAGAAGCACACGCACACACACAAACCGCAACACAGCTCAGAGGCAGCAGGTGCTTTTGGTTAAACCTTAATTACATGATCTCTGATTTCTCTGATTGATATGGTAATGACTATGTAATTAATGCAAAAGCAGAAATACCAGCAGCTCTACTAATGAATGGATTTATTTGATTAGATATCCTCCTGCATATTTATGCATGCTGGTATACAGAGGACAGCAAGACATAAAATGGTTGTTTGCGCTTGTTGTTACAGTGATGCATTCCATGACAACACTGCCAGACATGATAGAATTCAACGTGCATACGCACATTGACACAAATCGGTACTGTCACAGCAGCGATAAGTTACATTTCCTGCCTCTTTTATCGTGAATTCCTCTAACACCAAGGGTTGAGGGAAGGAAAGGAAGAATTAAGCTCTTTTGCTCCACAGGTAGGTGGCGCTATGAGGCTGCCTGAGACATCAGCGAGCCTTTCCACCTCACAGCACTAAAAGTGACCATGACATATATACATTTTAGTTTGTAAACTCATCTGTTCAGAAGTCCTGCCTCACACACAAGATTCTAACATTTCATTGGAAAAGGGTTGACGATGATTGAATTAGACATGACCATACTGCAATTACTCTCTGACACTCGCAGGGAGGGAGATGCACACACATTTGGAGAGAAAGCAGTGTGGCAAGTCATCTTCAGGGGATGAGAAATCATTCCTCATGCTCATACCAAAAAACCACTGCTCAGCGACTCTGTGATCCTGCCCCCCCACACAGGTTCACCCCTGCGCTGGTGAAAGATCTGGTAGGACGATTCCAGAAGGTGGCGAGTAGAAGCACATGTGGGGCCTGACCAGGTGCGAGGAGTGCAGACCACAGGCCACTATATCATGCTCTGAAACCACACCACCCAGACTGCACCGACCCGGTCTGGGTTTGAAAAAGCCACAAAGGAAATCTAAGGAAAGACTCAGAGTTAACACATACAGGCTGGTCTGCAGTAACTGCTTCAAAAGCAGGTTGAAATCATTTCTTAAAGGGGATGTTTGGTTGGGAATTTATATCGATGAATTAAATTTCATAGGATGTGACCATTGAACGCCTGCTGCTTAGACTATGCCATAAAAAAGCAAGAACTGCTCAGTCTTTACTTGTTCTCTGTATTACAGTTAAAAGTATTGGAGAAAAAAAAACACATTTTTCCTATCAGGATACCTCATAAAGTTTGACTAAAATTAAGCAACAATGTGATTTTTATCAAAATGTATTTTTTTCTTTCATTCATTCGGTTTACCTTGCAGGACTTTGTAAATTTCCTATTAATGGTTTTCAAAATCATTTAAAAATGG
>CAESWR010000057.1:669467-691931 GCA_903171835.1 Mullus surmuletus | reverse complement strand
GAGACCACAGGCCACTATATCATGCTCTGAAACCACACCACCCAGACTGCACCGACCCGGTCTGGGTTTGAAAAAGCCACAAAGGAAATCTAAGGAAAGACTCAGAGTTAACACATACAGGCTGGTGTGCAGTAACTGCTTCAAAAGCAGGTTGAAATCATTTCTTAAAGGGGATGTTTGGTTGGGAATTTATATCGATGAATTAAATTTCATAGGATGTGACCATTGAACGCCTGCTGCTTAGACTATGCCATAAAAAAGCAAGAACTGCTCAGTCTTTACTTGTTCTCTGTATTACAGTTAAAAGTATTGGAGAAAAAAAAACAATTTTTTCCTATCAGGATACCTCATAAAGTTTGACTAAAATTAAGCAACAATGTGATTTTTATCGAAATGTATTTTTTTCTTTCATTCATTCGGTTTACCTTGCAGGACTTTGTAGATTTCCTATTAATGGTTTTCAAAATCATTTAAAAATGGTTCCACCTGTCACGAATCCAACATTTTTCACATAATTGATACTTTATACAAATAAGTTATTAATGTTTTGGTTTTATACTGGTAGTTTTTAGAACATCTCTCAAATAAAAAATATTTCCTGAATTGGATCGAGATCTTAAAAAACAAATAAATAAATAACGGAAGTATGGTATGGATCACCTTCGATACAACCGGAAGTGATTGCGCCTTAGCGCCCACTAATGTTTCTATTCATATTTATTTGTTTGCACGATTGCTACCAACTTGGGGCAGTTTTGAAAGAAAAGAAAAAGAATGAACATTTTCTGGCGTTTATTGATCACACTTTTGAGAGGATCAGCTATTTCTGCAAAGGACCGGCCTTGGACAACAGCACTTCCGGGTTTGGGAATTGGCGCGAATGAAATGTTTGCGCCGAAAAACCGAACGTCGGGTGGCGCGGTTCCCAACAGGTAAGCGGGGAAGTTTGGGCCCCACCGATCCGTGACGAGACCAAAAAGTCGTGTGTGTTATGAAAATATCAATCAAAAAGGAGCGAGGGAGTGCGGCGAGCAGCCACCCTCACTCTGTCGTCTGCGAACGCCCGCTAATTCAATTTGAACCGCACGTTCGGTGACGCGGGCGGAGGCGGATAGACAGGAGAGCAGCTAATAGCATTAATGAACGGCGCTGCGCCGGAGTTGCTTAACTAACTTACCTCTGAATAATGTGTTTCTTACGGGGCCACTCGGGCCACGCGTGATGGATGGCCTTACAGAAGCCGGGTCAATTAGCCGGGCTGGCGTCTCCCTGCGTGTCGGCCGCAGACGGAACCAGCCCGGCTCTCACCTCTGTCACTGGGCCGCGCTGTAATTAATCACCAGCGCGAGGCCTCCTCACCCTCCCTCCTCCACCCTACACCCACGCGCGCGCGCTCACGTTTTTTGCCCCAATCACAGAGCTGCGCGCGCAGGTTGTACCCCAGCCACTGCCCCCCCGAGCCTCATCTGGCCAATTGTGAATAACGGATCATGACACGGAGCCACTGAGAACATTTGTGTCCAAACCGACGATGGGATTTTGCATATTTGTTCGAATGAACACCAGAAACAAAATATGTGATGATCAGGGAAGGGGGAAAAAAGAGCTTATTTTGGAACACAATTAGAGTATCCAAGTGTCTGATGTCTTGCTAGTCCCACTGTTAATTTAGCTCCACTTTTTTCATGTTTGTTCAATTATTTGTCTGAAAGGAAATATTGTTCCTCTGCCCCCAGATAAACATGCAAACAAACTAAAATATCATGATAGGAATTACATAACAGGCCTGCACAATTGTGTGAAGCTCAGTTTGGCTTTTTATTCTAGGATTAAAAGGCCACTATGCTGATTTCTGTAAGCTTTGTGGAGGTGTGTGTATTTAGAGCAGATCCAAAGTGCATCTTTTATTTTATTTTATTTTTAACATCAGTGGAAATCTGTGTGTACTTCTAGTCAAAATGCATTCACAAATGTCATGTTCCCAAACTCGTTCTTTAATTACACCTCACCCTTTTTAATTACAGTTCACAATGTATTTCTCTCTCTCATCCAAGCATGCAGGTACACACAGCACAGATTGAGAGGCAGGGACAAAGACGTCACTCTGTGTTCACACGGCATCGTCCCGTGCTCTGGACAAAAGAAGCAGGCCGACAGATGAGGTTTGTGTCTGGGGGCAGGGAAGCTATGTGTTGCTGCTGCTGCTGTGGTGTGTGTGTGTGTGTGTGTGTGTGCCCACGCGCGCACGCACACGTTTGCATATGTGCTTGCATGCATGTCTGAGTGTGTACGTGGGTGTGTGCATGCGTGTGTGTGCGTTCACCTATATGTGTGTGTGTTTACATGTGTGTATTTTGTTGAGGTTGAGGTTGGGGGGGGGGGTGTTGGGGAGGTGGTCTCATGGGGCAGCTCTGTGTCTGTCCCATCTGCCACCTCGCTCTACTGACACCCAAGGGAACGGCAGAAGGGGTAGGGGATTCATTTTGGGGAAAAAAGGAATTGGGGTCCAGTGGTCTAATGGGCAACAATGCAGGTTTTACTGACGGGCCAAAGTCAAAGGACACCGGCTGTTTGTGTGCAAGCCAATCTAGAGATCTATTTGACAAAACAGTGGGCCACCCCTGTCAAGCTCTGCTTCATACTGCCTAATAAGCCATGCACACCCCTGAAATTATGACTCGGATAAGAAAGGGGTGCACTGTATTTTCCACACACACTGATATTACAAACACCCCGGGCTAATGTCAGCCTAATGCATGGCCATGCTGTGGCCGGAGGGCTAATTGGGTATATAAACACAAACACCTCCCTTGAGAGGGAAGAGGGGAAGGGTGTATTCTCTGCTGCCACCATTGTGAGGAAGACAATACTGTAACTTAAACATGGAAGCTCATCAGTGCTTCAGCAGTATCAATAATGAAAGATGACATGGTCTTTGCTTCTCATCTGCCCGCGAGCTACATGCTCTTTTGAAGCTGTGCATAAAGTGTGATGTGGAACGACTTGGTAGCAGGTGGCATCTCATCCCGTCTTTATCCAAACTGTGATCAGAAGACAGTAAATGGCGCTGATGCAGCCACATCAACAGCAACAACAAAACAGTCATGTGGAAGAGGAGCATATGGCTCCTGCACCATCGGGCAGAAGGAGCACTCAGCAAGATGAATGCTGAGGTGCTGGTAACAAAGCTGACTTTAACTTGTCAAATTAACAGCATATCAAACGCGATGGTGAGGGAGTGGGAGAGATGAGGAGGAGGAAGAAGAAGAAGCAGCAGCAGCAGTGTGGGTGTTTTTTTTTTGTTCTTGTTTTCTTGACAAGTGCCACTTGATGGTGACAAAGACATCGCAGAGAAAAAACTTGATGTGGAGGTCAGATCACTGCTGGTAGCTGTTTGAAATCCTCATGTCCCGCGGTGTCACAGTTGTCGCTGTGCTGTTTGTCCGCACATGTATCATACAAAGACACACAGACATGAATCCACCGGGTGCTACCCTGCCCCCTCACTGCTTTGAGCGCTATGTTAATGAAACAGTTGCTGTTTCCTGGCATAACATTAATTACCCGATCAAAATAGAGTGGGTAATTAACTGCCCTTCTTTACCAGTACTAATTACATTAGCGGAGAAGGGCCATTTCAGGAGAGCAAAAAGAGGGGAGAGAACGAAGGAGCGGGGATGCGCCGGCACCAAACAAAGCCCGAATAACAAGGGAATAGTGAGGCACATGCCTACGCCTGTATGTGTTTTAAGAGAGAGAAAGAGACGGAGAGGAGGAGGCCACGTTGGGAGACTCGTGTGGTTCTCACTTGGGCCCCCAGAGGCTCAGTCCTCAGAGGAAAGCAGGCTTATTGGAGAGGAGAGAGATTGGAGTGTTGGGGAGGGGTGGGGGGTGTTGAGGACGGGATGCGGTTGTTGTTTATCTTGACATGCTCTACTCAGTCTTTAACGCTCGCATCACAATTAAGATGCTGCGGCTCATCAGCTATGTATACAAAACAGTGCAGCAAGCTGCACGAGCACACAGGTGACGGATGCAGTCAAAAATAGATTCAACACAACCTCGAAATGCAGAGACTCACAGGGAAGCCTTCCTGTCCAAGAAAATGTTCACAAGATGAAAGTGTCATTCCAAGAAAAAAGAAAAACAGGAACGAAAAAGAAAATACAAAGGCAGTATGTGACACAATGCAAGAACTAACACAATTAAAGGGAGGTTGGGAGCTTTTTTTTTTGCTTATTTGTTTTATTTGGAGCACAAAATATAATTACACCTTGAGATATACAAATCACATTTGCACCATTTTTTGTACCGTTTCAAAGAAAGATGGCTTCAAAAACATATTAAAATTGCTAATATTTTTTTCTTAAATAAATAAAGTTAACCAAACTCTAAAAAGAAATTTTCGAAATGCCAGCTACTCTTTGTGTTCTTTGTTTTCACATCCTGAGAATGAAGTTTGTGTCGTGGTGACAAAAATCAATGGGTAAGAACAGCATGATATGGGTTGGTGAACACCTAATATGTCCCGTTCTCTTCTATTGAGCAATTTGTGCTTTCATTTACTGTACTGCATAGTGACTAGAATCCTGTGCTCGGCAGAAACATTTAAAAGGAAGCTTTAAGTAATAATGATATTGTGTCAAATGCAACGTGGACTGAAATAATAACAGGGTATTGGTGTGACAAAGCATGCAATACATGTGAAATAAAAACGATGAGCCTTACAAAACATTTTATTTCCTTCTACACAAGGATGGTGATCGTTAAATCTGAGCATGTCATAAAGATTTTGTTCTGCAGAACTTGCAAACCGGGGCCTTTTTTTCTCCCAAAATCCACTCATAATCCCTTAATTATAATGACATTGTTGAGATACTTAATTGACTTAATTTCATCAACAGCTGGAAAAAAAACACTTTATAAAAACACGTTTATATTATTCCCTAAACTAACTATAATAAGTTAAATTGCTTGTTCTTAAATAAATCAATATATGAATTCCTTTTAGTAATAACCCTTGAGACAAAGAATTCTCCCTTGTAAAACTGTAGAGATCAGAACAAAAAATAAAGGGTCTATTTTTCTGGAATGTAAATTGTCTTCAAAAAGTCTACTACAAAAAACCTCTTGCTAACTCACAGACAGTGCACACACATGCCGTTTAAGGTGTCCATACACAGACAAATAGCACCCTGCTTTTTTAGAGCTGCAATTACGTATCGGAGTTGTCCATCATCCAACAATGTTCCGTGCTCCCGAACGTCTCTGGCAGAGTTGTGCGCAGGTGTCGGAAGGTGTCGGATCAAATACTGCATGTGATAGTGAGCCAGAGGTCAACACGGATGCTTTTGAAGCTCGAGGTGAAATTGGGACCAGTTTTCCCCCTCGGTATCGTTTCAAAATGCAGAAGCTTCGTGATACACGCAGCGGTACACGATCCACTCTGGAGGTGTTAAATAAGGAGCTTTGTCTGCCTGTAGTTATGTCTCCTCTGCCTCTGGAATAGATGGCTGCTCTTTGGACATTTTCATACCTCATCCTGTTCATCCACCTGGATGAAAGGGGACTAAGAAATGGCTGAGTGGGCTCAGGGAGAAGTTACATATGGTCACTATTGGACTTTTTTCCCCCTATTCTCCCTGCCCTCTGAGTGCCAAAAGAGGGGCTAAGTGAAGAAGTGGTCTGGGGTAGATTGGGGTGGGTGCTTTGCTACATCGGGGGGACAACCAGGCCCGTCATCGCTGGAGAAAAAGAAATATGCAAAAATCTATGATTCTAATCAACGAGTTCTTGCATTATTGTACAGAACATCCAGCAAGTTGTCTTCAGTCAAAGCGTTTGTGGGGTTAGTAGAAGGGGTTAGACTGCATTCGTGAGTTCAGAGAGCGGGGTCAGATAGTGAGTCGGATGGCTACCTCTGAAGCTGTTCCCCCCCGAGGTGGGGCAGGCAGGGGAGGGGGAGCCCTGGGGCCTGAGCACGGGAGCAAAAGCACTCTTCTGTTTAGCAGCAGACGGGAAAGAGGAGAAAGGCAAGAGGGACGACGAGGAGCTAGAGCTTCCTGGGATGGTGGGGCTGGAGGGCATGACTGTGGAAGAGAGTGGAACAATTAGCCGGATTATCCCAAGTGTCACAACAGACTCTGCATGGTGCACTTGGAAAGCACGTACTGTAGGGAGAGCTGGTGGGGGAGGCACTGCTGAAGCCAGGAGAGCCAGGGACTCCTAGACTAGTCATCGGGACTGTTCCATAGCCGCCGGTCATCCCGCCACTGCCGCCGTAACTTGAGGAGTGCTGAGGAGTGGAGGCCGAGGGGTAACCTCTTGGTGACAAGCTGCTGGAGTTTCGGATGTAACCTGGATGGAAAAGAAATGAAATGTTAAGTCAAATACAAGCTCAGTCAGTGGAAATGGACGTAGTGCACAGCTCGTCACGCTCACCTTGGCTGCTCTGGCCCGGCTCCCCAATGCTGACGCCCAGCTGAGAGGGGTAGGAGCCCAGGCCCATAACGCTGCCGTGGGCTGGTGAGCTTGGAAGCGCCTGCAGCTGGCTGTGAGGACGGGGAACGCTGTAGAGCGCCTCAGCGATGTCAGCTGCACGCTTTAGCAGCATGTCCTGCAGGAAATACCATGATGCAACAGTTGGTAATGGCTCAGCTAATAGCACAACTAAAAATGTAATTTAGTTAGACACACTGACAATTTTCTTTATATGCTTGTGCATTCAAGGGAACCAGACACTCACTTTCAGTGTATGTAATTCATATTTGGCTGCATCAAGTGAGAGAATTGCATGCTTTTCATTTTCATAGCTAATTGTAGTGATTGCACATGAACTACGTGAACTTTTAGGTTACGTTTTTGGGCCAGTGTGCCAAAGTTTGGGTTTTTTTTCAAAGTATTTTGCTTACCTGATTGCTGTGTGGATTTCCATAAAGGGCCTCCACGAGATCTGCAGCTCTTTTCAGGAGGATTTCCTGTAAGACAGGGAATTTCCAACATTCAGATCTTTTGTAAAATCTTTGAAAAATCTGAATAATAACCAGGCCCAAAGTATTTTTTTCATTGTGGTGCTTCCCACCTTGGCTAGTTTTTCTGGATCTCCGGGATGTCGAGGGATGACCTTCTGAAGACGTTGGAAGCCATAATCTATAGTTGGCTCATTCAGAGCTGGAACAATATTTAAAAGAAAATTAACTCTCCGTCGCATATTATTCAAGTGTATTTTAAACGTGGCTAACAACAGTGTCACTGAAGAAAACAGCATTTTCAGTATTCACCTGTGTAGATGAAGCGTCCAGGTGCTCCCTTGCAGAATTGTTTGGATTTATAAGACAATGTGACCTCCACAACTCCAGGAATGTGACGTGGCGGTGTCTGGACTCGAATAGCGTGCGGCGTGATTAGCTGAGGGAACAACAACATGTTGTGAGGGGACAGCCACAAATGTTTTTTTGTTTTTTAATTTTAAGAAATTACATATGACTGACTGAATAAATTATGAATAAGATAAAAGAATATAAGAATCAGAATGGCACAAAGATATTTTCGAAATTGGCTTCATCATTTGTTAGAAGTCCTACCTCGCTCCACACCAGCATGCTGCCAAACACCACTTGCAGCCCATCAAAGAAGTTCTCCCCAATAACAATGACCATGGCCCCGCCAGTGGTCCAGCCCTCACTGGGACTGATGGCTTTGATACAAGGGGTGGCTGGAATGAAGAGCAGAGTATGACTTACTGCAACTGTGTCATCCCAGGATGGAGCAGAAGCTTGGAGTGGCCCCTTAATGACACATAGCAATTTTCTGGCCAAAGCTATAAATCATTCCAATTAAAGAAACAGCCTATTTTAACTTTTACTGGAAGTCAGAATCTTACAGGACAGCTACATTTTTTGCAGGACAAGTCAAACTATATTTAAACCCCCTTATTTACATTTAGAGGGAGGCTGGGTTCAGATAGTTTTGACAATGTTAAATAGAAAGTACTTAAAGCATGTACCTGAAAAGGGCTCTGAAAAGACTTTATTTACTCTAATTAATTTTGTACCACAAAATCAAATGCAAGTTTATTGTTTCAGACATAAATATTATTATATAATTTCAACCTTATAACGTGAGGCAGATATCAGAATAAATCCTGCTCTTTATGTTGAAAGGTACAGATTATCTAAACTTTGAATATAGAGCAGTCTTTAATTGATATATTAATTATCTTGGTTAATGACCTCATCAATGACTATGTTTGAAATATACTGGCAATTATAAATGGACATTAGGCAACTTGAATACCTGCTCTTACACGGTTTCTTTGCACTGTGAACTCGGTTTATGTATATAGATGATGAAGTAGATGTATAGTCCCGTAAAAAAGATAAATGATGTGTAACCATGTCTTACCATACTCCATGCTATTCTCCACTGACTCGCCTGGCTCCAGCCTGCGAGCTCTCCGGCCGTGTTTGGAGTTGTTGTGAACGAACATGTTGTCAGACACGGCAAGGACGTGGCCATCTACGCTCACGGTACTGGACAAGACCACCTGAAAGACAGGCAGCGAGCCAAGAGGAAGATACATGAGTATGTGTGCATGTCTTGGACAGCATGCTGTGAGTCACAATCTCTAGTTACAACAGCAAAATTCCCTCAGCAACAATTTGTTTCAGCATACAGGTGATGGTCATATTTCTCAATAGGTAATGTGACATCGCTGGAACTTCATAATGTGTCTGCATTCTGGTGATGACACCGCTCTTGCACCCCTCCACTCCTCCATTAGCTCTCCATATGGCCTCGCCACCGCCTCTTGCCTAACTTTCTGATTCATAGAGCAGTACAGCAGGCTTATCGTTGTCTCCCCCTGATCCTTCAATGACACCAAACATATGGACCAAATCTCCCATTTTTGCCGGCCGTTAAAGTGGTAGATGATATATAGTGGCCCTAATTTGATTTTCTGGCCACAGCATGTGTGTGTTCCTTCCCACATCTGCCGTGGGATGGATGACACGTATATAATTAATGACAAGGTAGTTTTTTGCTTTTTTTTTTTTTGCTGAGCGCTGATACTATTTATGAAAGCGATAATGAGCTTGGCTGTGGGTTCACGAGCATGTTTGTGAAACTAAAAGGGAATGGGCGAGGGAGAGAGTGTTATTTTTAATCAAAGAGTAAATCATTCCTGTAATTTAAAGTATGCATTGTGAGAGAATCAGACGGCAAAGAAAAACACATGGCAGTAATTTTGCAGGTGAAGGAGCATCGGGAAGAAAAAAGAGGAGAAAAAAAACATATGTGCTGTAGGTGGTGTAAAGGGAGGGTAACCCAAAAAAAGACAAAAAACTGTAAATTATCGATCAAGCAGCCGAGTCCCGTCCGGCTCTGATCACCTTTTAACCCAGAGATGAGAGTCTTTGCGCGTCTGCACGCTCATAACTTCTCAGCATGTCTCATATCCCAGGAGTTAAAGCAAACATGGCGGAGCAGGAAGAAGGGAAAGGGACAGGGTTAGCTGGGAGAAGGAGAATGCCAGACAGGGGCCGCTGGTGCTGAAAGACGGCAGTGGATGTGAGGCGGGAGCGTCCCCTGTGACCACTTCCTGGGTCACGGAGCATGACCTCCTCCATCTGGAGCCAATCACTCAATTCTTGACAACTTCCTGAAACACCTCAACTTATTTCCTGCTCCCCACCACCAAGTCTCCCACATATCTAACTATTTTCTTTTGTCTTTCTGTCTGAATCCTTATTGATTTTTAAATGTTAGCTTTTATTCTCGCAGAAATGGACAGATTATCGAAAAATACTTAATATCCAGTCTGGTAGTCTTGATATGGTCTGCAGTCGGTGCAGACTGGATAGGAAAATAATCCTCCGAGTGCGTGAAGGTGTTGTTTCACACAAAATTGGGTTGTTTTTTTTAAATACTGTTTCTCGTATTCAGTTCCACATGTCATCACATTTTTTTCTACTCACACTCGCAGTCATTTTTTTTTTTCTTCTCCATCTATTCATACCTGAAATCTTCGCATATCCCTCGGGTTTCCTGCTGTCTTCAGACAATTCTGGTTACATTTCAGGAAAAACTTCAAGAAGAACCTGCAAAGGTAAATAAGAGGACACATGTTTGTACATCAGCAGCAGCTAAGAAATCACTTGAAAGCAGCATGTATATGATTATCTGTTACCCAGAAACAGTCAAAGGACATGTTCATTATTTTTCAGACAGCCCTGTGGATGCTGTGTGCTCGTGTGTACATGCACATCCATTTGATTACAGCTCTGACATCAATCCCAGCTGTTTAGTTGATTATTAAAGTCAATGCTATTACGCTTTAAATCAAGTGATGAAAATTTGAAGCACAGTCCAGTGGAAAGCACTGTTGTGTTTCAAAGTAAACTATAGACAGTGATGTATGCCGGGGGACTCAGGGGACCGTGGTATCCCGCAATGCTGTATTTGAACCCCCACATGGGAATGGAGAGAAACGAAGTAGAGACAACTCCAGAGAAAGTGAAATGAGGAGGTGGGAAGAGGAAAGCAGTGATCGAGTCACAGACGCTTGTATGGACATGAATTTTGTTTTCAAGTATATGTGTCTCATTACATATGTGAGTTTACTTTTGAGAGTGATAGACTGCAGAGGCACTGCTAAAGAAGGAGAGAGGGGTGCTGATAGCCTCTACTACACCAAAGAAAACCTGCAAGAGAGGTGGAATAAATAGGAGAGAGGGAGACTATGGAGAGAGACTCCAAATCCCAGGTGTACACAGTTCGGCAACATAGCCCGCTGCCATGGCAACAGAGCTCTGCCGCAATCCCAAAGTCCCCATGCTGAGAGGCAGCAATGGGAAAGAGAAGGCAACAACAAGAACACATTCCATCACTGAGATACAGGGAGGAGAGAGACTTGGCAAGGTGAGCCGCAGGAAAATGTATGGAGGGGGGGCAGGTGCAGGAGACACCGAGAGGATCCACGCACGTCTCACCAAGATAAGGAATTAAGCAGCTGATGTGCGCTAAAACAAAAAAAAAAGAGGAATGAGCTTCGGGAGGATGCTGGGTCGGGATGTAATTATAGCAATTGGCAAATATATAGCCCTCAAACCAGATGTCCACTTGACTTCACAGAGAACACAACTCTGCCTGGCGCACAAAAACCCCATCCATTAACGCTCCAATTAAACAAACAACAACAGTGCGCAAGAAAAATGCGGCAGAGGGAGGCAGCAGATTTTGGCTACATGGGCAGCCCCGATCCCACCCACACAGTGCTCTCCGCAAATATAAGTCATCTTAATGGAGAGCGGTTGTTTTGGAGAGGAACTTCATATTGGCCCCACAGCCTCCAACTCTCCCATCGAATACTAATCTCTCCCTCACTCTGTCAGCTTTTGCTCACAATTCTTCCATCACTCTCTCCAACTTCCTCCCTCGCGAACAGAACCTGGCTCACGTCGAGCTCTCGGCTCCAGGAGTGTGACCAATATTTCTTGATTTGAGCTATTACGTCGGAGGACAATCAATATTGTTGTTGGCAGAGGGTGACCATAATGTATCGGAGTTCAGATCTCCAACCTCAAAAGCCACTCTAGATCTTTCTATGGTGGAAACATGCAAAAGTTGGGGCTTCCTGCTTCTTCCTTCCAGTTCTTTGCTCATTGTGAAGTCACAATTTCACATCACCGTATATACAACATAAAAGAAAATATACTGCGTTTTAAATCACTGCATGGACAGTGTAAAAGGAAATTCCGCGTACTTTATTTCCTGTCAATAAAGCAGGCTATAATCATGTACTGTTTCATTTTACTGCCTCCTTTGAGGGTCATACAGTATGTAGATTTTATCCTGGAAGTGATTCTGGCATTATAGCTCCTTTGAAATACTATAGAAATCATTTATAAAGATGTAACTTATACCATCGCATGGACCACAATTTTGTTTTATTTCTCCAGCAGTCATCACTCATTTGACTTGTCTCCAGTGATGCCTGACAAAGTGAAATCCATGGCTGAAGGGTTTCCGACATCCACCTCAGGCTTTGCACACTTTCTGAGGGTTCTTGACCTTGTTTGTTGACTTCTTCTCATCATTCCTTTTCTGGAAGACACCAGATGCCTCACACACGTACGCGCAAACACACATTCACATGCATGCGTGCACATTCGAATACACCCACACTCCCCCCCCCAACCACCACGGCCCCACACTTTTGCCCCCTCCCAAAAACCCATTGAGTCAACTTTTCACCCCCCTCAGTTCGGACGCACACAGCTGCAAATGCTGAAATTAAAGCGAGACATTGGCGCATATATTAGCATGCATTAGCCGCTTCCCCCTGCCCACTTAACATGCAAATCTCCCAGCCCCGTCGCCTCGCACCTTCTGCCACACATTCATTTGCTGAATTATAATTAGACTAATCTTGCATAATTAATAAGAAGTCGAGGACCCTCTGTTTTTTTATCCCCTCCTCTATTGTGGTTGCAAAAGTTTAATATTGCTGTTGTTTGTTTTTGTTTTGGTAATGTAATACACCCACACACCTCCCTATCCACAGGGAAGAGATGGGGAGCACAAACAGAACTGGAGGTGATCCTCGTGTCGCAATGAAAACGTAGAGAAAGGCCCTTTTCAAAGAACTCCACGAGCGTCTCTGTGTTTGTAATTGTGCACTTTATTATGGGCATTTATAGAATAATGGACTAGCAGTACAACGGAGGATCTGTCTGAGACGCTGCCATGTGAGCAATGCAGTGCAAATAAAGATGTCTGAACCATGTACTAAAGTTGATACTGCTAAATATATCTTTGATAATGGTTTAAAAGATGCAAATCAAATCAGGAAAACTGAGCAATGTAAGAAAAAAAAAGTTCACATTGATTGCAATTTCAAAAAAAATAATCGAATTGCACGGTTTACTGTGATAATTGTAATTAAGTTTTGTCTTTCACGACATCTGCCCTCCACACACTTAAAACAGGGAACACAACCAAAACAAAGAGCCGAGCCTTAAACCTCGGGATCACTTTCCACACAGGAATCGCAGGGAGTCTGTTTTTTTCTTTTCTGTCTTCACTTCTGCATCTCTGTCAAGGCCTCAATCCCTTTTGTCTGCATCTGTTTCAGTTCCCAAGACTAAACACAGGCCTCGCAGCATGTGGTGACCATCCAAATGGTGACACCGGCCCTTACCAAAAGTAGTTCGGCCATCAACCGATAAGTCATGAGACACAAAACAATAGAGAGATGAAGATTTTGTAGATATTTTTTTTTTTGAGGACATCCCGTTTTTATGTTTTTCTGTCCATTGGAGCATCTGTTGCACATAAGTGTTCCACATTTTGCTTTACATATGGCCTTAATCATGCAGTGAGCACCTAAGCAGCACAGGACCTCTAACAAAAATGTTCATAGGCATTCATCAGCACTAATCATTGTTGACATAAACTGCCGTTTCACATCGACATAAAACACATCACCTTCTTGGCTCATTGTAAATTAAGGTTTAATGGTAGCAGCAGCTCTTGGGGCATGCGATTCAAAAGCTTTTACCTTAAGTTACTTAGCAGAAAAACATGCTTTGTGCTTCGTGGAGGTATGGATGTGGCAGCACTGCAGAGCTTCCCCAACATAAAAAGAAAAAAGTAAGGGAATTGCAGTAATTTTGTATTTTGCTCCTCCCACACACTGGCAAAAAACAGAAAGGGAAAGATAGAGGAGAGCTGCTCCACTTTATCCTCATCACACATATATCTCCCTCTGTAATGCTCCACATCTATAGACATTAGGTAAAAATTTAAATTTAAGAAAAAAAGGCTAGACCAAACAACAGAGAGCTGAAGAAGAGGAGATGCAAAGACGGAGGAAGCAAAAGGGAGATGCGACGTCCTGTATTCATGGCCATCAGTCATCCAACATCCTTTAAATCCCCCCACTCCACCCCCCTTCCCACACACACACCACCCAGAAAAAACAAAACAGTGTCCTGACATAGTGGTGGAGGGGAGCTGAAGGGAGGGGAGGGGTGGGAGGAAAATTAGGAAACCAGATGTGAAGCATTAAAACATACTGACATGCTGAGGGCCTTCCTCTGCCACACTCACACACTGTGAGCACTAACTCATACAGCAGGCCCAGATTTGTGCACATAGGCATGCATACAGTTTGCACAACACTCACACACCCACACACACACACACACACAGTTTGCAAAAAATACACCAAGACACAAAACTACCTCGCAGCCGCCCATGTGTGTACAATCAGTCATGCAAAAATTGTACAAATTTGCAAAAAAGTGATGCCTCTAAAACAAATGTCTAAAAGCCATATGCATGCAAGTGCGAGCTTATTTTTAATAAAAACGCGCGGTAACTAGCCAAAAACATTCCACAGCTCACGGCTATGGGCTGGGATGCGGATGAAGCAGTGCTGACCCATGAATGTTTCACGCGAAGGCACAAATCTACAGATGGGTCGTCATGCATCAGTGTATGGATATGCATCCAATTAGTACATGTACCCGGGCCGGAGAGGGGCTGAGGGGGAGGGATGGAGATGTTTTGTTTTCCTCCATGGGGAGAGCTATGTTTGGGGGAGGTGAGGAGGGGGGAGGTAATAAATACCCCTGGACCCAGGTCCCCTGGCAGACTGGAAGCTAGACTGGTCACCAGGGTTAACACCCGGGGCACATGACCTTTGACACTGCTAATGGGGCACAGAAAACCCTCCACGAACTGATACCCCCTCTGTCGCATACCACCACAGGACCTTTCACACCAGCCTCCCAGCCCACTTCCCCTCCCTCCTAAAACATACAGGGAAATATATCTCTGGCATCGGCTTCTCTCATCTCTCACCAGCCTCTGTCACATGGCAGGCCAAACCGCCTCCTTGTTAGGCTTTTCTATCTTTTTTTTTCTTGAGCTTTTCAAATGCACATCCACCATCAAGTATTAAGTTGCTGCAGACGTGACGGTTTTTTCTGTACTTCAAAACATTTGTCTACTGTATCCAACTATGAGCAGACGTCTGGTCACAAGTTTCAACAGCAAAAGTGCAAGTCCAGCATCTCAGCAGAATCTGAGAAGTTTAAACAGTTACAAACTTATATCAAACACATCCAATGAAATGTGTATATACATAGTCCCGCAGAAATATGCAGAAACAAAACACAATACTTGCATAACACATGAATGCAAAGTAGAACTAAACATTGTGGTTGAGTATCAGACTTGAAAACATTTTTGGTGCATTGCTGTATTAATTTAAACCTTTCAAATATCAAAATGCAGCATTAAATGCATCATCTGGGTCTGCTATGGTGCCCATTTAGCTTATTTTTCTTGGGGAAAAAATATGGTTAGTGGGAAAAAGTTACTGATGGGCCCTGACTGTTATCAAGCCAGAGAGCAGAGCAACTCCAACTCTGGCACACGGCGAGTTGATTGGAGGACTCTAGATTGGCTGTGCCCCTCTGGCCTCTCCCCTGTTGCCTCCCAGGCTGGCTTCACCCCTGCAACCTCGGACCCGGCCCACCCCGCCTCTAAACTTGAGAACTGTGACAAAGCCAAACATTTAAACCACTAGTGCTGATTTATGGAGCTTGGTGGTGCTGTAAAACCTTTGGGCCTGCCACAGCAGAAGTGACTGAGGCACGCCGAGGCTGAGAGGAAAAGAGAGCTGCACGAAGGAAAATGGAATGATGGGAAGGGTACACAAGAGCTACTCAAGTGTTTCAATGAGGTTTCTCCTGGGTGTTAAAGTGTTTTACTGCGGCAGTCGCTCACTGCTAAATGTGCATTTTAACTATATTTAAAATGTTTAAGTCAAGCTCAGCCAAAAGCATAGATTGCAAACAGGGTTTAGCCACATGGGACAGTGGTCAGCCTGCCAAATAGATGGATATGGAAAGATATTCAGAGTCTGGAGAACATGAATTCACAACCAGGACAGGGAATAGAAGTCCCATCAGTGGCCTGACCTCTCCCAGAATGCCTGGTGAGTCCTGAGGGACAAAGATTCAAAATATACTCTCATAACTGTCAAATGGAGACGTAGAGCACCTTCCTACAACTGAATAGGTTTCAAACATGCCACAAGGTCATCCTCCAAACAAATACTAATCTCTCCTTCTCACTAACATCTCAATCAATCAGCCGCTAATCAGATTTACCACCAACATGGGTATTTCGAAGCTTGACCCAAACCTTTCTCGGAGAAGAACAATGAATCCGGGATGGGTGCCACCAACGGAGACAGAGAGGAGAGGAAAGGAGAGGAGAAGAGAGGGAAGCAACAACAGAAGAAGAGATGTCTTCTTAATTAGCCAGTAATGATAAGATCTGACAAACAACATCTGTTTCCAGAAAGGGAGAGAGAGGGAGAGGGAAGGAGAGGGCGGGAGAGGAGGATGGGAAGGAGGACACACGGCTGAGAAACCTGTGAAGCCTAGACAACAGGGACCCGCTTGTAAGAAAGTAAAAAGGGGGAGCGGAGGAGATGTGTAAGGGAGGGAACGCCGTGTAGCGTGACACAATGGAAGAGCTGGAGGATGAGAAGTATAACAGAAGTGAGAGAAAGACAGACAGACACGGGAGAGAAATCTGACAGGGTTGAAGGAGCCTAAGAGCCCGGACGAATATGACAGACAGAGGGAGGAAAACAGATCAAAATGAGAGAGAGAGAGAGAGAGGAGGAAGACAGACTAGACGCGAGAGGAGGTGAGCTGGATAATGGTGCTGCAGGAGAGGGAAGGACGGAGGGAGGGAGAGGAGAGGAGAGGAGGAACGTGTGAAGAGATGGGAATGGAATCGCTCAGAGGTCCAGGGTGCTGTAATTTACTGTCCGTGGCTAATACGCAGCAAATGTGTGGAGTCGGGGCAGCGGGGAGAGGGAGAGAGGAGACGCGCTGCCGGTGGGGCTGGAGGGAGGGCACGGCGACTGTTGGGGCTCCCAGCATGCCTGCTGGGAGCCTGTCAGCAGTCACATCACCCCCTGCCCTCAGCCCTGACAGATTCATCAGGACCATTACACACACATACACACACACACACACCCACACACACACCCAGACCCAAAAGATTATAGTGACGTTGTTAAACTGCCACTTCTGCTTCCCTTTAACTTATATTTTAGCTCCATAATGAGACAAACACATCTGAGACAAACACATCTGTTGCACAAGTGATCAACCCAGGTAAACAAACAAAAATTGAATAGTCGGCACAGATAATGACTTTGAAATAATTTAATATAAGACACCGTATCATCAAATTTGTCCGCATGGTATTGCAAGGCCCTAAAAGTATGAGATCTGAATCAACAAATGGGCTTCTTTGATCCAAAACAAAGAGCAGGGATTCTTGGGGGTTTCGTTTTTAAGAAATCCTGCAGATGTGTAAATATTAGCCTTTGGAAATGTTTTCAAGAATTTTTCCGTGAAATCCAACTCCTGGGAGACCTCATCCGTCCAGATTCCAGATAAACAGACAAACAAACAAACACGGTGGCTTGTGGGGCCGGCGCAGCACCAGGGGGCATTGTTAAGTCATTAGTGAAATTTAAGACCTTCACAGTGGAGGATGACCAGAGCCACGCACACAGCCACACACCTATCAGCAGCGTACAGCCAAAGAAAAACAGCCCTCGATCCCAAATACCGCCGCTAACCGGCCTCTGACTCCACAACACACAAACACAAACACACGAGATCCTGATTACACCAACTACAAGATCCACTTACAAAATAAATTGCAAAACCAGGAATTTCACATGAAAAATAAACTTGCAGACGGGACAATCATAACCACACTCTCGCCGCGATGTGGAGTGCCCTCTAAATCACACTAATCTGCCCCCTTCTGATCCTCTGAGTACCCCTACTTAATCTCTACACTGCTCAACCAAAGGTGAACCCCATTAGTGGCCAGACAAATGAGAGCGTTTGCTCCAGCTACTCCAGTGCGAGGCCTTTCAGAGCGCCATTGAGTCGCAACTCAAAACTTCTAATTCCCCACCACCACCACCATCCCCTCTTAAAATCCCCCTGCTGTTCCTCCACATTAGCCAATTGGTTGTCCATTACCGTTTCCTGTGAAAACATTTCTCGGCTGCTTCCGACGGCGAGCTCAAAGAAAATAAATGGGGCCTACTCTTTCCGTCAGGGTTCAAACCATGACAGCCAGCAGTGGCTGAAGAAGACACAAACCTAGCTCATAAGCTACAACTCATTATACGCTCCCCGTGCTGCTGGAGTCCACCATGTTGCAAGTTCACATGGATAAAGCTCCAGACTTACAAAAGGTCCCTGAACTCATTTTCACCAGTCTAACTCTGAGTGAGGCTCTCACTGTTTTCAGGCAGTACCTGTCAGTAAATTTGATATTCTAGACATTGCAGCGTCTCTCCCTGTCTGTCTTTGTGTCATTCTCCCCCTTGCATTGCCCCAAGGGAGGAGCCATCCCCATGGTCCTGTGCCAGCTGCTCAGTGGTCCAGCCTGTGTGCCGCTCGGCTGTGTGAGGCGGTGTGCACTGGAGCCTCAGGGCCCTGTCGCCACGCTGCCTAGCCCCCCCCGCGCCTGAGGGGCTGGCTGACAGGGGGTCTGGAGGGAATGTCCAGTACTACCCCACCAGGGAGAGACCTGTGACAGCGAACTGAAGGGACCAGTGTACCTGACTTTGTCTCTGTGTATGCATGTGTGTGTCACAGACAAGTAATTTATGCAACTCAGTCTGAGTTGTATGAGTGTGTTGTGCCGTCCAGCAACTCTGCAAACCAAATCACTGTCTGAAGAGAGTTCCAAGAGATGGGCAGTGTGAAACCCAGTGTAAAAAAAAAAACTCCAAACAGATGTTTTTAGTCTCTACTTCATGCCCAATTTTCCAATATTATGAAAAATAATCTTTTTTTATTTCTCAGTGCCTTGCCAATATAAACTAGCTGCTTCATTAATGTTCATTAGTTGACATAAATGTAAAATGCTATTTTGATGTTTTCCCTTGTGGCCTTACAAGTACTTCTGTAAAGTGGCGAATATACAATTACATGTATATAAATACTTATTTGCATCTCTTTATACAAAAATCATCGATGTCCTTTGATGTAAAGCAGGATCATAAATTTTAAGACATTTGGCCATACTCCATCATGGAAACTGAAAACATCTCCTAATGACCTCTTGCAGCTGCAATGTGGATTGCGGAGGAGGGGGCCACATCACTGTGAAAAAAAACTTTTTTTTTTTTTTTGTCTTTTAGTCGTTAAGCCCCAGCAGCCCTAAAGACTAAAACACAGAAATTCTTACATTCAAATATTGAATATCTATTATATGAATGATTTTCAATTGTATAGAGTAAAAATAATATATCAAAAAAACACTTTTCACATTGAAAGTCTTATGAATAAATAAATATATAACTAAATGTGCATGAAGATGGCCCAAGAGTTTTACAGAAGTAGAAGATAGTAGAAGCCTTTAGCGAGGAAAATTGAGGAGAAAAAATTCAAATAAAAGTGAAAGACTTTTTTAGCTCCCTGCAAAATGTGTTTATGAGCTGCCAAAGGGTGTGTTTTCGGGGAGTGAATGTGTTATCCAAAAGTTTGGTCAGTGTGTTGAAACTTTTTCCACACACCAATATTATTTAGATATATTTTTAAATAGATGGGGATGCCCAAATTTTTGCATTCAACTGTGTCAGAGTCAGCATTGCAGTCTTTCTCTCAGCTACTGATGATAAGAATGAGTTGTAGCCGCCAAATATCCTATTTCAAGATTAATCATACCTGAAATAAAACTGAAATCTCCCATCTACTCCCTTGATTCCCATTATGTCTTTGCTGGAAACAGGATTCTTTATAATATTTCTGTAAATTATGAATACCCCCAATTACAGCAGTTTTAACCTTTTGGCCAGCATAAAAAAGGTCATCTTTTTGAAAATGTGATAGAATATGTAGCTCAGACCTAGTGCCAACATCAACAGACCGAGCTCCACCTTACAGCTGAAGTTGAATTTTATAATGGGAGTATGAGAAACAATCTCCTGCAATGACATTGTTGTCTCACACATAAAACTCTCATGTGCATATATGATGACCTAACAGGGCGTTTTGGCGGCAGTGCATGAGTATGCATCTGGGAAAGGGGAGGAATGTGACCCCTGACATTGTCCAAAAAATGTTGCTGCATTTATTCTTTGGCTGATAGTTTAATGTTCTTTCCCAAAGTCTTGCAGCTTGTATTTTCCTTTTTGGCAAGAGCTGAACAATGAGGAAGCCCGTCCCAGACCATTACAAGGTACAAGTACAAGGAAACGTTCTCTGGCCTGCTGAGAAGGAAGATGGCAACAAAAAAAATGTTCTTCAGAAACACAGATGTGGGATTGTTCGCCAAGGGGGTGTGATTGATTAGTTCGTCTCACTTAAACACAGACAGAAAAGCACAAAAATACTACAACAATGCTCTCATTAAAAAAGACAGCCAAAGTAAAATGGGAGAATGAAATGTAATAGATCCAACATATAAGAATTTTTTTTTGTTGGATTTGTGCAAGATTTTTAGGATTTATATTTTATTTAAAAAAAAAAAAAATTCAAGATCTCTTTTTAGTTTTTCAGGAAAGACAGGCAGGCACAAGCAGGTGGATGGACAAACATCCCTGTGACACCACGGTGGCTGACACCAGACTTTTACATGCAACAATAAACGATATCTGAATAGATTTTTCTCAGACTGCCCAGACAGTGCTAATCTGTAAAGAGCTATAAAGTTTTACTGCCCTACCAACGAGATCATGTTTAACACGGGTTAAGTTATGTCTTTGCAGAGAAAATACGACCGCGTGGAATTAAAAAACAATGGACGCAATATTAAACATTCAATGTGGGAATTTTTGATAACAAGCCAAAACTAGAGCAGTCTGTTAAAAAATCGATTAGACGCAGGTTTAAAAAAAGAAAAAGGTTGCAACAAACCTGTGGTACATGCACATAACTAGATCTTAGACTACAAACAGATCAATACAACCCACAACCCAAGATTAAGAGTAATGGATTCCTCTTGGAGCCTCTCTAGTCGAGGCATCTTCAGCTTTGGGCGACAAACAATTGTTCAAATAGTGAGATGACAACCTGGGGAAGCAGAGCTGACCATGTAAAAGTCAGAGACGAACATAAAAATCAGTTTTTTGTCTTCTGAATTCTATTTGGTGGTTTAGCTGTTGTGCGGAGTATGTATGAGTCTCTGTGAGCTCATTTTGACTCTGGGGGAGGGAAGAACCCTATTGACAACATTGGAAAATTCCTATTGATTATTCCTCTTTTCTCTGAGTGCCGCCTTGTTAAAAAAGACCACTCTTAGAAACACGATCAATTAGTGAGATAGTGCTTGCCATTGATCACCCCGCCGCCAACCCCCCGCAGCACACGGCTCATGCCTTGCGATGGATCCCTCTGCACACTGCTTATGACCAGCTATTGATCTCTGCATCTCGGCCTAATATAAAAGCGCACACCCCCACTGAGCGCTGACCCCTCCACACCAATCCACACACTCCATTCTTGCTAATACTAATACTGACATCTGCTTGTCTCCATTGTAAACCCGCAGTTCACTCATAAATACAGAGGCCTGCCTCGGCCCCCAAAAACCAATATAGTTTCTCAGAGGTCAGCTCAGCAATAATGCCGCCATTAACGGATTTGTCTACATTTATTCTGGGAATAGCCTGCAGGATTTCACACTGAAGGAAAAATACCAGTATTTTAAAAAGGAAGAATAGTTTAGTTTTCATATGTGGTTCCTGATTTGAAGTAAAACTGGAAAGAAGCACCACTTGTACGAGGTGGAGCAAATTCAGATTTTTGTTTGACCAACACAATCGATAAACAATAAAAGTTATTGGCTGAGACTACGCTAAGTGAACAGCAGCTGCTACACATCTTGAATATATATAGCTACGGATGAATTAATGCATATTCGAATGGGAAATGAATCATTTTTTACTCTTTTTTTTGTGTGAAGTTAGGCCTGATTTACAGTGATGAGCTCATAGGAATCAATCTATCTATCTGTGTATTGATCATCCATCTAGCCAATCAGTGAGCATGACAGTCCATCAATCAAAGATAAGTGCCGTTCTCCAAGCGGGGAAGTGACATCGGGCCCGCGAGTATACCGGTTCAACAATGTTGAGATTAGATGATTGTAAAACTATTAGACACAGCAGGCGGCGGCGCATTAGATAATTCTCTCCCAGAGGCAACTTAAGAGTCATTTCTTTGTCAACGGTTGCCCTTGCCCTCTTCATCCCTCTGTCCCTCCTCCCTCTATCCCTTCACCCCTCCTCACAGATCAGCTGTGATCTCCTCTCTCCCCTTTCACTCAGATCAGGATTAGGGAGAAGAAGAGGGAGGGTGGAGAGCGGGGTGCAGCAGGAGCAGCAGGAGAAGGGGT
>CAESWR010000057.1:656928-669446 GCA_903171835.1 Mullus surmuletus | reverse complement strand
GGGGGGGGGGGGGGGGGTGGAGAAAACTGAAACAATATGGAAAGGAGATTAGGAAAGAGGGGGTTTGGGCCGTTTGGGGAATTGCAAACTACCTTGTGCTTGGGTAGGTGTCCTAATGACACCGCCTAATTATGGCAAAATTAGACAGGCTAAAGGAAAAAAGGAGGAGGGGGTGGGATGGGTGGTGGTAGTGGGGGGGAGAAGAGACGGTGAGGAAAAGGAAGAGGAGCTGGGGAATTAGCAACATGGAGTGAAGTGGTAAGCGCACAGTGAGAGCATGGGAGGCACCCAGAGACAAGAGAAGGGCGCGCACAAGTACTGATGAAGCTGAGGTGGGCAGGAACAGAGCAAAGGGCCGAGACGGAGAGGCGGGAAAAAAGAGAAAAAGGAGGAAGAAAAGGGGTAGAAAAGCAGTGGCCGGGCAATAGAAGTAAGTGGGCCCCAGCATGCTGCATGTTAATTGGAGAACAGGTGTTGGGGCTGGGAGCAGGAGGCTGATTACTGGAGCCACAGAAACAGACTGTCTCCTCCACACTCCACACACACACGCACAAATACACACACATGAGCTGCGCACACACACACACACACTCGTACACACATGAATAATTTAAGACTCAAGCAGTGACTGGGGAAAAGGTCAGAGCAGGGGTCACTGAGACACATAGACAATCGCACATACATTCATATACATACATACATAAATAAAAGTGTGAGCTTCCACATACACATGAAAATATACATCGGTTTTTGGCGCGCGCTCTGTGTCTACACGCTCAGAAAACACACACGCGCCTCCCGCCCTGTCAATCTTTGTTTTTCCACGCTCACCCTGCACACATGCATTGAGACGAGGAAAAGTGCACTTAAGGTGGAAGAAAAGGGCATGGGGCCGTGCAAAAATTTCGATTGCCGTTATCAGAAATTAACTGTCTGCTAATAGGCTGCTCCCTGAGGAGGGGATTTCACAGGATAGTCAAGAGGGAGAAGCCCCCATCAGGACGGGATATGCCCAGTGTGATTAGAGTGTACAGTAGGTCAATGATTCCATTTAAATCAAGCCTTACAGCCGCGCAGCAGCCTGCAAACACACACACACACACACAGACACAAGGAGTTACGAATATGGATCGCACACAGCGGAGCTACTCACAAACAAATTTAGAGGAGGTTTGGCCATGTTCAGAGGAAGTAGAAAGGGGTGTGTGTTATCGGGAGGATAATGTGCAATGGCAAATGAGAAAAGCAGCTGCTTCAAGGCATTCTGGGAAAATTCAAAAAAAAAACAACAGCCCAATTTTTCCATTATATAAAAACTATCTTCAACAGAAATCCTTTGAGACACACTGTCAACAGCCAGCCAGCTTGAACTGAGGAGGGGAAAGAAAAGGGTCCTTGACGTATATGAAGCGAGTGTTTTCTCGGCAGACGATTGTTATGGAAGCGCAGGAGGAAGGTGGGGATGGAGGGAGAGGTGGTGAAGGCCGTATTGATGACATCGCAGAGAAGGTATTTCACATGCGGTCCGCTCGTGAGCACTCATCACACTGCCTAATGCCAGGCAGACAGTGTGAGACCTGCGAAATCCCTCGGACGTGGAGGCCCGCGCACACGCTGATTACGGCGGTGGTCAACCGCCTTTAAGCCTGATAACTGGCCGTCAGGGTGAACATTTACTACATATGTGGGTCTGACAGATCCACATGCTTCCGATAACTACGCTTTTGGTGGTTTCAGGTGTAACTTGGAATGGTGACCAAACTGAAACAGACTCCAGAAGGTCACCAGAAGACTAAAACAGAGGCAGAAACACTGAAGAATGTAAACCCTTATGGTGAGATTATTCTGTAAACATGTTTATGGATGTATTAATATTGATACAGAATCTACACATATGCACACGTCTCCGTGCTTTTTTGTGATTTTAGGCTGTATGTGCCACAGCGGTTTGTGAGTTATCAGTTTTCTTCCTTCCCAAACTCTGAATCTGTGTGTGCGTGAATGTGCACACACAAATAAAGGGGCAGTCTGTGGGGCATTTAACGTGAAGAGGTGCTTGGCTGTGTTGGTGTGCGCTGTGAAGGATGCGGGTTGATCTCATTACCTGTCAATGATGACTGGGTCAGAGGGCGTCTCATTTCGGTTGCCACAACTTTTCTTCTCACAACAGCGGCTGAGTGGGCAATTAAAGAGACAGGGGAGAAAGAAGGGGGGAGAAAAACGTCAGTGGATGAACAAAAAAAAAAAGAAGTAAAACAAAATAAAGAGGAGGAGTTATCATTAGTCTGGCCCGTCGGCACCCACGGGCCCAGACTACCCTGGCCTGCAGTCGGCCAAGATCCAGGAGCACACAAAGGAGGCATGAGAGGGGAGGGGAAGGCGAGACAAAGGAATAAAAGAGGAAGAAAAGGTACAACAACACACCCTACAAACAGTGAGAGACCATTCAAAAGTGAAAAGCCAGCCAGGCAATCTGTCACATTGATTTCGAAATCAAACTCAACCCCCACGCAGCCTCACACACACACACACACACACACCGTCCCACAAAAACCCCTACCATTCGTCAGCAGTCCTGTCCGAGGAGCCTGCTGGCCACCCCCTCCCTAACTCCCCCCCCCCACCCTCCTGCCCACCCCCCCCAAAGTCCCCTTCACTGCATAACAAAAGTGCCCCCACCCCTAACCATCTGCCACCCCTACACCTCGCCTCACCCCTCTCGTGTCCCAGCTTGGCCCTGCCCTGCCCCCCTCCACCCCCCTGTCAGACGGCCTCACTCCCCAGCTGTGACGCTTGCCCTCTGCCTCTCCGTCTCTGTTATTAGCCAGCTGTGAGTCACATTCGGGCATCTGCTGGCTACACAATGGCAGAGCCCACTCCGTCTTAGCCCCTCTCCCCACGTCCCAGCCCCCCCCCCCACCCCTCCATCCTTCCCCTCGCTGCCCTCCAATCCCGGGTCACTGCCCCACTTCCACACCGCTCCTTCCATCCTTGAGGCTCGCAATGGGGTCTTTACCTATTTTGTTTAAAACGCTAACAAACATCGACTCTAAACGTACTTTCTTTTTCCTATTTTTTTTGCTTTTACTCGTGATGTGAAGCACTTCTGATTTGTTGAGGCGGTTTTCTGTCTTAAAGTCCGCCCGGTGCTGACATGAGTTCCGGCCTTGGAGCTCCGGGAAGAAATGGGAGCCGACACGCCGCGCTACAGTAGAGAGCGGCAGGGGGCTACCTCTGTAACACGGGCGATGACAGACAGGCTCGGCTCCCAGTTCAACCACAGAGTCGTTTTCAAAAAGCCGAGCCCCGAGGCGTCGTCCCAAAACTACATCTCAAGTCGGCTGAGACAAAGGAGAATAATGGCTGTTTGGACGTCTTCCCCTGTGGGTGGAGGTTTGAAGCCAAGAGGTGCGCGCGCTCCCGCCCCGTTATTACCGAACACAGTTTAGGTTTCAGATCTTTGGTTTGAGGATATTTCAGACACACTCTGTCAGGGGGTCGATTCAGGGTCGAGGTATGAAGAGAAAGATGACTCACCTGCACATGACCTCGTGTGTGAGCAGAACCCGGCACATCTCGGGATTCTTGTTCTGTCCCTCATATGAAATGGGCTGCAAAGTGATGAGAAATATGCAATTTCGTGTTAAATCAGCGCAACCTTGCTGCTTACTAAGTTAAAAGTCCCACAATGAAAGATTTCAGGTGACGTTCACCTACCTGTTTAGTGACCGAGTCGATGAGCCGTGCGTAAAGATCCTGCTCCGTGCGAACCCCTGCAGAAAGACGAGCAGACACGTGGTTTTAAAAAAATATTTCAGGCATGAAGGAGACATTTTAAAATATTCGTCATAATGGTAATTTATCAAACATCACGTAAATGGCAGAAAGGTCATTTGTCATAATGAGCCCACAGAGGATTATGGAGTATTTTATGCATGCTGCACTGCTTTTAGACGGCGATTTTACTGCTTTGGTTCGCTCTGAGCAGGGAGGGATCAAAAACGGAGATAAAGCAGAGTGAGTTTTAGACCTTAGCGGGCTGAAAAATGACTTCAAATGATTGATAAACCAGCAGCTGTTTGTTAACTACGTCAGTCCACAAGCTTGAATCTGATGTCATTTTCCACAACTGATGTAGTTTAAATAACAAAATGTTTCCACTGGAATCTTTAGATAAGTGGAAACCAAGATTGATCTTAACAAAGAAGTTTATTGATTTTGTTCTGTAACTCCTCCCAGCACTTTATTTGTAAGTTGAGGCTCGTTTGGTTGCGGAACAATACTACAAAACCAGCAAATAAATCAATGTGTTAGCAACTGAAATTGTACTTGTACTCTTTTAAAGCACTCTTTATCCCTAGTTGATAAAACAAATACACAGAGGGAGGTCAGAATCAAAGATTTACGACATGCCTCTTTCTTTCTCAAACTCTGGACAATCTCTCAGAAATAACATTGACTTGGATCCAGGCAACATGGAGGAAGAAGATTGGCACGCAGCTCGTATTTTCTCCATGATGGCTTCCGAGGGGATTGGGAGTTATTTGATGTCTGATGATTATTAGTCATGTTCTGCAGAGAGGCCCGAGTTGCGGCCGCGTTCTCACCATTTGTCAAGCCCGCTCTTCTTGCGGTTATTTCTGTATTTACTCCTGACTCATTCCCAAGAGCAGCTGATTGGCGGCAGATTAGTTACAACAGGTAGTGGAGCTTCTAAGCGATGAATGAGAAGTTGAGAACCCGACTCTGCGTGGTTTCTCCCCGACTCTGTGCGATCTGATGAGCGGGATGTTTCCAGGTACACCTGAAACACTGGATGCTTCCGAAAACATCCACTCTAAATCACACGAGTGAAACGAGGTGTAATGAATTGCATCTTGAGAGAAGAGCGCATTACCCCAAGGGTTTTTTTTTTTTTTTTAAACAGGGACTTTGGAGAGTATTGCTTTTTAAAATGTGTTCCGCTCATCAAAGTCTCGATTGAGATGCCTTTGATATCGCTTGGGGGGAAGGGGGATGAGAGGAGGGGATGCAGAGGAAGTGCTTTTTCCGCGCTCGTGTATGTGTGCACATGAAGGGGTGGTGGGGTGGTGGGATGGGAGAGGGGGNNNGGGGGGGGGGGGGGGTTCTCTGGAACATGTCTTTTATCTTCCCTCCCATGGGTGCCACAGAGATGGCAGAGTAGGGGCAGTGGTGGCTCATGGGATCCAAATTTCTCTGTGTATCTCGGATTTGATGTGGAAGCACAATGAGAGGAGGGGAGTCGGGGGGGGGGGGGGGGGGGGGGGGGGGGGGGGGGGGGTGCTGGGGTTGCAACTGGTACCCCCCCCCCCACTTTACTCCTCATCCAAGTAGCTTCTTGAAGAGCTGAGTCGTACAAACCCGGTGATTAGACGACGAGTGGAAGGTAATTTACGATCTCCGGGGCGGGAGGAGAAGCGAAGGTGAAGGCGAGAAGAGGAAGCGTGCGAGATGATTAGTGGGAAAAGGCGCACGTCGTGTTCTACTATCTCCGCTAACCTCTTTAAACCCCCATTACGTGCGGCGCGGACGGCATCAAACGTCAAATTAAACCCCTGGAAGCGGAGGGGATCGAGGAGGCGCTCGGCCTCGGCCCACTCACCGTTGCTGTAGAGGAGCTGCAGCTTGTAGTGAGTGCCGTTGTTGGTCTTTTCCCCCGTCTGCTCCTTGGAAAGTGACAACACGGACACACACACAAACAAACACAGAGCATGCAGTTAAGTACATTGGGGGCACTGATGAGCGTTACGGCCAGGCATCCCGACAGCCAGCCTCCCCTAATCCCACCCGCTCGCCCTTCCCCGGGAGCAGCGCCGAGATCAGAGCGCCGCGGGCTGAGAACCCGCACGGGACCCCCGTGTTGTGTGCTCATAAGCCGAGCACTTAACCTTCACCGGGATGTTCTTTGTGGAAGGGTGAACTATCATGTCTGATGCCGAGTTCTAGAACCTTGAGATCATATGCAGTGGTCCTCTCGGCAGCAAGGTAGGAGGATGTAGGAATTATTATGTGTGTGTGTGTGTAAAGTGTGTTTCAGGGAGTGGAAAGTACTGCATGTGAGACTGAGCAGCAGTCGACCTTGACAGAAAAACTTCCTTTCCGCTATCCCTACTTCCCCCAGGCTCTCCACTACCCTCTCACTTCTTCTCTCCCCTCCCCTCTCTCTCTCTCCGTCTCTCGTTCCCCCCTTCTCTTTCTCTTCTTCTACCTCTACTGGTCTTTCTAAGTGGTCTCAAAGGAATGCTCTCTGGTCCAATAACCCAGGAGGCATCACAGAGACGAGAGCACGAGAGGAGGAGGAGGAGAGGAACAAGGAGGCTGGGGGAGAAGAAGAGGCCGAGGAGAAGGAGACACTTAAAAGTAAAAGAGGGTAAGGAGAAGCTGTGGGGAAAATTAAGATGCATGAAGATAAGTTTTGGGAGACGGGAAGCTCAAAACATCATATCAGGAGACAGATTGATGCCTGGCTTCATAAGTTCTGTAAATATACACAGAGGAACATTTATTTTTGCCGTGCCATCGCTCTACCTCTGCATAATTACAAAGCAAAAACAGATGCCAGGGTAACCATGCAGAAAATGAACTCACTGGAACACACTGACAGCTTTCAGCCCTGGCATTAGCACCGCCACCCACAACACACACACACCCCCGCCCCCGCTCCCTGACATTCACAGTAAACCTATGTTTGAACCTCCGCTGACAGGACGGTGTCCTCTCGTCTTTCTCACTGAGGAAAACCGAGGCCGCTTTTAGGAGGAGAGTCATTCCACCCTCACCACAAGGCAAAAACATCTGTCAACGCAGGGCATAAGGCTCCCGCTCGGCCTTCCCGCTAACTCTGTTTCTCAGCCTCAACTTCTTCTTTATTTTGGACTTATCCAACCTGAGGAATTCAGCCCCCTCTTACCCCCCCAACCCCACACAGCAGTGTTTAGATGGGAGGGAGGCATGAAGGAAAAGAGACTTTGATGATTAGTTCACTGTATAACTTAACAGGATCATGCATAATTTGCATTAAAAAAAGTAGTGATGTCCTCCTAATGAGGCAAGCTGCTAATTAGTCATTAGATATTCTTTTTCAATCCCACATCATCAGCTCATTGAGGGTAAAGCTTGTGTAAACATGTAGCCGTCAGCTGTTAGATGTGGCTGCCTTTGCTGGGGATGTGCAGATCGAGCCGAGCACCTGATTTACGTTGATATGTTGTGTATTATTAGTGGCCGATGGGGTTATTGCAGCAAATGTCGCTTTAGGATGCTGGCACTGCAGAGAGGAAGCACTTTGATGATGATGGGCGAAGAAAACAAAAAAAAAGCTCTATGTACACTCACACACCTTGTCATGCTCCACAAAGTCCACAAACGCCGTCCGCTCCACCTCCACAGGTTGGCCGTGTCTGTCGTAGAGCGCCAGGACGAAGTGGAAGAAGTTTGACTTGCGGAGATTGGAGGGCGGCTGCTTCTCAAAATGAGCTCTTGAAAGAGCCACTCCACTGAGGACACAACAGGAAGAGACACTCAGCTTCCACCCAAATTGAGGTCAGTGTGTAATCATCAACGTGTTTGATCAAAGAGTGTGAACATTTACTGGTGCAGGCTAACATGAGTGAACATAAATAATAAATCAATAAAACAATTAAAAAGAGGACATTTTTAGCTGCATGCAGATAAATTAACCACAATAAACACCATAAATATATTGATTGTATTAGAATATTTAATGTAATTATTCCTATCAGAATACTATATATTTAAGTAATTCAATTTATTACAAAGGTAATCATCTACTTTTACAGACTTCAAGGCCTTAATAACTTCAAGGTTATTATTGCATTCATGTAGAAAATAGATTGATGTTTTTATTTTTTATTTACAAAACCACTAGATAACTTTAAACTTTAAAAGTCTATTTTATCTTGAAAAACAAAATGTCAGACAATTGAATCAGACTCCTCATTAGACTTCTGTTTGGGCTTAAAAAGTATCAAAGCTAATATATGATCATTTTAATAAACCAACTGTTCAGACAAAATGCAGTCAAGCCAATTAAATACTAAAAAATATGCAAGGGTGCAGAAAGTGCAGCGTGTGTATGCGAGTGTGCGTGTTTCACAACTGCGATAACGAGCCGTTTTTTCTCTTTCAAATAAACTCCGACTCGTGTGCGTTATTGATTTTTATCATGTCAGCCACAAGCCTTAATATTCACCTAGAAAAATAGATTAGACATACGGTTCAAATGCAGATTTCTAAATACATTTAGTAATAAAAATCATTCAAACAACTTAACGTTATGAGGGTGCTTATGTTTTATTGAACCAATTAATTACATTTTTATACTGCAGCAACGAGATTTAGCTCTTAATGGTGACATAAAAATGTTTTCTAAACTTCCGAGTCTGGCGCAAAAAAGACCGGAGAAGGAATTTCGAAATGAAAAATGAAAATCTATGACTGTGGGGATGTGGAAAATGAAACATGATTCAATATAAAAACCGTTATTTGTCTAGAAAGTAATAACGGGTGAGATTTTCATCATCTGCAGGCTCTCTTGCAAAAAAATGTATTTGTGTTTCAGCAAATGTCCACATTTCTTTTAACTTAATGCAGAATTCTAATTGCCCTCCCTTTGTGGCAGTGTATAGTGTGAATATGAATTACCTTTAAATAGGTGTTGTGCGTCAAAGGGCATTTTTTTAATCCATTTTTTTATTTGAGGCTAATTCCTCTCCGATACACTCATATTTTTGCAACAAGTAGTTTTCTGACGCTGCGTTTCACACTCAGTCAAGGTGAATTATTGTCCGCAGAGTGGACGCACATGGAAATAAAATGCAATGACATTAATGCATGAATGATTATGAAATATGTGAATGAATCGTGCGATGGCGCTGACAGGATATCAGCTGTTTCCACTGTACCTTTGCGCCGCGACGTTCGCATCCACGACCCCGACATTCCGCACCCACGACCGGACCGGATCCATCTCCTCTCCAAGACTCCTCTCTTTTAATCCGCTCACTTCACGAATCAGATGCTCCTGAATTCCGAACATTTAAGCCCCGTCCCGGTAGTCTGGGTGCACTCTTTTTTTTTTTTTTTTAGAAGAAGAAATGAAAGAAGAGGGGAAAAAAAAACTTGGAGAAAAGAGAAGCAGAGTTGGGCAGCTAAAGCACTTCAGCAAACAACAGAAGGTCCGCCCCAAGGCGCTGCGCCGCGCTCCTCCAGAGCGCCGCTAGAAGGGATGAGAGCTTTGGCAGGAGAAATGACCGCTGCTCGGAGATCTGAGATGCCGGAGCGTCGCGGTGAGAATCCACTCTGTCAAACCAAGAACGTCGCGGATAAATAAATCCCCCCGCTGATCGCAAGCATTGTCCAAGTGAGAAGCTCCACTGCGAGCGCAAACGGTCACCTGCCCGGCGGTGCTCAACTCCTCCGGCAGTTCAGGGCGAGTGTGTGTGTGTAAGTGAGTGTGTGTGTCTTTGGGAGGAGGGTGGGTGGGTGGGGGGGAAGCCTCAAAAGTCTCCCCTTTTTGTCAAAGGAAGCCGGTTCGGATCACAACAGTTGATCCGAGGGACCAGGAGGCTCGCAGTGAACCGCTGTCTTGAAGAAGCATGAATGAGACCCTCCGCCGGGATGCAGCGTGGAGGAGGGGCCTCGGTGCCATATGGGGGACCGATTGTTGAAATGGATGCGCTCATTGGTGTAAAGTGCATCCGCTGTTTGGACTCCAGCCAGATTCAGCATCCAACCAGTGACGCGCCGCCCAGCCACAGAAAAAAAAACTTTGCACGCTGAAAAGTTCGACCCGGGTGATGATGGTGTGAAAAGTCCACGCTTTTGTGGAGCAGAAAGTCAAACCTTAAACATAAGATTCGCGGAGTGAGGGGTCTTTGTGTGCGCTGAGGATGGGGAGGAGGAGGGGGTCGTAATGAATATGAACCGCACAAACTATACTGTTTATTTCCCCTCCTTTATAATGATGGATGTCCGCTTCTAATTATTACGCAGCGTTAATTCGCCATTAAAAGCTGTCGTGCAGGGAGTGCGCGCACGACCCTGGGTGGGTTTAATTCATGGAGGGTCCACATCCAAACTCCGCATTCAGCCGCTTTGAACGCGCCGCGTCCTCCGAGGAGGCTTCGCATCGGTGTCAGACCCAACAAAGGCCGCTCCTGCTCCTCTCCATCCATCAGTCTCCGGCGGCCCGCGCACAGCCGCGCGTTTGGCCCGCAGCCTGACATGTGTCCGAGAGGAGCTCTTCATCAGCGGGACAAACCGCCCTGCGCCGCGCGACCGTGTGGGACGCCAGAGGTGGATTACCAACACAGTGGGACGCAGGAAAAAATCACAACCTTGCAAAGTTTCCATTTGATGCCAAGTGTCTCCAAAAAATCTTTATTTTTCGCCTTCGGGATATTTGATTGCTTCTGTTATACTTCCTTTTTTTTCAGAAAACCTGTGCAAATCTTCTTTTTCTCATTTGATTTTAATATTCTTTTGGCGTTTTTGGGTTTTTTTTCCCCGTTTTGTTTTTCCTTGACTGGTTTCTTCCCCCTTATATCGGGACCATTGTCTCTGCGCGGAGTTTGTGCGCCCGGACAATGAATGTAAATCTCCCCCCTTTGGATCCCGCCTCAGCCCACCATCTGCCAGCGCGGGACAAAGTCAGATGTTCCCCCAATTATGAGAGCAGTCTCGGGGAATCCTGCTGCCCGCAGACCCCGCCCTGTCGCCGTGTACCTCACACACGTCCCCCTAACATGATTGACAGCTCCACTTAACCCAAAAAAGAGAAAGAAAAAGCCATGAAGAAATCTGACGAGACACATTCAGAAAATTCCTTTAGTCCTTTTGTGCAGGTGGACATTTAAAAAAAGAAAAAGAAAAAAAGAAGTGTGTCCCCAGACTTGCTTGTATTGATTTATTTTCTCTCTGACTGTCTGTCACATCCAGCAGCTGCTTTGTTCAGAAGCTCAGAACACACACACGGCCCCGGGGCAGGGAAAACTTTCGCTTTTCTTTGTTAAACTTCTCGCAGCACATGTATTTAAAGGTGTGTGTGCGTGTGATGATCCTCCCTGGGAGGATATTTCCATATTCACACTTTGCAATGACGTCACTCCAAAGTGTGCAAACTGGTTTAAATCACATTACAAGTAGAACTGGTCCTTGTCCTATTTATTCGTGCTTTTTTTATCATAGTAAGAACAATATTTTATTTTTAAATGAAAGTACACCACCCAATTCTAGGTATTGTTATATTGCTATAGTTTTTGCATATTTGGATCAACATTTTACTCCGATTAATTCCGATTAAATTAGGGATAAAGTTGAACCTATGTATTTTTTATCACAGAGAATATGGAGGGGTAGAAATTCATAATTTTGGACCCCATCAGTGATTTGATCTTTGGGGCCCTTGGTCGGGCAGGCAGCGTTTTACGCACGACTGTGCGTAAAAAGGACATCCTGGCACATGCAGGAGCGGTTTTGCGGCAGTTCAGTCCGCGTCGCCCCGCTCCGAGCCAACTCGCCCCCCACACTTCGGCCCCACAGGTGCGAGATAATCGCAACCCGCAAGACACCGCCGGCTAAACATGTGGCTTTTCTAATTTGGTGGAGCGGAGAGCCGCGGCGAAAATGGGAGATTAGTCCCACCGCAAACGTCTTTCTAATCAATTTAACCCGCTGAGACGGTCAGCCCGTGCGTCCCTGGGAGGGGAGGGGAGGGAAGGGGAGGGGGCGAGGGGTGGGGGGCGATCAGTGACTGCTAAAGCAAACAATGGGGTATCGTGTGCCGCTCGTCCTCTCCAGCATTCCCCGGCTCCCATGGGACACGCAGAGCCACTCTGTGTGGATGGCACCGTGTCCACGGAGGTCAGGAGGGGGCGTGGCGCGCGCGCGTGTGTGCGTGTGTGTGTGTGTGTTGGGGACGCAGCAGCTGGTTCCCGTCCCTCCTCTCCTCACTGTGCCACAAAACAAGTGAGCTAATGCGACCCACCAAGCATGCATCGATCGCCTTCTATATTACGCTGAGTTTGTTTGGGGGGGCGGGGGGGGGGGGTCGTCATCCGAAAATCGTATTTCTTAAAATGAAGATTATCGGAACTTGTAGGTGTGGACATGGATGCATGTGTTTAGATTGAATAATTTATTTATGGGAATATAAAAAAGTAAGACTTAAAGTATCCTTAGTATGCATTGACTGCTACACAACACAACTTGAAACAGGAAAAGCACTGATTTTAAAACTTAAAAATACTCTCAATAAAAAAATCGTTCAACCTCAATGCAGATATTGTGAGCACATCAATGTGTGTGTTTGTGTGTCTATGCGTGCGTGCGTGTGCGCTCTAATAGTGTGTGTGTGTGTGAGAGTTGATAGTGATTCCCTTTAATTTAGAGCCAGTGAGCCAATAAGAAACCCAAATGTGATGAAACCATCTTTTTAATTGATGTTCCTAATTGTACCTGTGGGTCTGCTGAAATGT
>CAESWR010000057.1:622063-632810 GCA_903171835.1 Mullus surmuletus | reverse complement strand
TCTGAATGAGGAAAACCCTGCCTCTCTTATGCCCCCGTGTGGTTGTTTGTGTCATCGTCGCTCTCCTGCCTCTTCCAGATCTGTAACACAAATCAAAATGATGTTGTCAAATTGATATTACTTTGTTTGTTGAGCATCAGGCTAGTACTTAACAGGTTTGGTAAGTTATACATTTTAAAAACTACTGACTATATACACCAATTATTTAATTTAGACAATTCTACCCAGAAATCAAAAGTGCTATATGTTCCTATAAAATACCGTATCTCTTGTCTTTGGTTCTAATTCAGCAAGGAGATTAAACCAACGTTTGAAAAGATGAAAGCAAAACTTGCCTGGATGTAGGCCTCTGACAATGTGATCATCTGGGGGAGGATGTCTGTCACCTGCAGGTCCTGCATCTCGTACCACTTCCCTGTTCCCTGTTTCAAAACAAAGACGCATTCTGAATAAGCGACATGCTTTGCCCTCGCGCCACAAACCTTCCATCCGATAATCAGTGACACCTACGTGATGCAGAACGTGTATTCTGTATGCTCCCTCAGTGGGTTTCCCATCATGCACCACATTGGCAACAAGATCATAAGTGGTGTTCTTCTCTGTGACTTGGGCTTCTTCTGTCAAGTACTCACGGAGGTCTACGTTCCTGTTGAGGTAAACAAAGAGCAAAATCATTTTTTAAAAAGGCTTTGATAAAAATCTGAAGTTCTTATGGATCTTAAGGATACTCACGTGATGGGGAAATTGACAATTGTGGGATTCTTTTCCACAAAGAAGTTATTCTTGGTGAATCTTTTGATGCAAAAGATGAGGTATGGAGGAAGTTTGGTCAACTGGAACTTTTTGAGAAAGTTCTCTTTGTAGGTCTTGTATTCCTGAAAATGAGAAAGATAATAGATTATACACTGTGTTTAATTCTTAAATGCTGCATGAGGCATCTGCACTTATTATACACTTTGTCTCACCTTCTCTGTGCTGCCATTGAACTTGCCAAGGATGTTGAAGAGAGGGACCTGTGGGATAATCAGCTGCTCCTTCTCATCCTTGTACAGTGGAGCTGTTGGAAGGTCAAGTGTCAGGAACAAGAAAGTGGACTCGGACATCTGTTCTTGGTACTCATCGGTCAGGAGCAGTGCATCTTTCTCCTCCGGAAGCTGCAAGCATTTCAAAATGTCATTTAGTTTCCTTTAACGAACTGTGGCGGCAGCATGGGTAGAGAATTCTACCAGTTTCCCTGAATTTGCAATTTCTCCTCCCTCTGATCATACATTTGTGGTGTTGAAAAAACCTACATAGGGTCGCAAAAATGTATTCAAATTGATCCTGTATGTACCATAATTAATGATACCATAATTATCAATGATGATTTATATTGTATCTCACAATCAATTAGTTAGAAACCAGCAGGATACTCACTAAATCTGGGTGTGGTAGTTTCTTGGAGAAGATCCGCATGGAGCCTTGAAAGGCTTTAGTAATGATTGCTGGAACGACAGAGAAAAATACTCATTTATAGAATATTGATGATAAAAACGACAAGCTCAATCAATGGATTATCTATGTATGATTTAGCCAATGAGAAACAATCTCATTTGATATAAAATGTTTACATCAAATGCACTGCAAAACGATCATAATATCCAATCCAATATTTACAGTTCATCATCAACCCTGTTCTTTAAAAAAAATAAAATAAAAAATCCACTCACTTGGCCTTTTCTTTGTGCCTCCAAGAGCGCCGTGCAGAGCGTTTAAAAACCATGTCATGAAATCCACAGCATCACCTAGAGGACAGATTTAGCTGTGAAAGACTATCTTGAAAACTGAAACATCCACCGACGCTGTTGTTATTGTTGCTTCACTCTTACCTTGCTTGGTGATTTGGAAGGTCTTCTTGCTGCAAAGCACCACAGCCTGCAGCATCTCGTGAGGAGACACGTGGGCCTTGAAGTTCCTTGGATTCCAAAGTTTACGCATCAGCTCCCCAAACCTCTGCACCAAGAGGAACATGATGTCTCCTGGTGGTCTGCGGATTCCCTTGTAGTTTTCCTCCTCCAGGAAGTAATTTCGCAAAGGTGGAACATTGGAAAATGCCTTAAAAACAGAGCAAGGAACATTGAAATTAAATATTTTTAAACTGAGTGTATATCAAATGCCCTCCTCGCTGTAGTGGTTGTACACACCTGTAAGACGACATTGGCGTAGTCATTGGCCTTGATGTTGTTGAGACCCACAATACCTGGTAGATAGGTGGTCCCATCGTAGGCTCTGTACAGTTTTCCCTGCTTGTCAAGACCAGCAATATGTTGCTTGGTGAAAGTTGGCTTCAGAACATACTGCAGAAAACAAGAACCAAAAAGTTAAATCCCACACCGTCCAATGTTATAAGGAAATCTTTCACTCAGTCTCTGCATGCAGTTCCATTATCATATTTCAATTTACAGCAGCGCTTGCAGAAGCCTCCCGTATGTAAACACGATATCCTCCTAAACACAGCTATTCCTTCACTCACAGTGATGTCCTCCAGTGAAGAGTCGATAATCTCGTAGTTGTCTGGCAGACAGTAAAACTTGAGCGTGTGAAGATTGAGGAACACATGGTGGGTGAACTGCACACTGTGAGTGTACGCGTGGGACTTCAGACCTCTACCTGCAAAAGAGGACACACATCGGGTCAGGACACATACAGACCTCACGATCCCCGGGAGCCAAACATCAGCTCTCTCACCCACCTTGGAAGTATTTCCCACAGATGAGGCAGGCATAGACGTTGATGTGGGACAGAGAGATGGAGCAGAGCTTCTCAAAGTCAAAGTCCAGCACACTCCTGGTCGAGAAGACAGAACAACAGTAGAATGAGCTTCAGCTATTGCAGTGTTTATTTATTGAGTCACCATTAACCTCATACACAATCTGCACACAATCTGTACACAATCTCCCACGTCTTGCCTGTTGATGGTGTCGAGATATGGGCAGTGGCGGCTTCTCCTGTCCTCCACAACACGTCCTCGGGTCATTTTGGTCGGCACTGCAGCGTGGAGCCAAAAGAACAACAGTCAATGGAGTTGATGTTATGCTAGCTAAACATGCTACCAAAACAGCGTCAGAGGCGACATGCAATGGTTGTTGATTCGGATGAGAGCTGACGTCATTGCATCCCATAATTAAAACTACCCCCTAAAAACAATGAAAACTCGACGGATCGATGCGGTTGTGTCAAACATTAGCTGCAATAATCAAAGTGTGCTAGTAGCATGTATGCTAGCTGCCTGCTAACCCGACGTCCGACTGACGTTAACGTTATTTAGACTCACCTCCCACGTCGTCATCGTCGTCCACGTCGGTTTCTCTCTCTCGTTTGATAGAAACCATGGCGGCGGGAAACCTGTGGGCTTAAACTTCTCAAAAATGAGAGGAAACAACTTTCTGTGGAGGAATATGAATGAACATGGAGCGCGTCGAGAGTCGCGGTGCTTCTACGTCGCTACGGCGGCGATAACGGATGGCCGGGAAAAACTATACCGGAGTTCAATAATAACACGAAGCATCCCACACCGTGGAAGAAATACCCTCTTAGATGTTATTTAGTGCTTAATGACGACCTATTATAAGAATAAAGTTTTCAAATGTATCGATTAGAGATTGGTTCAAAACAGCAAACGCTTAATTCATATATTGTAAACTCCGGGAATGTTGCAGTCGCACAGCACTTTTCCCCCGCAGCTAGCCATGTAGCTTTTTGTCAGCACACACAACTGTGTGTGGCGAGCAGCTCTCATCACTAGCCTCGTTAGCTCCCCAAACTGTCACCTCTGTCAAACCCCGCATCTCTTAACATGGACGTCATAAGAGACGATAAAGCACACGATATGAAATACAAACCCGGGGGTCGTTTGGACATGAGCCACGGCTTCCTGCACCATATCCGGAGGAACCAGATTGCGAGGTGATTCCCCCCCCAAACTACCGTTAGCATGTGCTAACTGCTAGCACCTCAGGGAGTTTGAGCCCAGAAGCAGCTAAAACTGATCGTATCTACAATATCTGATCGAAGCTGATCGATCAGGGAGTTTTAATAGGGGAGGGAACACAGGCCTGAATATTAATATATATTTAATATAAGTTTTTGGACACTACTTTAACAATGTTTGCTGTTTGGGAGGAAAAAGTGACTGAAGATTCATTGAATTTTAATAGTTTTTTTTAATTCTGTCTCCAAAGTTGATTGATTTTTGTGTTTTATTTTGTACCTCATATAATGAATGCTTTTCAAAGTAAAGACCAGAGGATTCCAATTGATTCTTATGCTAAATCAGGAGAATAGCCTCCTGTTTTTAAAAAATGGTTACGCAATCACAGAGAAAAAGAGATCTCACACTGCGACAGTTGTTTTATCCACTAACAGAGACGACTATGACAAAGAAGTGAAACAAGCCAAAGAGCTCCAGAGGCAGAGGAACAGCACCACCCCGAGACGACCCCGGCGACCTGACATTCAGGTGTACCATCCTCGGCGAAGACGTAGGTTGGCCCACTGCAACGTTAATGGTGATGACTCTGCGCCCACTACAGGGTTGGAATAATGCGGGTCGTATACTTTGCAGATGGGTCAGAGCCAGGGGCCAGTGCTGAGGCAGAAGAATGGAACGAGAGCGGTTCAAGCACTGAGACAGAGACCCAGGGAAATGAACTCTTCTGGCTGGACTATCAGGCGGACTCTGGCACCATCACATCCTTTCTTGTGCACAAGGTTAATGCACAGTTATTATGCCTCTTGACCCCGTTTGCTTACTGCATGTCCTAACTTCCTCTGTGTTTCCACAGGACGATAAGCCAGCGAGGGTGGTTGAACTAGTTGCAGAGAAGAACATCTTGGATTCAGCCATGAGAGCAGCTCTGGAGGCCCGGATTCGAAAGGAAATGGACAAAAGACGAGACAAACGCTGAGAGAAAATTTTGCGGAGTATATTATGACAGAGGGGTTATATGCAGACCTGCGAAGCAATACTTCATTTCCAGCTCTGTTATCATGATCAGAGTCTGTTGACAGTCGGAGCATGATGAGAACTGTAGGATTATGCCATGTCGGAAAGCAGCGAACCAATATGATATCTCACACTCCAGTTTTTTGAGGAGAGGGAACAACACTTAAAGTTAGCAGTATGGCTGTCATGTTAATGTTTACTGCATTTTTGTCACCTTGGACTGTTACCTCATCACTTGACAATAATTTAAGGGATATATTTGTGGGCAAAACCCTCAAGATGACTGGATCTGTTCAAGTATGCGGATTTCTCAGAGCAAGATTCAGAAAAGGAATTAGTACTCTTTAAGAATAGAGCACTCGTCATCCACTGAACTCGTCCTACATATCTTGTGTTTACAGAGAAGTAGGTTTGTTTTTTGTTTGTGTTTGTTTTTATTATAAATGGTTTGTTAAAGTGCAGTAAATGGAGCACAAGATTGTCATTAAATAACTGCTAAGAAATGTGAAAATGTGTCATGAGTTGGACAGTTTAGTGGGTGTAGCCATGATGTGCTCCATTGCCGCCATGAATTGTAATTTATTTTTTGCTTGTGGAAATATTTTTATTTTTGATACTGTAATATTTTTGGAGGATATAACTTACTTATAAAACAACATGTACATAAAAGTCATTTATTTCAGTCCCAATGTGTCTGTGTCTATTGAATTAGAAAACATATTTTAGTTGTCCATATTTTTATTGAATAGTATAATTTTGGATCATTAAAGTGACTAGCATCATCTTAAGGGTATTGACAAATATGTGTTCATTATGGATTTCTTACATTTGCTCTTTCCTGCAGTAGTAGCTTTAATAGATCAATAGATGTGAGTGGTAAAGAGCTGCAAACACTTCCATGAAACTGAATACCTCAAGTGTTCTACATCATGTGTTCAGCAGATGGCAGCATGAATCTGTTTTTCACCTGCAAAAGTTAAACTAAGAACAATTTTCATCAGTCCCAGGTTTTACAGTTTTGCAATCATTGTAAATGTCAGAATTTCTCCAAGCAACATTTCTTGAGTTCCCTTTTCATTCAGAACCATAAATATTGACAACTTGCAGACCGCAGCCCTACGGAAACCAAAGGTCTGCGCTGTCGCATTCATTGTGCTTTCACGTCCTGATTTTCAGTATCTGAAAAAATACCACTTTAGTTTTGGCTGTTCTAATTCTTTTATAACAAACAACTCTTACAAGGTTGCCAAACAAAAAGAACCATGCGCCCTCTAATCTATGTTATGATTCACTTCACGAAACCAGCTTGGCAAGTTAAAACCGCTGGGAGCACAAACATCTAACATGCAAACAAATTAGAGCGTTTCTAAAACTCTCAGCCCCGCAGCAAATACTTATCATGAAGCCCTGAAAATCAGAAAAGACTTTGACCGGAGTTTATTGATCCCAAAGTGGGAAATTGTAAGGGGGGGGTGCAATTGGGAGCAATTAGGCAGAAAGAATACAAGAACTAAAGAAGATAATTAAGGGATGCAACATCATTCCTCAGAAAAGTGTGCAAAAGCACAAAAAAAGCACAAAAACCAAATTTTCCCATGCAAAGATATTGTTATGGTGTTTTCAATGACTTAGCCAATTGCCAGTCAAATTAATAAACAGTAGAGCAAAAAACAACAAAAGACTTAACATTTGCACAGACATACAGTTGATCCAGGCTTTACAGGGAGATTAATTCATTGTTTTGATTAATACATGAAAATATGCAAGCTTTATCCTCACACTACATGGCTGGCCAAGTCGCTGCGTTATGCAAAACTGTCAGGAGGAGCCGTCCGTGCAATTCTATTGGTGTAAAAGAGGCACACCCCTTTAGATTGTCGACACCCCTTCTCCAGTTTGCTTTCATTCCTCATCAAGCATGTGATGGGGGGGCGGGATGAGGGGGGTCACACACATTCCAATGTCACCTACTTTGCTGCTTGGCGCTCGACACACTATCTCTGGTTTCAGCATTTCTCAATTGGCTGAGAATTACCCAATCACCACTCACATCATTACACCAACCCCCCCAAAGTCTCGCTTCGCATTAACTATTACATAATGTGTAAAAAAAAATGTTGTGTCTTACTGTAAGGAGACACCTGTCAGTTAGTCAGAAAGCATACCTGTTGTGACAGGCAGGCCTGTGATTATGTATTTGGCAAGAACCCAGTCTTACCTAAAAGGTGGAATAGACATTACATGTCATATATATATGCACTGTTTCCATTGTGCAGTCAAACTACTGCTCATATACAGATTAAACTTTTGTCTCCCTCTGTGGTGTCTGTCTGTGGAGACTCTTTCACTCATTAAAATGTCTCCCAGACAAATCAAGACGTGTTATATAACGTGGTTTATCTGGTACTGCTGTATTGGTGGTATAGCCTTAATTAGTTCTCAAGCTGGTGTTTGAGCAAGGATATTATTATACTGTAGGAGGACTTCACGCACAGCGATATGAGATCATGTTTATACAGTAGAATTTAGGGTCGGCCAGGCACAGGACGCAAAAAGAGCCCATAGCACCGTCAACTTTGGAAATTCACCACAACTAATGAAAAGTTGCGTAACTGCATGTACATTCATGTTTAACCGGATACAGTTTTGCAACCTTCAATTAGCTTGACATAAAAGAATAATGGCACTGCTGGCACTCCCACCTGATCTGCACTACTAACACATATCACCTATACCGTTTTACAGCATGGCCTTTCAAAACATCGATATCTCAAAAAAATTGGCTCAAACCTTCAATATTGTGGGTGCTGAATTTAAATTTTCCCTTTCAAAACATGGAGCAAGTAGCTGTAGAGCATGACAGTCTACATTACATAAGTTATATACAAATGTGTCGGCTGGACGCTTCATTCCATTAAGAAAAAAATTCTTTATTAGAAATATATATTACCATTCCTTATTAGTGCAACAGTTGTTGCCCATACGATAGAAATCCTGAATTGGTAGCAGAATAATTGTGCAAAGCTTTCGCTTCAAAATACCCTTTAGGTGCCACAGTGTAATCATTTATAGCCAAATATGGTCACCCAGTTGCAGCGTATTTCCAAAGAGGCTACAATGACTTTCATTTCCATTTCCCAACAAAGGAACAGCGGCAAGCTCGACCACGTATTGCATCAGCTGTCACCCAATGCCTACGCGAAGGCCCACTGACCTCAAGCCAAGAGCTGACCCGAGCCTCGCTGGGAGAAATCTCAACACTTCTCTGCTTGTCACTGAGCCGCCGTGTGTGAAAAGGGTGGCCTTATCGCTCCGTCCACAAAATTGTTTGGTCTCCACATTGTTTTATGTCTCGCCATTCATGGTGCTATGTTTGATGTTGTGTCACTTTGGTGTGGGAAGCAAAATCTGTGCTGGGTATTCGACAATACGAATACAATTCGACAGTACATCCGAGTGTCACAAAAGCAACAAATCAAATGAATGAAATAGGCCAACTTAATTGAGTTTAAAGGCGCTACACACAAGTCCAGAGTGGTTTGAGTTCAATGCATAGCCCTTGAGGAACAGTTTACCCGATTTTTCTTCAATGCTGCGCCACAATGGCTCTCAATACTGAAATACACAGTGTATTTTTGTGTATACTCTTGCATTTCCCCTTAACTTTTGTATTTTTTTGCTCTCAGTTTTCTTGTGTGGCCTTTAATGCTGCCACGCCTTCTTGCCACTGTGATGAATAAAAGAATGTCGTATCTTATCTTTGTGTGCGTGTGTGTGGTGGCGCTGGTGCAGTGGAGTTGCCCATTCAAGGCTGTGGCAGCGTAACCCCCGGCACTTCCCCCAGACTGTTAAATATAGATGTTTGACTGAGCCAGTGTCGAAGTGGAAATGCACAGCTGCTGTATTTAACCTGCAGCCAGAAGTCAGGGTCTGAATTCGATGATGTTACTCGAGATGGCATGGCAGCCATAACCTGATATACCAACTGTACTGGTGTACTTTGGGAAGGCCAGGGCAGCTTTCCAGTACTTCCAGATTGTGGGGTCCATTAATCATTTGTTTCTAACATCTTTCCTGATATGAACGAATGAATGAACGTTGACTTTACCGCCAAAGGTCATGAGGATACAGTATATCTGCTGTCCAGAGGGTTGCAAGGGAGGCTCTGTGAGTTCCTTTTACAGTTTGAAATCCAACACGCTCTCAAAAAAAATTTCTTCGAATGCTTGACACAATAAAACCCAGAGTGTGACATTTAATCCGTTTCTACTGTCACCAGGAGGGAAAAGTTTGTTAAATTCATGGACACGGGTCTCTTTCAGTGACTATTCATGTAATAAAAAAAGCCCCACTCATTCAGTTTGAAAGCAGACTGCATATGCGTATGTGGCACCATATCAAAACTGATTATAATGAATATTTGGGAGCAGAAAAAGGCTCCATTATCCTTTGCTGGAACGGGATTTAATGTTAAATCCTCTGAATAATTGTCCTGAAGCTTTTGAAACAGACTGTAGGATGTGAAACAAGGCAGCATTTCTAAAATTCAATCAACTTAGCATGGGAAGAATACAGAGCACTACCATTCCAGTCATTCATTGTAAAAGTGTATTTGTTGGTGCTTTCTCAATGCTACAGCAGTTACTGGGGCTGACCCCCAACCACTCCCACCCCACAGGCCCCTATCAGCCAAGAATTCTCCACATTTGATGAATACTTCAGCTGACAACATGCTGTTGAGTTATTTGTTCGTTTGAATCTTGTCAGGACATGATCATCTATTTTCTCAATAAGATAAAGTTCTTCACAAAGTAGTCTGTTGTTGTTGAGTTTATCATCAGCAGCCAGTTTTGATTAAATCCTATTTCTGTTTTTGGAGGAGGGGGGCGGGGTTGAGAGAATTTAGTTTGGAACCAGAACAACAACACGCAATGTGTCTAAAGAACCCTCCAGACCTCAAGAGGGCTTTAAGAACACAATCAGCGGCCAAACAATACCAACATGTTTGTGGTAAAAGGTCCCAGGCGATGGTGTTATTACATAATATTTGCGTTGCACAACTCTTTGATTGTTTAGTAGCTGGTTGCGTGTCTAAAAGGTGTTGCAGGTAACCAACTGTTGAGAACAGTCACTATTTACTTAGAGATGTTGTTATTTGCTGCGATTCTGCCAACTGCCATCGGCACTTCTGTTTAATAAAGGTCAAACCACTTCTATTTGGCTGCATCCAGATATTTACTAATGACTTGAAATTGTTTATGCCTGTGAGGGATTTGTATTGTGTTGTGAAAGTTTGTCTTTGTTGATTTCTTCCATCTTTGTTGATTTAGCTGCAGAAGTGTCATGCAGCATCTCGCAAATGATTTTCACTTGTAGGAGAGAACCAATCCCTGTTTTCAAGTCTCGAAAAGGTTGTTTTTTTTAATTGACTCACACAGGAATATTCCGAAAATAATAATGATAACAAAAAGGTTCTCATAGTCTCAACGAAGTCAAAGTTTTCACAGCATTTTAATTTTATATAACTTTAATTATAGTTGTCAAAGTTTTTGACTGGCCATATAGGGCTGCCTCAAACTATCTTTAGCAAAATTGAAAATATTCATTAACAAAAGTTTTTCTTTTCTTTTCAGATTTGTTTTATTTAGCTTCTTAGCTTTAAAAACAATACCAGTTTATATGATATGACACTGGAAATTCCTGGGTTACAAATACAAGGAAGCTGTTGTTGTGTGTCTGGAGGATTTTGGTTCAGGACACCAG
>CAESWR010000057.1:606207-617966 GCA_903171835.1 Mullus surmuletus | reverse complement strand
AAATAATTAAGTAGAAACTATTAGCACAGTCAAAGCTTTATCACGACATTAAAAAGGGATAAATAAATAAAAAACTAAATTCTGGACAGAGCTGCTGAACAAAACAAAACAAGGAGCCAGGAGCTGCTGTTTCAGTGCATAGCAGGTGGCTTCGGAGCTCATACATTACCTGACAATGACTCCTGGGCGGAGGTCGAAGTTCTTCTTCACGATGTCGAGCAGCTCCCTCTCACTCTTGTTGGAGGTCCCGTAGTGGAAGATGGAAATGGAGAGGGGATGGGCGACTCCAATGGCATAGGCCACCTAACGTGGCACAAATGGGAGGGGTTATATCAAGTTTAAAAACACGAAAAACTTGACGACCTCTTGCTGCGACTTACCTGCACCAGCACTCTCCTGCAGAGCTCAGCTTTCACCAGGGACTTGGCAACCCAGCGGGCCGCATAGGCAGCAGAGCGGTCCACCTTTGTGTAGTCTTTTCCAGAGAAGGCGCCACCACCATGGGCTCCCCAACCACCGTAAGTATCGACGATAATCTTGCGTCCCGTGAGTCCGGCGTCACCCTGCAAGAACGTAAACAACAGTCATACAACTGGGCAGCATGTAGGCCATTGATGGCAAATGTATATGGCTCCAAATACCCCACCTGAGGTCCACCGATCACGAAGCGACCACTGGGCTGCAGGTGGTAGATGGTGTCGTCATCCAAGTAGATGCATGGAACGACGACCTTGATGACCTTCTCCTTCAGGGCATCCCTCATCTCCTCCAGGCAAATGTCCTCATCGTGCTGGACGGAAATGACGATTGTGTGCACGCGCACTGGCAGCATGGCGCCGCGATCCTGGCGGTACTGGACGGTGACCTGTTGAGGAACACACGGCCATCAGTGAGACAGTACAAGCATTAATATTTTCAATTAGTAGGTGCTAGCAAAACTGGCCTCCCTACCTGTGTCTTTGAGTCTGGCCGGAGCCATGGCAGGGTGCCGTTGCGACGCAGCTCTGCCATCTTGGCGTTCAGCTTGTGGGCGAGGATGATGGTGAGAGGCATGCACTCCTCTGTCTCATCGGTGGCATATCCGAACATGAGGCCCTTTAAAGTGAGAAGGGAGGGGGGGGCTCAATGTCATCCTCTGCTTTGGAGGGCAAACGAAAAGCAATGACAACCGACTAACCTGGTCCCCTGCTCCGATGTCCTCCTCGTTGCGGTCAATGTGAACGCCCTGAGCGATGTCAGGCGACTGCTGCTCCAAGGCCACCAGCACATTGCAGGTCTTGAAGTCGAATCCTTTCGGGAGAGAGAAGCAGCAGCAGATCAGGAGTGTGTTTGAAAATCTAAAAAGAGCGCCCGAGAGGAGACTCGGTGACACCCGCAGAGAAGCAGCAGAAAAGCACACACACCTTTGGCGGAGTCGTCATAGCCGATTTGGCGAATGGTGTCGCGGACAACTTTCTGGTAGTCGACGGTGGCTCGTGATGTCACCTCACCGGCCAGCAGGATCATCCCAGTCTTGGCAACAGTTTCTGCAAGCAGCAACGTCAACAAACGTCACCACTAAAAACCAGCTTTGTGCTGCTTTGAGCAACAAAAAATAAAAAAAAGTTTCTTACCACATGCAACTTTGGCATCGGGGTCTTGCTTGAGGTGGGCGTCCAGCACTGCATCGCTGATCTGGTCGCAGATTTTGTCTATTAGAAAAAGAAAGGAAAAAAAATTCTCATTGCATGAACTGTATCGGTGACAGACTGCAGTGAAGCATCGGGTCGAAGGAACCTGCAGCGCATGTGCTCAGTGGGAGTGGCCCAAACCCTTCCGACAGTCGCCATTTCGTTGTGCACGTGTGGTGCGGTGGGGAGCGCGCGCTCGGCTAACCGGCGACCGGAAGGCAGCGAGACCCCCCCCCCCAAAAAAAAACTTCGCACTCCCCGATCCCCGTCGCTCGTGTCACGAAACATCAATAGGCGGTCCCGTACTGTGTTGTACCGACCAGCTGATCCCACGTCAGTCATTGTTGCCGGGGGGGTCACGCTGCGATCGCGCCCCGCGTGTCTCCGCGGCCCACAGACGTTGGCACGTTACAAAACAGCGGAATTAAGAGCGAAATCGGCGCGAGACAAAAAAAAAAGGGCGGCAAACTGCGTTGTCGTCTGCTGTCCTCGTGCCAAACGCGTGCGCAGCAGATTAGCGCGCTAACGTTAGCGCGCAGCGGTGGAAGCGGCCCGGCTCGTCGGAAGAGGCCGGAAAGATAACGCGGGGGGATGTTGGAGGCGCGGTAACACGGTGTGTGTGTGTGTGTGTGCGTGTCTTACCGGGGTGTCCTTCTCCCACCGACTCCGAGGTGAACAAGAAGCAGTCCTCGTCGATGAGGGAGTTGTGAAAACCGTTCATCTGTCCGTTCATCATCTTTGACGGCTGGTTACGAAAGCGCGGGAAAACAAAAAAAAACTAAGGATATGATTCGTGATTTTTTTTAAAAACCAATACTAAAGCAGTGTTGGTTTTGTTTTTCTCCGGCTAGCTGCTCTCCCAGAGGTCAGTGTCTCGTCTCTCGGTGTATTGATCCTCCAGCCTGAGCCTCATGGCGCAGAGCTCCACTATTTATCCTGCGAAGTCAGACGCCGTGACGTCACCGGGAGGTGGGTCGTACCAACGCGCCTATGGCGGGGGGTGGACGCTACTGTAAGGGAGGAATGTCAAACGGAAGGCGCGTGAATCCACGTGTTGTTAAAATGTTAGAAACAATATTGAATAACTGCCGCGTCGAGGCGAGAAGCTTTTCGATGAGCGTGTCCGGTGGCGGGAGTTTCTCCGGTGCACGTCGGCCCCATCGTCTGTGGGGCCTCAGGAGGTCTCATTTTAGAGACTAGAATTACATTAAATGTAGATGCAACAGCCAAGAAACGAGTAATTCCAGCTCATCTTCTCTCATGTAAAGGTTGTATTTGCTTGTTTGCATTACATTACATTTTTTTTGCTCAAAGCAGTTTGATCTCAGTGAAGGATGGATTCTATGAGTTAAGATAAGATGCAGAATTATTACACAACAAGACTAATTCGACAATGAATTTGATCACAAAGTACACTGTGGTGGTGTTTGTTTTAACTATTTTTTAATTTTGAAGACATACACTGGCACTCGTCTATCCTCCCACTTCACTCCCCAAGTTCTATACCATGAGTCCTGCGTGCTGTTACTCAACGTTAAAAAACCACAATGACAGATCTCATTCCTTAGAGGATACTGCAGGTGAGGTATGTTTTGCACGTGAGACCCCTCAGGGCTTTAACATCGGTTGGACCACTCTCTCACACCATGTTTCGTAAGTTTTTACACACGTGTTGGAGTTCTCTGGCTGTTGTGTACTTACAAATCTATTGGTGTAACAATGAGACGTATCATTCGTGAGGTTTGGGACTGTTTGAAATGTGTTCAAGCTTCACATAAGTGCAAAAGCCAGAGCCAAGGCACTTGTTTTGTAAATGTAATCATCCACTGAGTGGGCATATGATCTCTTATGTAAAACCCCTCCTTCCTAATTGACTTTTGTGTAACAGACAACAAATGAAGGCCTCAGGGGAAATACATTTGTTCAATATGTACAAGCACAGGTATAATAAAGTAAGATGCATTCGTTTTAGCTATCAAAGGAACATCAGGACATGTGCTTCCCCGGTTGAAGAACCAAATAATCCAGCAAATACATTTACAACAAGTGAAAACTACTGAGTGGACGGAGGAACAGAGACAGGGGATATTATCTCTCGACATAACTTCATTATTCTTTATTCAAAAAGCTCCCATCTGTCTCGTGCCCTTCAGGCACTGCTGTGTAACATAATCACAAGCTCTGGTTGTGAGCATGTTGTGCCTTAGTTGTCTGTAAATGGCTCTAACTGATGCATCTTTGAGACTGGTTGGTTTTTTAACTGTATCCTGATCTATCCAGACTCTTACCAAGTTTAGGACTCATATACATTTTTCTGTGTTTCTCATTATTAATAGGAGGCCTTCTGCACACTGTAAAGCCATTTGTGAAATAGAACTAACATGTCACAGTGACGAAGCACAATGTGGAGCAAAACAATGTCTATTAAAGCCAAGAGTTGCGTCATGAGTCTCACTGACCTGATGCGCTATATAATCAACATTGGAGCAATGTGACAAGGTTATATTGCACTAAGTCAGGTCAATGGTCAACAAGGGAGGGGTTAGATAACCTCTACTGTTTCCGCTTGGGGATTTTTTATTTTATTTTACCATTTTGTTGCTGTGATTGCTTGTACACTGATCACAAGCCAACAGGTACGCAGTTGTTTTTCTAGTCGTGCAACTGTCTCAAGTAATTAATGACCATTCATTGTGCAAAGCTGATGTTTTCACAGATGCAGCACAATAGCAGTCTGGCTCATTTTACTCACAGTTTTTGTGTGGCTACTTGGACCCATGGTGTTTATCGAGTCCCTGAACCAAGCAAGTCAATCCCTGACCAGTGTTGCATCAGATTGGCACAGTCATTTGTCACCATGAATTTGCAGGGTGGACACTTTCTTTTCAACGGGCAAAAGCATGATGCAAGATGCACCTGTTGTTGCTTTCTGCAGGATGTGGTGCCGCCTATTGTTACTCACATTTTCAGATAAGCCGAAATCGCAACTTCCACCATAAAGGTTTCTGAAGTGATAAAATGTGATGAATGCCGTGCTTGTATTTGTTATCGGGAGCTCACTCAGTTTCTGTGTCATTTTTTAAAGAATAGACTCAGGACACCAATAAGAGCATTTGAAAGGGAGTATATTTGTCTTTAGACAGTCTTGTACTTTTTTTGTGATCAACAAAGCAAGCAGCCCGTTAAAACCCCCCTTACCCCACTGAGCATATGTTTTGCCTTTGAGCCAAGCATCTGCATATGCAACCAAACTCCAATCTAATGTCTCAACAGCTTGCTGTGTATATTTTTGTATTCAGATCATTTTCATTCACAATTATACAAACACATGTAGACTAAACAATCTACACTTCATACAATAAATGCAACATTTTGATTTGAATTTACTAAAATGCAAACCGGACAAATTGGGTCTTTATAGTTCCAGATAGAAAAGTAAAATAATTCACAATATTTTGTCATATTTTTTCCTTTGAAACAATGCTCCCTCACTGGCCAGCAGAATTCAGGTTCATTTAACAGTTAAATAAGAAAATAAATACATAGTACAGTGTACGTAAAATAAACTTTGTGGCATAGATTGTCTGCTATTTTTATACCATACTTCATATCTGTCATTTAAATACATATTCTATTTTAGCCACACAATAAAACAATGACATTCTGTAGATAGCTTTTTTTCTTTAACATCTCACAATAGTCACTGACCATGACTACAGTACTGATAATACTAAAATCTAAATTACCTAGAGAAGGATGAAGGTCTTACAATCTTATCCCTTTTCAAACATCTGAACTCTTAAATAAAGGTCTGATCTATTCTTTCATTTCAAAATAAATAGAATACATACTTGCACAATGAAATGATTCAAATAATTTCAGATTTATGCAAGCATAACTTTGCTGCAGTTTCTTCACTTAACGTTTACACACGGAAGTTACACTTGTTCTTACTGTCCTGTTTCTCTAACAATTTTCACATCCACAAATATGACAAAGAGGAGTCAAAAAAACAGCACTTTACGGCACAAAGATCACAGTACCGGAATGTACAGTATGTCCAGCAGCAAACCATGCAAACAAACCCATTCACTGCCACAGCTAGCCACACACACACACACGCACACCCGTACACACACGCACGCACACATCCATAAAAACACATACAAATGCACGGCTACACAGCTACACTGTCCTATCCTAAGAGCCCAAAAGGTACAAAGTGTGTTACATGGGGCACCAGAGGTCACAAGGAAACACCGCTATTGAGACAGCACACTGTCAGCTAATCACCAGGATCAGTGAGAGAGGGTCTGACCAGGAGAAAACACAGCAACAAACAGTCAAGTGAAAAAAAGAAAGCAAACGTGAAATGTCAAAAACGTACAAAAATAAAGCATTACATAGGTCTGTTTAATTGATGGGAAATATCACATCAGTGGTGTGATATTTCTGAAACGTGGAACACATCAGCTTTGTATCATACCGCCAAAGTATGATGCAATGCCCTGTAGTAGCTCTACATAGTAGAGTCTCTCCTCACATTTGTCAGATATCCAAATTGATCATCTTACTTTTGTGATAAAAACATGAGGCATAAGTCCAATATTTAATGATAATACTTTGAAACCAATAAAACTGATAGCGTTCTCTTGTCGTCTGGTTGAATTTGCTTGCCTCTGCTGCTGAGTTAGCTGAGGCCCATTGACTCAGATTGACTCCAGGTGGGCGTCTCAGAGCAAGAGGTCACATACTGCTACAGTTCTCCATAAAGTCGCTCTGGCGTGCTCGGTGGACCTCCAGCCAACAAGAAATCAGCTGGTTCTGGCAAGACAGCTGTGATGTGTCAGCTAACAGCTATCCTTTACTCAGCCACCCCATCCCACTGCACTGATTTGGGGGTCTATTTAAAGGCCATTTACTGTCACATTCACTCTCTATGCTGACATGTGCTATGCTGCTGAAATAGGCGGTGGCAGAGCCCCCGGAATCCAAATCCACACCTACTTTGGTTAGGCTTTGTATTTATGCAGCTTTGAGGAATTGTACTATGACGGTTGGATCCTCTGAAATCCTTCTGCCTGTTTTGCATCAAGACATCCTGAATTTCCAAAGCATGGGAAATCCAACGCATAGAAGCATACAGCCAAGTTAAATTGCATGGCTCTATCCGTTTGCAGAAACGAATAATGTGAGAGATTGTTGATGTTTCCAAAGCAAACAGGGACTGACCCTCTTTGTGAGCAAGCTTGGTGTCAAGTATGTGATGTGGCCGCACCTCAAAAGCATTTTCAGGAGCTCGTACAGTTTGTTGACATTGCTGCCAGTGCCAAACCGACACTCGTCTAAAATGTATTAAGAGACCTTTACTCGGCACGAACATGTATCCTTGAGTATTTTCTAATGCAAGATGTCAGCTCCCTGTACTGTCCACACCTGAGAACGGACAAAGATTGAGGAAACACAGGACAGAGTGGAACGTTTACAAATAAAAATATACAATGTGCACAGCTCAATAAAATAACTCAAGGCAAAGTAAGCCTTCTGAATAAATCAGAAGGCTGTTCCTGAAAAGGATGGCATCAGAAACTGTACGTTTTCCTCACAGAAAACATACAGTGTAGTGGATGTATCAAATGAAAGACACAACATTTGGCTATGTGACCTGTAACAACAGCACGACTCTGTTGTGCATCACACCCCGGACTCCTCTCTGCTTTTGTCTTTCTCCTCAGGAGGAGACTGCTGGCTGCTGCTGCCCTCTGCTGGCCCTCCTGTGGACTCGCTCTCAGCTGTCGCCATGGCACTGGATGGAGCTCCATCAGTGAGCTCTTTCGCTTTGGACTGTGCAGGGCTGCCAGAGCGGCTGAGGCCGCCGCGGCTGTGGCCGCCACGGCTGTGGCTGCCGCTGCGGTGGCTGCCGCTGCGATGTCTGCGGTGCTTGCCCTTGCGTGGGCTGGGACTGCGGGACCTCGTCTTCATGTGCACCACAGTGCTGTCGTCCTCTGAGCTGAAGTCAGAGCTGTCGGAGGAGCTGATGTCAAGGCCTGACGTGGGCAGCTGGATCTGACGAGGTGAGAAGAGTGAAGGAGGTCAAAAGTAAGCGGCAGAGAGAATGAAATGGATGAAAGATCTCCAAAGAAACCCTTCTTCTGATTACCTGAAATGGCTCTGTAACACCCACAATGGTGCTCATGTTGTTGCTATAGTAACCCAAGATAAAGTCTCCTGAACCTTTGGGCAATTCCTCCTCGGTAAAGGTCACCTGTTGGGTTGTAAGACATTAATTGAAAGTGAAAGAAAATCGTCTCTACAGAGACTTCGGCACGCAGATCCAGACTACCTGATGTTCTTGTCGCTGGAAATCTGCCTCCTCTTGCTTGGCCCACACGTACCCCACATAATCCTTGTGGTGTTTGAAACCCACCTAAAAAAGCAGATATCGTTGCAGATGTGCCTTGTATTGTTACAGGAGACTTGCAGGAAAAACACATTCCTTCTTTGCTTGAACCTTAGCCAAGGACTGCAGAGGCAAGATCACAACAAACGATAACTTGGATAAAACAATAAGAGAGAGATTGTTTGTTATGCTCCTGCTGATGATGAATGAACCCGGGGCCGGTGAGATCTCCTACCTTGTACAAGCCGATCCAGTCCCAGGAGCTGCGGGAGTAATTGGGCGCCATTTTGAACTTCGCTATGGCATCGGGGATGCTGTTCCACTCGTCCTCCACTATAAGAGTAACCAGGGGAACATCCACCTTGTACGGGAACTACAGAGAAAAACATAGTTTAAGTGAATGCGTGCGTGATTCAGGATGACCTTAAACAAAACTAAGGGCTGCGGGTTGAACACACACACAGTTCTGCCTTCATGTGCTCAGATTCTTGCATGTCATCATCAAAAACCCTTGATTTGCTACTGAATATTACTAATTATTATTTAATACTGCGTATTAAAGCTGTTTTTCTTTTTAAAATAACTCATCTTAATACCAGGGTAACTAATTCTGACCTGTATCTCTAACCTCTGCTATGAAAAAGCAACATAATGCATTTAAATGAAATAATGATGTCCAACAAAAGTAGAAACACAAATACAGTTAATCAGCAGTGTTCAACGAGCTGTCAGAGATCAAAATAAGAAAAGATGAGACTTTAATCACTGACAAAAGTATGTGAGATTGTGCTCGCTCATTCAAAGGCCAATCAGTCTTTTTGTATCACATAATTCAGCTATCTCTTGTGTCAAACAAAGAATGGGTTTGATGAGAGAGAAAAATTGAATTCAAATTGAATTATGCAAGAGCTGTAACATAAGATATGTCAAAAAGAAAATCCTCATGATAACAAATGGAACAAAGTCACAATCTCACCTGCAGGGTAAAGATGGAGGACACTGGTTTATGGTCACTGACGATGTACTCCATGTGACTCCGGTAGCAGTGCTGCGTCACTTTAGTCCCGCTGGTCAGCCCCGGGATGGAGCCACGCTTCCCTGCACTGAGAGCTGCAGGTGCTGTGGCTCGCAGGCGCCAAAGGATCCGGTCGGTCCAAGCTGGTTTACGCTTCTTCCCACTGGCAGGAGGACAGAACAGCAGGTGTGTGGCGAGAGAACAGACATCTACAATGTGTTACAATGTGGCCTCAGAGTAACATCAACCAACCTTGTGTCATATGTGTTCGTCCCAACATCAAACTTGTATGTCGGGGGGAATTTCAGCGGCCCCTCCTGGAATCCCTCCAACACCGTCTCACTGTCTTTGGCCATGTTTAGCTGGAAGACCAAGAATGGTCAAACATCACTCACTTCACTGAGCAGTGTGCTTCAGCAATAAAGGTGCAATCCTGTACTGCCATCTTGTGGCTAAACCTACATCTACACTGATCACCAGGTAGTTTTTGAGGATACATGCTTTCTAAGCTCCCCAAATCTTTTTGAGCTTATGAAAATTTCTCATGCATTTCCAAATAATAATATGATTTGCAAGTGGTGCAAGGCTGAGTGTGTATTTGCAGTCTTTTTATATTGCTGTTGTACATGTTGAACAAACTGTCAACTTCCATTTTACCTGATCTTTTTCCCACAGCATGGTGAGCTTGTTGTTATCGATGGCTGATTTTACAACTTGCATATCCAGGTCATCAATGCGAAAATTGAGATCCCCGAACCAGAACACCACACTGTAAGTAAATACATTCAAAGAGTGCATGTAAATGATGATGCTGATTACCATGGGACTTTTGTGAGAAAGCAAAACAACAAGTTAGGCACTTAAATCTTAAATAAGATTGAGAAATACAATGTATGTGTGACTTACTCGTGGTCAAGAACCCCAGTGGCAACCTGGCCCTCAAACTGCTGCTGCTGCAGGATACTCTCAAAGTCCTCCATGCGCTGTTCCGAGTTTTCCATGTGAGCCGGCAGGTGGCAGTTGAGGAAACAGATGGTGTGACCAAACACAGACATACGGGCGCTCACTCCACCTTTATTTCCCTAACACACACAGACACGGGAAAGTGAAATATCATTTCAGAGAGCAGCACCTTTACTAATAAACACAAGAGTTTAAGTTTATATTTAACACACATTTGCCGAGAAGGAAAATTAAATAACTGATTATCAAAATCTTGTTCAAAATAAAGATTGTCAAGTCAAGTAAGATCTAGAGTAATGATGGAAAGCACTTAGAGATAATGGCTGGTGTGTCGCATCTTTACAATGTATTGAGTGGTGCATCTTTACCACAGAGAAACAGGAGGTTTTACACATTACACACCAGCACGTAAATATTTAATGCAAACTGCAATGCATGGTGGGGGGGCAGGAAGAACATGTGGTTTTCTTTCCACTACCGCAACTGCTTCGAATCGTGAAGGGAAAAAAAAGTATTTTTCATACTTTGCCCTCATTTATTTCACTGATGAGGAAGATGTGGGCAGATGTTGGCATGTCGCTGTCATTGCGCAACGTTTTGCAGCAAAAAATAGGGAACGAGCAGTGCTCGAAACACACTACAATGAATACGCAGTCCGTATCTTTGTCTCACTTTCACGATGCACAAAACACAGATAAACTAAATGAGAGCACAGTTTGCCTTTGTTCATTTTATGCCGGCTTTCCAAGTACTAACAAAGGTTGATTGTGTACCATCTTCTCATTTTCATAATACTAGATGGAACAGGTTTTGACTAACAAATATACTTATAATAAAATATTACAGTTGCTTGTGTGAGCAGTATTTGGTCATTTGCATTAGATTTCCAGTTAAATCTCAACACCGAGGTATTCAAACCCCAGTGGATAATTTTAGTCTGTCAGATCCGTATCAGTGTATCAGTGGGAGTGACAGAAGCAAGGCATCCTTGGGCACAGTTGTAATTCTGCTTCGTTTCTGCTTCAACTACAGGCTGCTGATTACAGCATAATGTCACTGGCCATCTCACCCAGTAACCCCCCAGGCCAGTACGGGTGGTTTCAGTCTGGACTCCGCGGAGGAAAGGCAGATGGAAGTACTTGGCAAAGACCAGCAGCAGCAACCCCTGCATCCGCTGGGAGGTCACCTGAGGGACAGAGAGGCGGCGTGAGGAACGAGACATGAATCTGCAAAACATCAGAAATTCAAATCACGGCCAACTTTGATCCCCGCCATCCAAGCTGTGCGCCCATTTCTGCTGCTCTGCTTGGCTTCCCTCTCTAAACCATTGCATTCCCATCCTCCCCTGCAGGAGCCCGTGGCCCCGCTCACCCACTTTACATGAAGCACTGCGCACTAAGTAGGCTGCAGCTCGTGGTCAACCTCCGCTATGTGCAAACAAACTACTTTACAGGGGGGGGAAAAAAAAACTCCATGATTCATTTTCAGCGTCCGAGCATCTCTTGCCATCAGCTTGCTATACAATATTATGCAGATTTTGGTATTTGTGCGTGTGTGAAATGTGAAATGCACCTCGGGGAGGAGGGGGAGGGGTCAGGACTATGGCATTTGCTAAGTCAAACAAGATAATATATTTGCATGCAATGTCAAACTCAATCTCTAGATATTCAGGGTGAGCACCCTCCCTCTCTTGAGTGGTCCATACCTCCCA
>CAESWR010000057.1:566506-584375 GCA_903171835.1 Mullus surmuletus | reverse complement strand
TTGTGGTAGCTGTCTGGTACACATAATAAAAATCTCAGTCTGTCAGTGGCAAATGAGCACTTTGAGTTTACATGTTTACAGTTTACATGACAGCCTTTCTGTTGCTAAAATGGTCTAACTCAGTATTGGCATGATTCCAAGCATGTCTCTTCCTATTAAGCCTACAATGCATGGAAAAATGAGGCCTCAATTAAAAAAAAATAAATAAAAAAATAAAAAACTTGAATTATCCGTTAAAAGGCAGAGAGAACTGTATGTCCACTGACAAAATGGAAGGCAAAGATCAAGGGTTCAACCATTATAGGTCATTAAGCAAAGCTTGGCCATCCACCAAAATATTTCCAGTGACCATAAATCCTACAGAAAACACCTCTTAAACTTTCATATGCTGCTGAATGCCTGCGACAGACCAGAGACTATAGCTGCTGTGGCTCCAGTGCTTTTGTTGATACCAAGTCCAGGTCCACATATAGCTCAGACAGCTGGGCACGTCCCGGTCCGCCGTCGCCCCGGCCCTCCCCTCCTCGCTCCAGGGCCCCGGCCAGACCAGGTCTCACCAGGGAGGGACAATGCCCAGCGTGGTCACGGGTGGCCATCTGGTTTTAAAGGCTTTTTGGACACACAGTACGGACCCATGGGACATAGAGGACTGAGAGGCACTTGACCGACTAGGAATGTTTTGGGACACAACACGGCCAAACAAGGCCTCTCAGTCAAGCGAGGAGGGAATGTGTATAGGGTGAGAAAAACCCAAATAATCTCAGTGCTCATGTTGAAATCAGTTAAACCATATTTTCAACATTGGAGTCACAGTTGCATAAAAATTGTGAGAAATTCTTGAGCACATTTTGGCAAAACACCTCCCCAGTGCACAGTCATAGTGATCATTGATATACATAAGGGCAAAGGGTCAGATAAGTGCAGGCTTCACCAGAAAGGATTAGCAATTTCAAAGGAAGTCATTTTCATCGGAGCAGCTGATTGGCATATCCACCTGTCTTTGCAGGATTAGGTCGGGAATATGAACTCCGGTCACCTGAATAACTAAAGATAATGCTCAAATTCCTTTAAAATGTCACTGGTGTATGAACCACTACAACCACCAGACGGGGTCTGTTATGTAACGTCAGGAGACAAAAACAAACTGCTGAGCATGAGGGCCAACTGCGTATTAATCTCAACAATGACAATGTCAGACTGTAAATCTCTCCCCTTGCTCCGAGGCAACACACACGTAGGAACTTTTTGAAAAATGGCTTAGTTTCAATCAGGGTTACTCTGAATCAAATCACCCAAGGCTATTTTCTATCCATCGCGAAGGTAGTCCTTGTTCAACAACACACAAACCAGAGTTCTGGCTGAGACACAGTCAGAAACTTGTGGTGTTAAAGTACTTAAATACCTCTGGGACAGTGAAATCCTCAGCACTAACAATCAGCTAAACTCAATGACAGCGGACACGGTTGAGCTTTGTTTGAAATGAAATGAGGGCATGCTGTCATTAAATGGCAAAGATGGAAGTTAATTAAAGATATTCCCACTGCAGCAGCTGACTAAAAAGGGGGCTGGGAACCACCGACAGCAGCCAGTACCGTGCTGTTGCTGTATGAAATGTTCGCCATCAGAGCAGGAGCGGAGAGGGATCGGCAGGACGCAAAGGTGGGAGGGTGAGAAACAGGCGGCGGCTCAGGCTCGGATGCCTGCGGTGCGTTTGTCCCGTTGGAAACCGAGTCTGAGTCCGGGACGCCTGACTCCTGCTCCTGCGGTTCTGCTGACGGAGAATCCGGTGTTGCGGCGTCGTCGAATGAACAGAGAAGAGCTTCTTGAGGAGAGCAGGGTGGAGATGGGGTGTCTTTCTGCTTTTTAAGTGCATCGTCCTGGGGTGCGCAGGCTGCAGCATCACCAGAGGGGGTCTCCCTTGGTTCAGATGTTGGGTCTTCGGAGCCGGGCGGTAGGTGCAGCAGAGGATCGGGCAGACCCAGGAGCTGACACAGGGCCTCCACCTGCCGCACCAGCTTCTCCTGCTGAAACCTCAGACGCTGGTTCTCCTCTTGCATTCTCGCCAGGGCCTCGGCCAGGGGGGCCACCCTCGCCCCCGCCTCCTCCAGCCGTGCGTCAACTCGCTTCCCGAACACCTTCAGGTCGCCGTGGATCTCCGCCACTGCGCAACGCAACCTGAGCTCAAACTTCCTCTCACCGAACGGCTCATCTTCATCCTCCACCTCCTCCTGAGCGAGCAGGTCACCGATCACCTCCTCCAGGCCGGACTCGGCACAGGGAGCATCGGGGCTTCCCAGCACCTCTGGAGTGTGTGAGGCTGGGAGGAAGTCCAGGTTCACTCCAGGCATTGCCCCCTGCAGTGCTACGCTGCTTGGTGACACTGAAATCAGAGGTCGATTGCCTCGTAGGTGGCCTGAAGTTCCAAACGAAAATGTGCTGGTCAAAATGCAGCATCCATATGGTGGGCGCCCTCTTTGTTAGACACCCTCCAAACAATCCACACGCTTTATACCCCCTGCAAATCGCCCCTCTTTAGTGGCCTACACCCTGACGGCCAATGAGCATGCTTGGAATCCCGTCTCCTAGGCAGCAGCAGCGCCAGCCCCCTTTTTCCAGGTGCCATGGACATGCCTATTTATCTGTGACCGAGCCGTTATTCCCCCGGGGCCAGACAGTTAGGGGGCACTGGTGGAAACCCGATGGCAAATAGTGGTGGCAACAATTCCGCAAACTCCCCCCCGCCCTCTTTCAACGTTCCTTTTATTTAGAGCTCTTGTCCTTCACACCTCGACCGGCAGGCAGTGAGGTTTTAGATGTGGCTTTAGGCCTGGGAAGTTGAAAGACTTAGACGCTAGTATTTCGCTCCTCTTAAAAATGGTTTCTCACGAAATACAAGCGGCTAATGACCAATTTCTGTAAATATCTGTGACTGTGTGAATTTTATTACTCTGTACAACTGAATCTCCGATTCATCGAAAGACCAAAATGGTCTTTGCGCATTGTTCTGGCAAATACTGGCAAATTAGAGGTAAGCAGATTTCCCAGCTGGAAGAGAGAGGGGACTGCTGAGGAAAATGGGTCACATGCCAGGAAGGACGTGTTGTCAGTGTGCACAAAAGCACCAGGACAAAGTGCAGCAGAGTGATGTGTAAAGATGTGGTGAGACAAATATAGACGACACACGTACAAACATTTTGCTCCGGGAAGAAACTGGTTCGGTAGAGTTAATCAGATTAAGTTGTACGCGTCTCTCATAAAGGTGTCAGTGCCTGTGACTGCTGTGAACCGTCTGCTGCTCGGTACAAGGCTGTTTCTAAAAATAAAGGACTGCAACTTCCTCCAAAGTTCCAAAAAAAGACATGCAGATCTTTTTTTAACACTCGGGCCACACTCCAGAAACAGACCAAAACACAGAGAAGAAAAATAAATTGGTGTAAGCAGACAATAAAACCTAGTAAAACTGTGCTTTCTTTCCAGTCTGCGCCTACTTCTGCAGAGCAGGCAGACCCATGTGAAGCCGTTGGGTAACCAGCATGTGTCATGGGTCAGCAGTATGCTAACAATGGGGTCCTTTTCACCGAGTGACAGTGGACGATCCATCACTGACTGCGTGTCCGCGTTCATGCAGCAGCGCTTTCACAAGCATGACCTGCAGTTCCATCCCAGTCATCTCTATGACCACAGTGAAGACTGTGACTGTGCTGTCACCACTCGGGACACGCAGCACAGATATTACTTATGTTTGTGTTCAAGGCCAAGTGCAGCGCTTGGCATGGACGAGAGGCGGAGATGAGCAGGAACAGCTGTGATCCCTCACACAGCAGGCATCAATAATCATCAGCCGTTCACACCTGTCTGAAACCAACTCTCCTCACTTTGTTGACCTCAACATTCATTAAGCTATAATAAATAATACAGAGGCAGATTTACCTCTTTAAGTCACAATTAAGTCGCCGTGTTTTCTTCTAAGTCTGGTAATTCACCTTAAAAGCTGATGGTATCAGCATCTACAAGTTTTATTGCATCTGCAAAAAATACAACTAAGGGAATAGAGGCGGTTAGACCACCGGAGAGAAGCCCAGACCACACAAACAGATCAGAGGCTCAGACAGAGACCGCTGACGACGACAGTCACAATAAAAACAGAGGTTAGTAAACCTCAAATGCCTCCTCGCTATAATGGTGAAATAAAATAAAAAGAGAACTTAATCCTTCCCTGATGCATCAAATCTCTCCTGCACCTAACTTTGAAAATCCAATAAAACCCAGAAGAGTGAGAGAACAGGTGGTCTCTGGCGGAGTCAGGTATTGTGCTAAGTTGGTAAGCGAGCTGAAAGATGTTTCGAGAAGCAGGAAGCCTTGACAGAACGGCAATATTAATGGTCGGGATTTATCAATGAGGGCATTCATATAACGACGTGTGATGATGATGGTGATGCAGTCGTTTTGGACAATGTATCTTCTGTCCCACAGAACCAAGTGGTGCAAGTCATGAGCTCACACCTGGTGCACGCTGATGTACGCAATAGTTAGGCCTCTCCTTCACAAGTCACTTTTTTTAAATTCCAAATGTTGTTATATACCCGTCATGTTAAACTTTAGAGAAACGTAGATGAGATTCATATTCAAAGTACAACTCTCTGAACCACCTCTCTCTTACTCAAACAGAGATAACAGTGCATCAAATGGAATGCAAAACAATGTGTTGTTTGTGCTAATTTGCACCTACTGTTGATTTCATACATTTGAAAGTTATTTTTACCACAGGTCACACTTTTGTCAAGTCTTTCCATTCCTGGGCTGTCTTTTATGCGCAACTCTGTTAAGATACAACGAGCAACGTATGGCGCCTAGAATCATGCAATGACCTACGCATGTATTTTCATCATGCTTGAACCGGCACACTGCTTCTTGTAAATAAATGTGTGAGGTGAAAAAAAGCAGATAGTCAAGCCGATATATTTTAACCATAATTACCTGCATGTTGTTATGCCAGTCTAGTTCTCTGCTCAGTCAGTAAAAATCTCATCCCCCGCAGAATCTTACTCCTTTTCCTGAAAAATCTCCTTTCTGTCTAAAAAAAAACCCCTCCGTCCTTAAGTGTCTTAACTTATACCTGCCGCTGAGTTTGGAGCAAACTGACGGAAAGAGTCTCATTCCGACACCTTAAATCCACCCCTCCGCCTCATCGAGCCTCCTCCCAGCCCTAATTAACCCGCTCCCTGATGCCGTAACCAGATTACAGCTGCACTCGGCACGGCCATTAAAGAGTAAACAGGATACCGCTTCTCCCCCCCTCACCTTCTCAGTCCCCCACTCTCTTCTTGCAGGACACTTCCTTTCATGGACGACCGGGGAGGAGAAGGAAAGAGACAAATGTGAGCCTAACTACTCTCCCGAACCCCAGAGGTCGGTGCGAGACAGGAGGGAATTGGTCTACACTCCCTGCTCAGTCACTTTTCATCATTAGCAGTGACTGTTCGGACCCCTGGCGACCCGAAGCACTGAAAGAGGCGCATCTTTAGACTTTGTCCAAGAAAAGACGTAATGATGTGTTACAGCAGCTGGCACAGATGAAGACAGACAGGTGCGATTTAGGTGACTTTTCCCAAATAAATCTCAGTGGGCATTGCCTGCTGAGTAAAAAAAAAAAAAAAAATGCCCGGAGCACCTCCTTTCTGCTTCCCTCTCTCTCTCTCTCCTTCACATACCCTACAAGGAAAGGATGTGACTGGCTACCCACTCCGTGTTGGATAAACACCGTTCTTCCCTCCTCTCCTCACACTCTGTCTCTCTTTCACTGTCCAGGCTTGCTTGCATTTAAGGCCTTTATAGGTGATGACCGTGGCGGGGACGCAGCAAAAGCACAGTGGAATTAAACGCCACACAGAATGTTAATCTTTCATTTTGAAGGTCCAGGGAGCGTGCTTTGAACTCACAACACTTAATTCAAGTTTATGCTGTCATTTCACCAAAAAAAAGATTTCTAGAATGTACCTTGATGGAGGATCCAGAGGACAGGCTGGACGAAGAGATCTTGAATGGCGTGGCTCTAAGGCCGAGGGTCAGCTCTGAAAATGAACACACAAACAGATTGGCGCTGAGTTGTGGGTCGAAACCTCACGGGCAGGAGATGGTTCCTGGTAGTCACGTGCAGCTGAGAAGTGTGCATGGTCTCACTCTGTGTCGGTGGAAACCATTTGTCAGTTACGTAAGGTGCCGTAGTGTCATAAACACCGGCTCCTGTCTCATGAGACGAAAACGAGAAAAATGTTGATGACGCCACCCATAACATAAACAGCGCTCTTCATTCACCTTCAGCAGCATGCAAATGAATACCCCTCTTCCTCCAAACATGCACACACACACACAGCTACAGCATAAACCACAGGATTGATGCACACCAGTGAAAGCACACTGTACATGTAAGACTCTGCGCTTTTGAGGGAAACTGGAGACGCAATCACAGGCTGCTCTCAGTCAATGGAAGACTGACAGGTTCCCAAAAAAGGAGCCCAAGACCATTAAAGCAAATTGCGCTGACAAGGAACCACGTGACCCTTGTGGAGGAGCACAGTGGGGCTGCCAGAACATGTCCTAATGGGAGGAGGAGGAGGAGAAGGATAGTAAGAGGTGAGGAGGCTTGTAATCGCACAGGTCCGGCCCCAAGTCTAAAATAAACTGTTTGGGTTGGCGGTCTTGGTTGCTGGGATGAGCTGAAAACCTAAGATGTGTTGTTTGGACGGAATGTAACAGCTGCTACAGGAGTTTTGCTTTTGAAATGAACAGAGGTCTCATGCTCCTTTTTGCCTCACGCAATTAATAAATCACAGCTGGTGCCGACGTGTGTGAAATGATAATACTGCGTTTTTGGGAGAGTGGCCTTTTAATTATTGTGCCTATTATGAGAGAATGTGCTAACTTAATACATAGTGTATATACTGATTATTAGTCTTTGTAATATGGACTGTGTCTCATTACAAACACTACGAACTGCAGGCAAATTACTTTTTTATATTACAATAGTTGTGCCATGTCGCCTTTAAAGTCAAACATTTTTTAAAAATTCTTTCATTTTTAATGCATCCAAACTCTTTCTCAAATTAAATTACAATAGCCTTATTTTGCCAAGCACCACAGTGAGCACAGTCCTTCGCATTTTCCTCGCAGGTTCTTGGTCAGAACTTTCTTTGAGGAGTGATGTGTGCATGGGCTCTGCTTTAGCTCCCACAGCCAAAAACATGAAAGATTTGGAGGCGTGAATGGGTGTCAGTCGCTAACGAACTCAACAGAAACTCCAGGAAGAGGAGCCCATCTTTTAAGGTCCCCTTTAGGATGTTGTCTGAAGCGCTGAGTGGTGGAAGAAGATCCCCTATTCCCTCATCTGAATAGATATTGGCAATGCTCAACTGAGGCTGGTGACCTGCTGCGCAGTGCATGATGCGTCCTGCTCAGTGTCAGCTAGGATTGTTTATAAATGTTATTACACCCCCTGCCACCCAGTTAAGAATAAATTATATCAATAATTAATGTGTTTGCGTAAATATTTGGGTGGAAGAAGCAAATTGGAGCTACACTATGGTAATATACTTTGAGGGAAGAAAGTCCTCAAGTGTCTGCATGGAGAAGAAAACCTGTGGAGCATTGTATGGGTTTTAAAGTACGTCTCACACATAACAGTGCCACTAAGTGTGTGGGTTAACAGGCTCGTGCAACTGCACTGTTACCACACAGTGATGCCATTCAGTCGCGCCTGAGAAAGCCGATTGTTTTCCTTCGTCCTGATATACTCTCTGCACTTGACTACTGACCTCTCCTCCTCCACTCTGCAGCAACATGCCCACTCGATAACAAATACCCTTTAGAAACGACCACGCTGATTCATAGTCAAAGCCTAACGTCTATCCCCACTCCGCTTAGCCGGGTTAGGGCTGACAAAAACCTTTGTCATCCTCCCACTTGTGACCGATCCCCCGGTGCCGGTCACCTCCCACAGAGGCTGGGATTCCACTGTGATCTCAGGGTTGATATCAACATCATAGCAGATACGTAAAGTGACATATTTGTGGTACAACCGCAAAATAATGCAAGTTGAGCAGCTTATGTGAGATGTGAGCGAGATGCAGAGGGAGTCGAAAGTGATGCTCCTACCTGCTCTCTGCCCCAGCGCGTTGGTGGTGATGCGGGGGGCCATGTTGGTGATGGGGATGACGTTGCCCCTTGGCGAGGACGTGGACGAGGCGGTGGTGCGCCCGTCCTTGATCTCGATGGTGAGGAACGTCTTCATGTCCGGGTCTGCCTCTCCCTGGGTGACCTGCTGTCCGGCTGCTCTCTCTAGAGTCCCGTCTTCCTTTGAGTTACTGAAGGCGTGCGCGTCCTTTTCTGCCTCATGCCTCGTCCCACCCACGGGCCCCTGGGATTGGCCGACAAATGACAGGGGTCTGCCCGCCACGCCCCTCTTGGACACGGCCGACGTCGTGAGAGACGTGGAGTCCGCACGTGGCCTCGCTGGCCCGTCTCCAGATGTGCTGATGGATGCTGCTGGGTGTGTAAACACCTCGGTAGCTCTGGAGAAGTTTCCCTGCACGCCGCTGCCAGAGGTGGTCCCGTTCCTCAGAGGACCTCTCTTCAAAGCCGGGGCGCTCTGACTGGGCTCTGTGAACTTGCGCATCCGGTCACGTACAGAGTTGGTGCGGCTGAACTGCTCCAGTATAAGATCTTTCTTCTCAGGGGCTGTGGAGACAAAATGCAGCAAAGGAGGTAAAATAAAAGCCAGAGCCAAGATCTCCCAATTTAGCAGACAGTTGTCTTGTTCTCTTCATCTCCTCCCCCCACCCCAAAAGCTCCTCCACAAATCCCATTCCTCTTTTCCCCCTGCATTCTCGAGGTTTTGTTCAAGCCGCCTTTATTTGGCTTGACTTAACCTCCCCCGTTTACTCTCAGCTTTTTGGGTTTTCTTGTCTCTTCAAAATTCATTTAATATCCACTTGTGCATTTTGTTTTTCTTTACTCCTGATCCCTCAAAATTTAAAATAGTGCCTTCCACATTTTGGCACAGATACTCTCAACGGAAAACAAGACAAAAAGAAAACATGAAATTACGGGGAGTTCGCTTTTACAACGAAAAAAAAAAGTGCTATTGGTCGTAAAACCAGTTTATAGCATGGGAGAGGATGAGGTAGACAAAAGACTTGTGTATTATGACATGTCCTCCTTCCAGCTGTTGCTCCTGTAACTGGCCCTATACGGTCACACTTGTCACAGGCAGTCAGCTTCCACACCATCAAGTCCAGCAAGATCTGCTGGGATGCTATCTTGCAGTTCCCAACATGAAGATGACCAGCGTCTAAATGCTTAACCCTGAAACTGTATGTACTCTGTGGTTGTAATTAATTATAATTTTCATTATGGATTACGGCCATCTATAGTTTTGATAAAGAAAACCCAGCTTTATTTTATCATAAAAATGCATTGCATTCAGTAAAAAAACTCTCTTTTTCAAGGATTTGTGAGCCATTATCTTAAAAGAAGATGGAACAACTATGACTTAATCTTCATTTTGGCCTTTGTCATCTTGGTCTTTTGCAACCAGTGAGGCCAGTATGCTCTATTGCAAGGTGGTCCACAACCCAAAAGAAGAATCCCCTATTTGACTTTAAATGGGTCCATCATTTCCGAGGTGAACAATATGATATGTGTAGGGGGTAAAAAATGAAAATCCAAGCACAAAAGCTCATGTTCTCATCACCTCTAGATCAATGAAGCTTGTTTTGCAACATCTACTTGTCATTTGAAAGAATATAGATTTTTATTCAGGTTTTTTTTTTAAACTGAACAATTGTGACTGAATAATATTTAATGTGGCCTAAAATAACTGGAATAATCTCTTACCGGAATCCTTTGCCTTGCCATCACTGTTAGCCATTATCTAAAAGGGAAAAAACAAACATGACAGAACAATCAGTGACAAAAGGAGATGGGGGGGGGGGGGTGACATGTGCTGTGATTGGATCGACAATCACAAAGCTGCTTCACTGCAACGCTTCATGTTGACCATGGCAGTCATTCGCATTCATGTGGGGTTACAGCCGGCGTGGATGGCTGTGGTGACAGCAACACACCGAGACCCTAAATACAGAATCAATGGCTGGTGTTTTCATTATGTAACATTTGTGTATGGAGCAAAGCAGAGGGCCTCTGTTCTTTTTTTGGCAGCAGAGGCCATGATGGGCCTCAGAGTGTTTACATTACTTTACAGGCGGCTGAGCATTGGTGCATATCGCTGGGAACAATAAAATAAAGTCCCGGGGACGACCTTGTGTAAACACATTTAGAGGAGCGACGTGGCGGAGTCACGATGACGCCTGCATAACAGCTGAGAGTCAGAGCAGGACCCGCGGCTCCGAGCGATGCGCCTGCTCTGAAGAGGTTGAAGAGACACAGAACCTCTGGCCCGTGAGGCTGCCCGTCCCTCTCTGACAGCAGGTGAGGCCGACACGCCGCCTGAGGTGAAGCAGAGGCGCTCAGGTGCACGTTTTGTTTGTGTAGCCAAGTAACGAGAGCTAAACAGCAGCTGACACGAGCCGAGCCGAGTGTGTTTATGGATGCCGATGAGACCTGTGTCACGGAGGAATGGAGCACCGGGGGGAATGGAAAGAAAGGCAGGGAGATGTCAGACTGCGGGTGCGCGTGACTGCTGCTGTGTGGCTCAACAGCGCACCCTAGTGGTTCAGTTTGATAAAGGTCTTGCTGTTCGCCCGGCTCAAAGCGTTCAGACTGGCAGATGAGCAACAAAGAAAAAGAAACAAAGAAAAACCAGCGTCTATGCTTTTCTGAATAGATTCCCAGCCTCTACTGAAAGCATCGGCACATTCCTGCTGTGTGAAATCTGGCCAGAACCTCCCAAAAGAATATATCTCTTCAAGACTCAAAGGGTATAAATCCAGTACATTTACCTTTTGCTTCAGCAGCTCGGTTTTTCCCTTGGCGGTCCCATTCAGGAGGCCATTTTCAGGATCTCTGCGAGATAAGACGGCTCCATCCGGGTGATCCTGGTGATTGATGTGTTCCTGGCTGGATCGAACCTGGTTTCTGGTCTCGCTTTCTGAATCGGTGCTGTAAACCGAGGCCACCTCCACTTCCTCTGCCGGACACTTGCCCTCAGAGGACATACTCACGCTGCGGTCGGACGTCACCGAGTCCGTGCGCTTTCTGGACAGCAGACCAGCGCTGTCCGAAGCCCCGGACCCCAAACGGAGTCTGACGCCAGAATCTGAGACATCGGACCCCAGTCTCTGCCTGGTGTGAGACTGGGAGCCGACGCTGCGCTCCGAAGCCCCGGAGTCCAAGCGGCTGCGCTGAGAGGAACCCTGGCTCCTGTCCGAGGCCCCGGAGTCCAGCCGCCCCCGGTGGGACGAGCCCTGACTCTTGTCTGAGGCAGCGTGATCCAGACTGGACCTGGAGAGCACCGAGGTCCCACTGCGGTCGGAGGCGGTGGAATCTGACCTCTGACGGTGAGACAGGACCAGGTCAGGCTCTGCTGCCACTGCTTCTCTAGGAGGCTGGATCAGCAGCGGCCCGGAGCCGTCCTCCTTAAGGAGGTGGTCGAAAACCAACACCATGCTTGAGTTGGAGCCTGAAACAGAAAAAAAACCCCACCTGAGATGAGACCTGCTAATGTTTCAAACAAAAAGCTCTCGTTTCAGTTTCTCAGTAGTAAAAGTGAAATATTGTGTTTGTGTTTGTGAGCAAAGGAAGCAACAGGTGGTGGAGTCAGCTACTGAAATAGTGGAAATGAAATATTTCCGCAGACCCGGAGCCCCAAGAGAGGCCGGCCTAGAAACTCTCACTTGGGATCACAGAGGAGGCACGTGGAGACATGAGGGGATGTAGGCATTTCCTCCAGACTCGCCTGAGTTCCTGAGCGAGATTTGTGAGATTTTGTCGGTGGATGTGCGTGAAGGGAGAAGAAGGAAGGGTCATAACTGGAGACGTCGAGCATGTGGCACAGATATATAGGTGGTAGGCGAGCACAAGAAGCCGCGGAGGAAGCGGGGGTTGAAACAGAGACTGGGACGGCCACTTCCCCTCCCCTCCTTCCAGGCTCCCTCATTGCTCCTTCTCTCCTCAGGAAACCACATTCCAAAACAACACAGCGGTGCCCACATCCTCCCTGTGCGATCGTCTCTACCTCCAACAACCCGCTGTGCTCACGCTGATGGAATATCTGAGGTTGTGTACGTACCGCAGATAAGGAAAACTGAGCCAGCCCGGAGTGTATCGCATTCCCACATGTTCGTGCGCACGCGACGGCACGCAAGATACTCGAGCGTGACCCAAATTTGCACCAAGTCTGCAACCAGCCGTTCATTTACAAACCAAATCAAAGAGGAAGCGGCCGCAGCCACTTCTTTCAGCCCTTTCAGCGAGGCAAGATCACATGCTTCATTTAAAACCAGCTGATGTTTTTTTTTATACACTAATTATTACATAAGACGCAAATACGCTTTCTACATTGCCGACAATTGTTTTTATAAATTCCTGCATGTTGTTGATTTAAAGAGAACAGATGATTATGTAATACGGTCTGAAAAGAAAATGCAATTAAGCTACACAATTAGGAAATAAACTGCTTTTCTCACATGGGCAGCTATGAATAGACAGCAGAGGGTGTATCGAATGATGCACTCAACCCAAACTCATTTACTGGTCAACTGGAACTGGAGTACGAGCCAACAAACGGCGGCCGCTGCTTATTTTACAAACTCTTGTATTATTGTTCTTTTTTTTTTGCCATTGGGAAACTCTTATGTTCATTGTGTAGCCATTTCTGGGAAAATCCCTACTGCTACTGGATAATGAGAGACTTGTAGTTTTTTTGCTTCAAAATAGCCACAAAGGCATTTGCATTGGACTCGTACATTGTGCTGCCCGTCAGTGTACAGAGGACAAACAAAGGCCAAAGAGGGTGGGTTTTTTTTTATACTTCTTTCACAGTGAAGCAATGATCCGAGGGGAGGCTGTTTGTCAGAGCTGAGAGCAGGTCAACAACAGGGTTTAGCGACTTTGCCTGCCAACTACAAAAAAAAAAGCCAGGACAGAAGGCTTGTCTCTAAATCACGATAGTGTAAACTAGATTCCATTTGGATTATAGATTCATGGATACATCACTTTAATTGTGGAGCTGGTTTCTGTTGTGCTATAAACTTAGTGTAATAGCAGCATGAGATGGGAACACTTCAATGCTGTCCAGTGATTGAGTAAAAGTACGACATATTTAATCATTGCTAATGTTATAAACTTTGTTATAACACGATGCGCTGCACATCTGCGATCAACACCGCTGCCTTCCCGGGCCAGTGCTGTACACGACCATGTGTGTCAAACTGGTATTCGTGTCGAGCGAGCCTCTCTATTTAAGTCCAGTTGATGGATACGGCACATTCCACGGAGAGCCTCTGCAAACATTTCATTTTCTAAATCACAGCCTTACCAGTTCCAGTTTGTACTAGAATGCAGCACGGCCGGACGCATGGTCATTGAGTTAACGCCTCGTGAACAGACGCTATTTTCGAGGTGGAGGTAAGAGGTTCATGCAATGTTCAGAATCCAGAAGACCTCTCGTCCAGACTTAATTTCTCTGAGAATCGCAGTAGCCCGCCCCGACTACACCCTCCTGTCCCGTCCACAGATTTCCTGTGTCTTTGTTGACCAGCACCATTCCCTTCGCTTTTCCACGGTGGTCTTTTTTTTGTTGCCCCGAGCTTCACCCTGGTGTAAATTATAAGGCAGGAATAAATGAAGAACAGTGGGGAGTTTCTCCGCCACGTCGAGCAAGTCTCGGTTCTGTTCTGGCATCAGCTTTATTTAGCCATGTGCGGCTGTTGGGTTTCCCTCTGCTGCTTCCCATAAACCCACCACCAAGCCCAGGGCCATGAGGAGGACACCAAGGGCCCCGGGCCCCGGGTCCAGGGCACATCGGGCCACACAGAATCCCATTATTGTGGATGCCAGACCAAAGTTTAAACAAAATGCGAAAAAACGCTTTCATCTTCAACCTGCATTGTGCCAGTAACACTCGCTACTTGTTTTTCAAACCTTGTCTGGTTTACATTGAACAACCTGTCGATAATGAATTTCTGTCACTTTACAAGCCATCACACCCAGTTGTACTCTTGCAGAACACAGAATCGCCCATTCATTCCCCTCTCAAGGCTCCTCATTCATGCTATTTTATTAATGGCCGCAGTTGCGCAGCGGTTAATTAACTCGATTCACGCCTAAGACGCCAGAGACATTAAGCCAGCGACTCCAAAGTGTTAATAAAAGGTAGATGAAGGAGCTTAAAGAGCCTGAACTAATACGAACTCTTGACCGCCACCTCAGAAGAACGGCTCCTTTGGCTGGCTGTTTTAACAAGCAGCTGAGAGGAAATTGCATTAAGTCGGACGGATGCAGCCGCAGGTAGCCACGACAGAGGTGGTCACTGTTGGCTCAGGGAGCTCCTGCTGCAGATCCAGGCTTGACCTCAAGGTGAATGTTTACAGTACATACAAGCTTTTGTATTTCAGCAGGTTCTAAAACGTGTGGCATGAGTAAACATGATACACTCCCCAACATGTTTTAAAATGTGACAAGTAGTTTGGCGCCAGACCAGCATTTCTTACCTTTTCTCTGCGGCTCCCGGGTTTGTTGCGTCTGCTGGCTGCGCAGCTCACGGATCTGAGGTCTGATATGCTCTTGCTCACTGCGACTCTCCTGCTCTCTCTCCTGTATTGAAAAAAAAAAAAAAATGAAAAAAAGAGTCACACATGTTCAGCGCGTTTTTCGCAGTTTCTCTTTATTTTCTCAACTGAATGTCCTCGGCTGTTTCTCAGAAAACGGCAACCGGCTTCTAACCGAACTGCCAACCCTTTCATCTGACGAAAACCAGAGTGAAAACATAGCTCGCCAATCATATGTTTCAGGTCAGCGGGATCACACCAGTCTTGTGTTGGAGGTCAAACGCTGCTCAAAGGGGCCACGATGAGCAACATGCTTGTCCAGCTGGAAAAGTAAAGATTTGTTTTACTTGCTCTTCGAATGCGCTCCGGAGAGTGAGCGAGAGGCCCTGCACCCACAAATGCATTTAGTTTGTGACTCAAAGTACATTTCATACACTGTTCATAAGACCCACTTACCCAAAGTCAATCTTTACTTTCAACTGTTTTATCAAATCACAAAGCGAGCTGTTTTCTTCCTGTCTGATTGCAAAGATAAGCTTCGCTCCTTCCCTATTTGCACCATCGAGAAAAAAAGCAACCTTTAATTCTTTTATCAACTTGACAGATTCTGGATTCTACAAAGTGGTTTTCTATATTTTGCACCAGACAATTGTGCAATACTCGCTAAGATCCCATGACACTATAAATTCTGACTAAACTTAGCCAGCTTCCTGCTGCTTCCAGATTACCTGCCGCTGGCACGAAATCTAGCACTTTAATCTGCATTGATGGAGGCAAGTGGGACGGGGGGGGTGGGGGGGGGGGGGCTGCAATCTCTAAGGAGGGCCAGCAGTATTTTGGCATATGGTGAGGAAACGGGAGAGGTGTAGAGGGGAGGACAGAGGGAGGGATGAGGAGCGGTGGATGCCGGCACTACTGTTGGGCCTCTGGTGCCTGACCTTGAACCACTCCACAGGAGAATCAGCTGCACAAATAAGGCTCCTCCAGCCATATGCGCACATACACTCTCTTTAAATCATCTCCACCACACACACACATTATTAATCCACAACACTCACAGGACTCGCAAACTTTCCTGCTAAAGTGGAAAAAGAAAAAAAAGAGGCTCCGGTGTCAAGAAGTTGGCCCGGTGTTATTCTCATCCGAAATGAGGAACCGTAGCAGAGCGCGTGATGTGTTCAAAGGTGTCGAGCCAGTTTAAGAATAGCCTGGCCAACAAAAAAAAAGAAAGAAGAAAAGATCGGGTGGCTCCTAAAAAAACACAAAGACAACGATTTAGGTACCAAAAATATAATACTTTGTCCAGATTTACAGCCTACCATTAGCTTCTGAAAGAACATTCAAACCCTCTTAAGCAAGCAATGAAAACACACTCTTGCAACCACAGAGTCACACACACCGCAATCAGTGTGTAAACAGCCCAGATGGGAGCTTGGCCCAGTTTGAAGCAGGGGTGGGAAAACCTCCAAAAATCACGCTTGCCTATCGTCGAAAAAAGGGTTTTTAATCGACCCGAGCGTGATCGCAGGTGACAGACATTGGGAGCTAATGGGGTGACCAAACATTGATTTATAAACACGGCACGAGAGAAAGAAAGAGGTGAGAAAGGGCTGGAGCCTTTCTGCTCTGTTGACTGTGACCTTCCCCACCTCGTGCAGATTACAAGGCAGCTCAATCACATTCAGAAAATGTAATCAGACTGGCGATTGCAACACAAACAGGAAAGGTGAATCTCAAAAGGCAACGCTGAGGTTATCAACAGAGGACAGGCCACATCTGTGTCACACGCTGCGATTTCCAAAAGAAGGTTTGAAGTTTGAAGTATCAATCCTGCACAATTAATCGAATTTAATCGAAATTGCAATAGTTTGCCATCAGCATTTGATGTGCATAATCGTCCACGATATTGACGTTTGAAATGCGTGCTCTACCCATGGCTCTAATGCATTTCAAATCAAGCACTTCCTCAACTTACAATCAGCCAACTACTAGGGGGCCAACGAGACTGTATGAATGCCCACTGATGGCGTATTTATTTTTGAAAAAAGTTAAAGTATTAATTCGCATGAAAGTGAAATATAAAGATACTGTTCATAAGCTCGCGCTGCATATCTCTTTTCACAAATGAATAATGAATAATCGTGATCAATAATCGTGATAGCGATATTAAAGAGCGATTATTATTTTGGCCATAATCATGCAGCCCTAGTTTGTTGGGAGAAAATCTGATGGATGAAACTGCCAAAGCGATACAGACAGGAGCGCCTCATGCGAAATCTGTGGAATGCCGCTTTAACGAGCCATTACAGTGTCTGACGAGCGCGGAGGGACGCAGACAAAAGACCGAAGACACCGCCGAGTAATAATAAAGGTCACTCGCACACAAAACAGGGCACCGGTCCTTCAGTGCGGAGTTACTCAATCAAGGAGTCACAGGGGGAGATAATTGTGTTTGAGCCATAAACACAATTAGAGAGAACGAGTCCTTCTTCGGCCCGCCCCCTTCGCTTCAACCAGGAGTGAGACAGACAGCCGTCATTTCACAGCTCCCACTAAACCACAGGGAACATATTTCTCACAGACAGTGAGGCAGAGGGGGGGGGGAGAGGGGGAAGATAAAGTGGAGACCGGAGCTGTGGACCTGCTGCCAACCACCATGCTGTCATTAGCGGCTTCCCTCTGGCCCCGACAGCCGAGACCTGACGGAGTGGAACCAGCGCACACGGTCCCACTCCAAACGCTCATCCGCAGACGCCTCGCTTGTGTCAGACTATAATTGCAAAAGCGCACACATACACAAACACAAACAGTGTCCTCCGGTGACCGCGCAGCAAGGCGTGGACCATGCGGACTCCTCTGAACCCTCAGGAAAGAAATAGAAAGAAAACAATGAGCGCGAGGCCGAGCCAGCGCCGAAGCCTCGCACCTCCGTCCCCGCGGCGGCCGAGACAGCTGACATTAGCGTGCTGGCAGCTGATGCGCCGGTTTTCCACGCATGTTAAATCCATCACTCCGCTGGTGAAACTGGACCGCTTTGAGGGTCCGCCACGCCTCCACGTGGACCAGAAAGGGGAGACCTGGAGGCACAGTTTCCATTACTGCAGCCGCGAGGAGCCACACGCTCGGCCCAACTCCAGAAGAATTGA